>CM065591.1:493424995-493877096 GCA_033119425.1 Bufotes viridis | reverse complement strand
AGCGGTTCATGCAGATTAGTCAGAGAGTATGATTAAAGAGTAAAAAAAGTGTAAAAAAAGAATAAAAAATAAAAAAATATCAAATACAGTTAGAGATGAGCCCCCTTTGGGTTCTGAGGTGCCGTCCGGTGAAGAAATGACTGAAGTTTATTCCTGATAGAAAAAATGTCCAAATGATGGATTTGAACTTTCCTGGTAAACAAGTTGACCAGAGAGTGTAAGTTCTTCACCGGGCGGCACCTCAGAACCCAAAGGGGGCTCATCTCTAACTGTATTTGATTTTTTTTTTATTTTTAATTCTTTTTTTACACTTTTTGAAAGGATCATACTGTAGATTGAAAGGATGATAAGGGGACCCCTGAGTTACTATATGAGATATACATTGTGACCTACGATCCCCTTTTAGGTGTATTACGACTCTGTTCAATAGACATATTGGCCTCTGATATTACAATAGGTTATGTAGTAACGCAGCACTGTTACATGTGACTGGCTATAGAAGGTATTATCTGGCTACATGGCTGAAGCAGTACCATTCGGATCCACAGATAATTTTAGAGAACTTTTCCTGTACGTTTCATTCTATGTGTGTTATGTTCTTTTGTCCTCATCTGTCTTTATTGACTCCTTATGAGTCTTTTTAGACTATCATTTTATCAATAAACACTTATTTTCTTATATAGTCCACATATGCCTGAGTGCCAGTCTTATTCAAAACTATTCTTCTACTTTTCTTCTGAAAGGGTGATCAGCACAGACTAGAGCACCTACTCCGTGCTGAAGAGTTAGTGAGCTATTCACACTTGTCCATCTATTTCCTTATACAGTATACATAATAACACCTCCCCCCAATGACCCCCTGTATGGTCTGAGAGGTTCAGTCCCTGCCCTTTATTGCTCTATTAATAATATCCTATTCCTACACTGACACTGGGCGGCAGGGACTTTTAACTAGATGGGTAGCACAGTTATAGAGTTGAGCCTGAGCAACCAATGACGCCGTGCGCTCCGGCTGTAGACAAGAAATCCAGTCCTGGTTACCACGGACTAATCATGTCCGGGTTTAACGGACGTGTGCATCTAGTCTTAGGTCTAAAATTAAAGGTGTGGCATGGGTGGGGAAGGGGACAGGTGTAGAAAATGGTCTAAATGTAAGACAGCTCGGAAGCTGGTGCTGGATGCGCCAAAGTTATGGAGAGGCCGGCGCCTGTACATAACTTCAGTGGAACCACCGCCAGCTGTGGGCCTTTATATATTTTAAATCATGATAAATTTTCAGCTGCACATTGTATGTGGAATATGGATGACATGCGGAGGGCAAAAATTAAACCAGCAACCCCACTCCTTTTATACAAAAGAACTCCCAAACTCAGGGACAAGTTAGTCCATGCGGACCAGAAGTCTTCAGGTCACAGAATAGGGAAAAGATTGGGGTGTTTTCCTTGTCTCAACTGCTGTCATTGTAACAGTATGTTGAAGGGCAACTCATTCACACACCCGTACACTCGGGTTCGGTATTACATTAGGGGTCATTATACATGTAGCTCCACATATGTGATATATGCTCTCCAGTGTCCGCGTGGCCTCCTGAATGTGAGAGAGACCACGCAGGAGGTCAAGAAGAGACTTACTCAACATAAGTCCAAAATACGAAATGAAGCTTTGGAGCTTCCTGTCCCTGACCATTTTCATAAGTTTAAACACAATGTGTCACAGCTCAAATTCCGTATCATAGATGGAGTTCCGCAACCTCGTGGGGGGGGAGATCGAGAAACTATGCTAAAGAAATTAGAAATGAAGTGGATCCATCGATTAGATCCCCCTCTTTCTTTGTTTTTGTAGTGATTTCCCGTCTCCGACGTGCAGTGCCGGACTCCATTTAAAGGCTTATTAGCTGTATATGATATAAGTAAATGAACGATCATTTTCATAGAGGCCCTGTGATATATCGAATGTAGTTTATACTGGTGGTTTTTCTAAGACGGCCCTATATAAGTCGACAGGTTAGGATAAGTGATATTGGGCCTACCTGTGTAGCACTGGATGTGCCCCTGGTGGGGTTTCTCCGGTGCTCCCTGAGGGTAACCAGTGAGTGGTTTCTTTCTGCATCGTGTCAGGGAACATGGCTGCCTAACGGCACCCGTGCCCTGACAGTTATTGCAGCTATGTATGCATGCGATCTTGTATGGGAACCTGTCTCTTTGGGCTACGTGCCACGCTCGTCGACCTTTATGACGCTACCTAGTGAAGTGTCCTCGTTACCTAGCAATCAATTGCATGAGCTTCTATCATGTGACCGACCTTTAACCGGCAACGAGTGACACAATATGAGTGGACTTTTGTGATTGGAAGATGTTCTGTCTACTCTGTTGGCAACAGCGGACATCATCTCTTATGAATTTCCATTGGCGAGAATACTGATCATGTGACCAGTGGGTTGGGCGCTGGTTAATACCTGGCCAGCACCGACTCCTTATTGGTTGGGATGCCGGAAATGACCGAGGTCTTCACTGAGGATGGCTCATGCGCAATTAGACTTCCGCAACGCCATAGACAACGGATACTGATGCCTTTACTGGAGTGGAGACGCACATGGATAGGGGTAAATTACTATATGCAAAGGTATAGTGAGGAATTGGCAAATTATTTTTATTCCATGTTTATATGTACACGCCCCCCAGATTTGGGTGGCACCAATCAGTTTGCACTAAGGGATTTATAAGGGTGTTACTTTTGTATGTGATATTGCTTGATAAAGACTATTATAGTCGAAACGTCGCTTTTGTATGCTGCTGGAATAAACCTGATGGACTTTTGATACTACTTGGAGAGTGCTGCGGATTTCCCTTTTTTTATTAAAAATTAAACCAGACATTTTCACAGATGAAACATGGATGGTTGTTTTAACGTCAAACGGACATGAAAATGTGATTGAGGCCTTGCTGTGGGAGCCCTGTGGGGGCCCCACGTTGCCCTGTGGCCCCATGACTTCTATGTATGCCCTTGGTGAATTGGGTGCATCACATAGAGGCGATAGCAAACACAATACTTATTAGACTTTATGGATTTTACTAAAGCTGTGGCACAACCAAAAAAACAAGCGGACTCTCCGTGTGGTATTTAAACAGGCCACAACTTTATTTAATAACAACACATAACTCCGAAAATGATATGCCTGCTGCAGCGAGCCACTGCAGGCACGATATTATACCCCAACTTCCAAGAGTCTCCAATGCAGAGATGAACCTTTGGGGTACCACGTCTCAGTATTAACTCCCCAAATTCCATAAGTTCTGGCCTCACAACCCGCCAACGTCTTGAAGGTTCAACCTAACCTGAGAGATGTCCCCACGATGCCAAAACCCAGTCAATACAATTCTGAAAATTCTAATTCAATATATCTAGGCCTATAGGGTTCAAGTGGACGCCATCCTGTGTTTTTAGGGAATTACCACCACTCTCAATCACCCTATGTCTAATGGAAAAACACGGAGACTGCCCATATTCAGTTTTTTCCGACAACCCTCCATGGCGAAATAGTTTTTAGCCGCAGGACAAGTAGATCTGGAAACTTTTTCTGACCAAACCAGCCAAGCGCCATTAACTAGGACACAACATCTAGCTCCAATCTTCTTTTATGGTGTGTATAAATTGGACATTCTTCTGAGAGCCCCGGTCATTCCACCCGGCATGTACAGAACCAGCGGTGTTCCTAAAATTACAAAAGGTTGGGACGAAAATAGGATTTGTATCGGTTAGATTTCCAACCACCTAATTTTTTTATCTTTATTTCAGACAAACCGTATAGAAAAGCCGTGCTGTGGTGGCAGCTCCTATCCGAAAATAATGTGTAGTGAAAAGGCATTCTTACAGCCCTGCCCGGCTACAACAGGCGGCGGGAAGGTGGGGAATTGATTTAAGGAAAGAGCTGAGGCGTCCGGTGAATAAATAGTGAGCCTCTTGTTTGGGGTCTGATACTTCGATATTGACGGAGGTTCTGAACACGGCAGCAACCGCCTCCAATAGCGCAGGACTTGACAATACAGCCATTTCCCTGCTGATCCGTTTTGGATTTCGGCAGCCAAACAAGAATGGAATCAGAAAATAGGAGGACATCATCCTGTAAAGCAGTCCGTTGTGATATTAAGTCGCTAATGCGAAATGCCCTGAAAAACAAAAGGCTAAATGCAGAACGAAAAAGTTCTGTTTCTAAGAATCAGCACACACACCTGGGAGAGCCCGGAGTAGTTGATTCAAAATGGCAGGGCACATTGGTCTGCGTTTGTCTGTTTTTGTGCTGGAGGATTTTTTCCAGCCCTGAACAATTTTCTAAACCAGGAAATGAGAATCTGCTCCCTCCCCTCCCATTAACTGACACATGTAGGCTAGTGTGGGTAGAGTCTTAGCGGCTGCTGCACTAGAGGCTCCTTGAGACCGCATGGCCTCCATAAGACCTAGAGTGGCGATGACTCTGCTATGATGATCCCGCATTCCCTGTTCCTTGTTTGTGACATCGAGTCATCAGAGCCAGATACGGTAATAGGATCTGAAGGTGGTAGGAGCTATGGATTCCTTCACCAGGTGCAACAATTCTCTGAAACGATGTTCCATAAGCATGGAGGCACTGCAGTTGCTGACTGCTCCACGTGTGGAGACAGTCTGCGAAAAACTGGGTCACCTGGAAGCGGGACAGAGAGTCTGCCAAATCATTGCATATTTCGGCAACATGTTTTGCCTTAAACCAGAGATTTAGCTCTAGGCAACGAATGATAAAATGACGCAGCAGGGCGAGGACTAGGAGAGAGGATGAGGTAGACCCATTCAGGACGTATACCACGCTAATATTGTCTATGGTATGCGTCCATTTCTTATCTCCTCTCCCCAAACCTTGATAACTATGGGATAGAGCTCCAGACATGTGAGATTACGGAGCAATGGTGACCCTTCCCACGACTGTGGCCATGCTGTAGCAAACCATTTACCTGTCACTGCCTGTCCTGTGAGAGCCTTAAGACAGTCTAATAGACTCACGTGCAGTAAGTCTATCTGACTGATCTTTCTCTTTTTTCCTTGCTGTTTGTTGTTGTGGGCAGGATCCCACCTCTCCACAGGTTCTGCTCATTAGATGTTTAGTGGCTCTATTTATATTCGCCTCTCACTGCAGCCCTTGCGGTTTATATTTCCTGCTGGAGTTCCAAGCTGTGGTAGTAGGTTCTCCTGCTCTTTAACTCATCTCAAGATAAGTTCTTTGTTTATTTCTTGTTGTGTGTTCAGACTAGGCCTCAGGGAGACTCTGGTTCCTTCACGGTGGATGGAACCGGTTGGCTCATCTCCTGCTCCCTAGCTGAGGGTTTGTTGCAGTTTCAGCAGGTCTAGGTTCCAGTGCATGTGCATTTCCACCTTTATGATTTTCTCATGTTGGCAGCAGAAAGGAAGAGACTCAAGGATAACTAGGAGGTTACCTTTCCCCTCTCCCTAGCTTTGGGGCCTAGTCTGTGTTTCTGCGTCAGTGGTGTATTTGGTGTTCTTCCTTCCCTTACCTCCCATGACAGTGGTGCTGTACAGATACATTTTATTGAATAACTCAGTGGCTATACAAAATTTTTTATTGCATGCAATTACAAATGTATTCAGATCCAGGTGCTGGCTTGAAAACTGTAGAATATTTTTTATGGGACAACCCCTTTAAGTTCTACTGAATCTTTTCCCATGAAACTATATATCAAACTGCTCAGCTCCTCCTGCTGTATAACCCACTGACTGCAGCTCAGACGCCATAACAAGTTTCCTTTAATGAGTGCCCACAGCCTGGTATCAGCTCTGCCAATTTGTTCCTTTCTTTAATGAAAGCTTGCATTCCATCTTTTATATTTTACACGTTTGCAGCATTTTCATACCATTGGCCCGCCCACAGTCACGTATTTTACATAGTTACAAAGTTAATGAGGTTGAAAAAAAGACATACTATATTTTTCACCCTATAAGACGCCCCTGCCCATAAGACGCAACTAGGTTTTAATGCAGGAAAATAAGGAAAAAAACATTTTTTTCTCATCAGATCACTGATCAGACCCCCAAAGTTTGTTTGACCTTATATCGGATCCCCAATATTAATCAGACTTCAGCTCAGACCTTAAGTCAGACCCCCAATGTTAATCAGACCTCAGATCAGACTTCCTTCTCCCCGACGGCTGCTCGTTTCGCTTTTTTCTCTCCATCGGCTGCTCGGTCCACTTCCCTGTCTTTGGCAGTTGCTTGTGCAGCGTACTCAAGTTAGGGTTAATAGTGTTCCTGGGTGTGGTAGTGCAATGGTGACCACTAACCTGAGACAGGCTGACTCTCTGGCAGGTAGTTGTAGATAGAGTTCGTGACGCCAGTGCCAATTAACGGTGGCACACCGTTTGCTGATAGTAGGAATAACTGAGGGACCACGTTGTAATAAAACGGGACTTGAACTTTACTAAAGTCTGTGATGGTCATCATACATGGACACAGAAGGAAGCGCAGTTCCTTAGAAGATGGTTGGTTTACATTAAGCCTCAAGTTACAATACATTCAGTGGCAGGCGATATGTAGCAAGGTAAATACAGAGGGTTAACACACAGGACTCTTGCAGTACAGGCGGCTTGCACTCTCTACCTGTCTGATCCTGGAAATGTAGACACTATCTTCCAAGGCCCGAATGCCCTCTCTCGGCTTATATCCTTGGGATTAGATTAAGTACCTCCTCTGGGACTTATAGTACCTCTTGCTGTCTTGGTTGCTGCTCTGCCTTTCCTCAGCTCCTCAGGCTGGTGACCAGAAATGCTCCTGCAGAAATCCTTCTCCTGTTTGCAGCTCGACTAAGGAGGCAACACATCTCCACTAGTCCTAGGGTCTGGACTGCTCCTCCCAGGGAATGAATCTTCCTAGGCTGGACCCTCTCAGGCTATAGGGCCTGGGCTTCAACAGGCGCAAGGCCTGAACTCTGAACACCTTCACAGGCTCATGGCCTGGGCTTCAACTGCCTGTGCCTTCCCTGACTGGGCCTTATATAACCTAGGGCTCCCTAGCTCCCTCTAGTGACTAGAGCTGGAATGAAATCCCTAGCAGACCTGCACATGCAATACTCACAGTAACAGGGAAGTGCATAGCATTACATTACATCTGCAGATTATTTATACCAACCTCCCCATAAATAAAGGGGAAACGACAGCACACCAGTGACCCTTCTGTAGTGACGGGCATTACAGCTCCCGTACACTACACTTGGTCCGCTTCCTTCTCTCCGTCGTCTGTCCAGTCCGCTTCCTTCTCTCCGTCAGCTGCTCGGTTCGCTTGCTTCTCTCTGCCAGCTGCTCGGTCCGCTTCTTTCTCTCCGTCAGCTGCTCGGTCCGCTTCCTTCTTTCCGTCAGCTGCTCGGTCCGCTTCTTCTCCTCCAGCTTTCCTTAGATAAACACACTTGTTCGTCTTATTTTGGGTGTTTGTCTTGTTCACCAGCAGCTTGGGGTTAAACAGTTTTCATCACCATCATCTAGCTGATGACTGACTTGAACCTCTGTTACCAGAACAGAAACCATGTAACTCGTTAAAAGGTGAGATGTCTGGCGGTATTTGCTTTCACCTTCCTGCTCCAGACCGTCCTTCTAGCTCACTTACATCAACTGGCAGTTTCTTCTGTAGATGAAACTTCTCTCTTTAGGCTTTCAAAATAATTGTTTCCAAGAACGTCATCCCTCTTTTTCTGTGGCCTTCTTCCTCTTCCTCTCCACCACTCTGAAATCAATGTTTTAACTCGGCCAAAATGATAATCACACAAACTATAGATCTCACTTTAAAATGTATATGAAAGTCTGTTAACCCTGTAGAGGAAAAAAGAATAAAACTATACGGTAACATAGTGTAATACCGCCTCTGTGTGGCTTGTATAGCTTCAGGACTGATACAGTGACCACTTTTAAGGCTTTCAGTTGGTGGTTTTTCAATCATGTCCTTTTACTTTTAAAGGGGTATCCCACTAGTAGTATTACTGTACAATGAATAGAGCACTGCAGATAAAGTATTATTACAATATACATGCATTTGTATTGTTCGATTCCTGCCGTACATTAAGTGTCCTCTGGTAGCGCCCCCTGCTGTCTATCCTTCTGGTCCATTTTCTCCTCTCAGTAGCGGCATAGTGATCTCATAGTTAAGAGGCCCAGATATCTTTCATCCCTACTATATCGCTATATCTCTCTCTCTAGTGGAGACATAGGGCGGAGGGGGGAGAATTACATTCCATATGTATCTCTGGGTCTATATGTGAGAGACTATGTTCTATGCAGGGGAGGAATGGGTTAACACAGCGCTGTCGGACAGTCTAAAAATCGAATAAACCTCAAACCTGAATATTGAAAGAAGTAAAAGGGAGGTTTTGGCTTTCTTAGGCCGCTTTCACATTAGCCTTTCTATTCTGTTCCATTATAGCAGAAGAAGAACAGAAAGGACGGATTCAGCAAATAACTGATCCGAACGGAGCCCGTGGAACCCATTATAGTCGAAAGCCTAATGTGAAAGCAGGAGAATATCTGTCTGTGGAATTATTATTGAACATTTTCCATCTCATTTTCCATCTCATTATTTGTAAAAATAATAACAAACAACTCCAAATGTACAAATAACCATTTCTACAATTTCCTCTGTGTGTATTTCAGACTGCCGAAAACTGAAACCCAATCGCTTAAACCCATGCCTTCTCCGACTAAACCAAAAAACAACAGAGGCAACATGTTTTGTGGAGTGAGGGTCAGTCACAGCTTTATTTCTCTTTAACATTATTACACCAAACTCCATCATATGCTCAGAAACCGCTTACAGGAATGTGAGAGGCGATATGCCCCACGGAACCATATCACCAACCTCCACGGAGGAGCCTGTGTACCTCTACACGGCGTTCCGACCCCCACCCAACAGAAACAAGGCCTGTTCCACAGCATCTTGCAGGCCGGACAGAAAAATATCCAAGCCAATATCATTAAGGTGGACACCATCAAGTCGCATAAGGCGCTGGTTATCCCCCTCTAACTGATGATGACGGACTACCACTCCGCCACGGGAGCGAACAAAGTGAGAGATCTTCGCATTCACTGTACGCCTGGCCCTCTCGATAGCGCCTGCGTCCCTGGTGCCCTGCCAAGTTACCCTGGAAATCATCTCCGACCAGACCAGAATAACTTTCTGAAAGAATGTAGGGATTATTTCCAAATCAGCTCTGATGAGGGTAATGAGCTCTGCAACCTTAAGCATGCAGAGGTCATTCCCCCCAGCGTGAATTACTAAAACAACTGGGGGTTGAATCAACGAACTGACATTGACAGTCTCCAAAGAATCCGGTCCAAAGAATGTAGGAATGGCCCAGAAAACAAACCGTGGGGCATCTGCAAAGACAATTATAAAAGCTTAGGACGAACATAAGATACAAAGCATGCACCTACCAATATGCTGAACCTCGGAATCTGGTAAACCCGCCCTGGCGGCCTACGTAGCTGCCCAAATGCGAAAAGAATGGGATCCATATTCCATGGCTGGCAAGCCCAAAAAAGAGAGACAATGACGAAAAACTGGACAAAACTCAAAACGAGTAGGGGAAGGCCAGGGCGTGACATAAGAAAACTGTGCCGTCAGAACGGGAGACAGTGAATTCCGTGAGGGCCCTGACAGGACAAACCGGGCCTGAAATTCGATGCAGAGAAACACCAGAACCCCGAGCAATAAAAATCGTTTTTTGAACGCCGGATGTGAACACGGATGAACGAGTCGGGAAAGGAAACATCCGCAGGGAAAAGGCCACCTAGGTGAAACCTGGACTGAGGGAGAAGCTCACTGATCCTAAAAGCGCCGAAAAAAGCAAGGAAAAAAGCGGCACGAAAAACGTTGGAAGAAGAGCAAACCTTGTTCAAGCCCTGAACTAACTGGACAAGAAGCTGCTACGAAACGGGACGCCTGCTTTCTCTACGGACATATTCTTTACGCCAACCTCTAAGGGCTTTCTCGGACAACGAAAGACTTGCTGACGTCTAGCCATCCCTGTAGTTAGAAGTAAAAACTGATACCCGACAACTGACGCTAAGCAACCACCGCCGAGACCCCTGTGGACCTCAATTGCAGGATATAATTATCCTCAACAGACATGTGCACCGGCAGGTCCGCTGCTAACGCTGCCCAGACCGCCCAAGCCTTAACATAACCAGACCAGGTCCACGGTGCCATAGAAGCTCTGATAAGAGGCATCAGACGTTCATCGGTGTTTGCCAGAGGTGTGTAGTGCACGGACATCCCTCCGGTGCTGTGTCCGGCACCAGCTGCCGGAATTCCTGCCAACGAAAACGTGAGAGAGCATCGGCAGCAACATTGACAACACCCGGAACATGAGCGGCACGAAAATAAATGTTTAACTGCAAACATCTAAGTACAAGGTGACGTAACAAAGCCAAAACTGGGAGGGAGGATTAGGACAATTTGTTAATGCAATGTACCACCCCCATATTATCCATCCTAAAGCAAACACGCCAGTTTTGCAATTTGAAACCCCATAATTCAATAGCGACTAAAATGGGAAATAGCTCTAACAAAGTAATGTTAGAGCAAAGACCAGCCATACGCCATTGAGATGGCCAGGAGACGGCACACCAGTCCGCACCCAAAATGGCGCCAAAACCCAAGGATCCCGCAGCATCAGTAAAGAGGGACAGGTCGGGACTAGAGATTTCAGGAAGCTGCTAGCAAGTATGTCCGTTATAGCAATGGAGGAACTCCCGCCACACACGGAGATCACGTTTCAATTGCAGGATTAAATGCACATGATGATGGGGATTGGATACGCCGCCCATTGCCAAGGACAAATGTCAGGAAAAAAACCTGCCCACGGGCATAACTCGGCAGGCAAAAACTAGGAGCCCAAGAAGGGACTGCAGTTGCTTTAGGGTGACAGATTTAACTACGCAAAAACCCTCAATGAGGGCTAGGAGCCTAGCCAGCTTATCCTGGGGCAGTCAAAAAACCATCGCCAATGAGTCAATCTCGATGCCTAAAAAGGTAATAGAAGTATCTGGCCCCAGGGTCTTGTCTGCGGAAAGCGGAACACCAAACCTGGACATCAAAAAACAAAAAGATTGCAAAAGAAACTGGCACTGGGATGAATCTCCCGGGGAAACAAAAAGAAAATCATCCAGGTAATGAATTATGGAGCGGGAACCGGTCTAATAACGAACGACCCATTCAAGAAAGGAGCTAAATAATTCAAAGAAGTGGCAAGAAATGGAGCAGCCCATGGGAAGACACATTCGTAATAGTAAAGGCCATCCACCATGCAACCCAACATGTGGTAACAATCAGCGTGCACCGGAAGTAGGCAGAAGACAGCATCGATATCGGATTTGGCGATCAAAGCCCCCTTTACGGCTTCATGAACTAAAGTGACTGCCCTATCAAAAGAAACTAAAGAAACGGAGGCGGAGAGATAATGAATCAGGCAAAAACACACGGCCTCCCACTTGGGAACGAGTCCCAACAGGGAAACACGGATGTTAGAAAATGGGGTTGAAGTAAATGGGCCAACTAGTCTACCCAAAGCTACCTCCTTCCGAATTTTTTTACGCAAAACTGGGTGGCGCCTGGCGGACGGTAACTTATCGGAATGAATGGGAGAGCTGGAAAAATTGAAAGGGATGAAAAAAAAAGAAGGAAAAACCACATCGCAGCGCTTTTATTGGGATATCGGTTGAGCCACAGGGACATAGCAGCCACGCTACATGGTGGCCTTGTAAGAGGCAGCCCTGATCATCCAGCAGCATTTCCAGCACTAATATATATGCAGACTGTCATGTTTTCCTCCAACCACCAGAGGCCACTGTAGCTGATTAAGACAGAGAGAGGTGGTTTTTCCAAAGGGGAAGGAAAAAAGAAGAAGTTCCCGGGCTGAGCAGAGAGCCTTGGCTGAAGATGTCTGAGTACACAAAAAGAAGGACTCTGTCCACTGAGAGGGAGATTCACAGGGAAGATTAGAGTGATTTCTCCCTGCCTGCTGTGACACACTATCTGGGACTTGAGAGTGTGTTTGCTCCCTGACTGAGCTGGTGTTTCCTGGTAAAGAAGGGAGACTGCTGCAGTGTGAAGCGATTACCAGAGGGGCTTGTGAGTGAACTCAGGCCCTGCCTGATGATATGTCCTGAGCTGCTGACTATCTCTGGCCGGAGTTACAGAGACTACAAAGTGAGGCTTGCAGCGTCACCCCTGCCAGAGCTGAGCCACTTGGATGCCTGACCTGCGACCTAACACAAAGGGGAAGACCACGATGAGACAAGCAAGCAAGCAAGCAAGCAACCAGATCAGGACCCAGACTGTATCCGCCTGCATATGCTGGACATCGAACTGTGAGTGCACTGATGCTAATCTGAGTTAGGACATAGGGGAAGAGCATTTAGGTAGTGCACTGTAGAAGTGCACCCCGGGTAGCGGGGACAGATAGTAACACCCAGAAGAAAGTAGCCTGCCATTCTTGTACTTGTTGTGTTTGCGTTTCATTTGTGTCCTTATGCAAATTTCCATAATCTTTATTGTGAATTCTCAAGCTGTTCATACTGTTAATCTGATTTTCCAGCAGTTAGAGTTCTCTTTTAATAAAGCCGGTTTCTGCTTCAGCCTCCTTGTCTGCTGCACTGTACTTGAATCCTGCTCTACGGTCTCTTCCTCTGCTGACCGTTACAGCCTAAAACTGAGAAGGCTTGTAACCAATTACCCATGGTGCGAGCCACCTTAGGCCTGCGATTAATACATCTATCGGTATTGGGCCTACGCTCCTTATCAATCGTATGCTGGTCGACAGTACCCAAGGACCAAATATCAACATACCGGTTGTTCCAAATTTTTTGTTTGTCTCAAAGTCAAAATGCGCTCCCAGAGGGAGCTGGCCCTAGGCGGAAGAGGGTGGGGGACCCAGGGGCAGTTGGCTTGGAAGGGGGTTGGGCACCCCCCAAAGCCTTAAGGATAGGAACTAACTGCTGACCCATAGATGTCGAACCCCAGGCCCTTGTAAAATGAAACTGACCGCCAGTTGAAGCAGAAGGAGGCTCCAAAGGAACAACTGGAGGATCCAGGACCTCGCTGACCCGACTGGCCCCGCGGAACGACCTTCTGGCCGAGTAAGTAACTCCCCGCCGTCGGTGTGAATGTGACCTGCCAGAATTCTCACTGCAGGAGCTGACCTCCGATGAAGAAGGCGACCGCCAACGGGATGACCTGGAGCGGACACTTCTGCGGGTCCGCCGAGCGGATCGTGAGCGCTGGGGGGAACAGCTATGGTGACGGCAGTGGCGTGCCCAGGGGAGGGCGGGGGGGCGGTTCGCCCCGGGTGCCGGCTGTCAGGGGGGTGCCAGGGAGAGGGACTGACAGGGGGGGACGGGGAAGCGCTCAGCGCTCCCTCCTGTCATTCCCTTGTAGCGTGACCGAGCTCTGTCAGGTCTGGGTACAGAGAGCATCTGTCTCCTGTACCCGGCCGGACTGACAGGAAGTGCGCACACAGCTTGCGCTTCCAGTTAGTCAGCCCGGGTACCGGAGACAAAAGCTCCTGTACCCGCCGCAATGCTCGGCCACGCTACAGCAAAGGTAGGGAGGGGAGCGCAGGGAGGGAGGAGGGGGATCAGAAAGAACATGACAAGAGGGGGGTGATCAAAATGGGGGAGTGATCAAAATGGGGGATCAGAAAAACATGACAAGATAGATGGGGGATCAGAAAAAGCATGACAAGATGGGGGGGAGTATGAAAAAATTACTATGTGGGGGGCACTACTGTGTGGTTGGGGGTGTGGGGGACACTACTGTGTGGGGGGCAATGTAGCGGACACTACTGTGGGGGCAGTATGGGGGACACTACTGTGTGGGGACAGTGTGGTGGACAATACTGTGTGGGGACAGTGTGGCGGACACTACTGTGTGGGGGGCAGTGTGGGGGACACTACTGTGTGTGGGGGCAGTGTGGCGGACACTACTGTGTGGGGGCAGTGTGGGGACACTACTGTGTGGGGGAGCAGTGTGGCGGACACTACTGTGTGGGGGCAGTGTGGCGGACACTACTGTGTGGGGGCAGTGTGGGGACACTACTGTGTGAGGGACAGTGTGGCGGACACTGCTGTGTGGGGGACAGTGTGGCGGACACTACTGTGTGGGGGACACTACTGTGCGAAGGGCAGTGTGCGGGGGAGTGTGGCGGACACTACTGTGTAAGGGGCAGTGCGGGGGACACTATTGTGTGAGGGGCAGTATGGCGGACACTACTGTGTGTGGGCAGTGTGGCGGACACAACTGTGTGGGGGCAGTGTGGCGGACACTACTGTGTAAGGGGCAGTGTGGGGGACACTACTGTGCGGGGCAGTGTGGCGGACACTACTGTGTAAGGGGCAGTGCGGGGGACACTATTGTGTGAGGGGAGGTATGGCGGACACTACTGTGTGTGGGCAGTGTGGCGGACACTACTGTGTAAGGGGCAGTGTGGGGAACACTACTGTGTGGGGGGCAGTGTGGGGGACACTACTGTGTGGGGGCAGTGTGGGGGACACTACTGTGTGGGGGCAGTGTGGGGACACTACTGTGTGGGGGCAGTGTGGGGGACACTACTGTGTGGGGGCAGTGTGGCCGACACTACTGTGTGGGAGGCAGTGTGGGGGACACTACTGTGTGAGGAACAGTGTGGCGGACACTGCTGTGTGGGGGCACTACTGTGTTGGGGACACTAGTGTGTGGGGGAAATTACTATATGGGGGCAGCGTGAGAGGCGTTGCTATTGGGGAGGCATTGTAGGGGCAATTCTATTATTTCTGGGGATAATAATAGGGTAATATTATTACTGGGGGCAATCTAGGAGACATTATAACCTCTGTAGACACTATAGGGACATTTGGGGTCATTTATCAACCTGGTGTACAGTAGAACTGGCTTAGTTGCCCCAGCAGCCAATCAGATTCCACCTTTCATATTTGACAGCTCTTTAGGAAATCCAGTTCTACTTTACACAAATTTGATAAATGACCCCAATTATGTCTATTAGGAGGTTGATGGAAAAACTGAGAAATCTAACGTGTCTGTGTTACTAACTCTGCAGAGACGAAATGCGACTGAAATAATGTGTCTTGGCGGTCTGGGTCTAACGAAGGAGAATGTGCCCAAGTAATGGGGGGGGGGGGGGTGCCAGAGAAAGGACCCGCCCCGGGTGCCAAAAACCCTGGGCACGCCACTGGGTGACGGAATCCCGACCTCCGCCTAAAGTGGCGGTCGGAACAACAGCCAGGAGAAGTGGAGGGCGAGCTCCTGCGTGGGGTAATTAAATGATCAGGCTGCCGCTGCACAGTAATCACAGGGGCTGCAAGGGTGTCATGCTGCTGACGATAAGGAACTTGAGCTGCAGCATGGGAACGGGGGACAGGGGGGAGTGGAAGTAGTGAAGTAGCAGGCAGGATAACATCCCCAGCCTCCTGACCCTCAAAGGAAAAGTTGGCAGGGGGCTCTTCAGCCGAGGAGGGGGCCGTGGGCCATGAGGATGGAAAACTGATGGCCGGAGGGGGGGGGGGGTGCAGAGAGGGCAGGAGCAGTAGAGCACGAGGAATGAGCGGGGGGCGGAGCCACAGAACACGCTGCCGGAAGAGGACCTGTCGTTCTGGCAAGCGCGCTGGATATAGCGCTCCCCGCTCGGCTGAAGAGGTAACTACAAATGGGGAGGAGGAAGGGGTGGGAAGGCGGCAGCTCGCCAATGCAGAAAAAGATAAACTGGCCTGGGCAGTGACTGCAACATGCGCCGGAACGGGAGCGCTTAATACAGGAGCAGGTGGCGGGGCCACAGAACGCGCTGTCTGTGGGACAGATGAGGTCCCTGCAGCCACGCTGGATACAGCGCCCCCGAGTTAGACTATTGTGCGAAGGTGCAGGAGGATTGTGGCTGGGGCTGAGGAGGCAGGGAGGGCGAATACGCCGGGCAGGCCGCCGCTCCCTAACCAAGGAAGCTGCTGGCAAAGCAGGAGGGGACTCCTGCAAGCCAGCCAACAAGCGAGACAAGAATCCCGGCCCGTCAGCCTGTAACTAGGGTTGAGCGAACTTGTGTTTTAAGTTAGGCGTCCGAAGTTCAGGTTCGGGTTATCTCAGAATCCTGTTATGGATTCCGCTACCTCGGACCATAACGGAATTTGGAAACCACAACGGCCCGTTATGGTCCGTGGTAACGAAATCCAGAATGGGATTCTGCGATAACCTGAACCTGAACTTCGGACGCCGAACTTAAAACACAAGTTCGCTCAACCCTTTCTGTAACTTGCCAGAAATGGCTGCCGAAAGAACTCTGTCGTCGGCCATACTTCCCTGTGGAGGGTGAACTTCACTATAGAAGGTGCCGGTCAAAGAGGCTCATATGTGGTAAGCCCTCCTTTTTATTAGCTCTAGAGGCGGGGCAGGCGAGTTCATATAATCTGGAACAAGGGGGGAAAGGGGTAGGAACCAGAACTCACAGGCAGCACTTTGTTAAACAATAAGCCCCTCCCTTTTAGGTGAAACCAAAAATGCCCAGCAGAAGGCATGAAGGGATTTAACTCCCAAACTGCCCAACTCAGTCTCTGCAGTCAAAAACGCCCTCGCTAACTGCTTTGGCGCTAACTAGGTATTCCACCCCATCTCCCCCTCCCCATAGCCTTTTTTGGTATTACACCTTTGGGCTATAGATAATTCTAGAACTCAGGCCTCCTGAGAAAAAATCTCACCTTCTCACTGGCTGTGATGCTCTGCGATTGGACCACGCTACAGCCAGGGAGAAGGAACGCCCATTGAGAAACAGTGCAGACTCCTCCTCCCTGCTCCAATGCTAGTAATTACCATACAGGGCGAGAGAATATAACGGGGGCCACAGCTGGCGAATGGAGCAGCGCCAAGGAATAATAGTAAGTGAAGTTAGATCCCTGGATGCCGCGCTACATATCCCGATACTTACTTTATAATGTTTGGACCCACGAAAGGTCCTCTTTAAACTGAAGCTCTCAGTGTTTATAGTGTATTGTACCTGACGAAGGGATCGGTACGGTCCTGAAACATGTTGTTTGTCGTACCAATAAAGCTTTCCTGTACCGTTCCTGGAGCTGTGACATCAGCAGTGTTTCCTGGTTTTATTCTACTAGTCTGCTATCCTTACTGTAAGAGCAGTGAGACTATGGAGCTCTCCACCAGAGGAGGTGGTGATGGTCCATTCATTGTACAGATTCTAGAGTAGGCATGCTCAACCTGCGGCCCTCATGCTGTTGCAAAACTACAACTCCCTGCATGCCCAAACAGTCTAAAAGCTATCAGTCTACAGCAGGGCATGCTGGGAGTTGTAGTTTTACAACAGCTGGAGGGCCACAGGTTAAGCATGCCTGGTGTAGAGGGATCTCAATGTCTTTCCTGAAAAATCTAATATATAAAGTTACCTCGACTAGGACTTGATGGACCTGTGTCTATGTAAAGTTGATGATCTGGATTTGGACCTTATGTCGATCTATAAACTATATAAATAGTGGAAAAAAATATTTTTGGGCAGCGCTAGATGATATTATAAAGTAAAACGCTCCTCATCTATGTGCTTCCCCCCTGTACTCAGGGAACGTACAATCTTTGTACGGACTGAACTTTATTGTACTGCCGTTTTGTAGGCGATTTCTCCTCTTCTCCTTACTGGTTCTGGAGGTGGATTCTCTCTATGGACAGGTGGAGTCACTACAACTACTCCACCAGGATCCGCACCAGATCCCGTCAGTGATCGCTCATCATTGTCTTCCTCAGTATGAATCAGCAGTAAACACAATCTCTGAGCTGCAGGGGTTAATTCTTCTACAGGAGCTCTCCGCCCTCTTATGAGAAGAGACATTTTCACTTTCGGTTCCTTCTCCTCCGTACCACAATGGCGTCTGCTGGTCTGAGAGCCGAGCTGGACTGCTCCGTCTGCCTGAGCCTCTATACAGATCCCGTATGCCTGAGATGTGGACACAACTTCTGCCGCTCGTGTATTGTGAGTGCGCTGGATGCACAGGAGGCAGGCGGAGTGTATTCCTGTCCTGACTGCAGAGCAGAATATCCGGAGCGTCCGGCCCTGGAGAAGAACAGGAAGCTGGGGAACATAGTGGAGCGTTTCTTATCTGCTCAGCCTGATATGGAGGAGACCGGGATCTTCTGTACTTACTGTACTAAGTCTCCTGTACCGGCTGTGAGGACATGTCTGCATTGTGAGATCTCTCTATGCGATGACCACCTGATGGCCCACAACAAGATGGTGGATCATATATTATCAGAACCCACCAGATCCTTTGGCAGCAAAAAATGCTCCCTCCACAAAAAAGTTCTGGAGTATTACTGCCCACAGGACACGGTTTGTCTGTGTGTGTCTTGCTGTCTGGTCGGCGAGCACAGGGGACACCAGGTGGAACTTCTAGAGGAGGCGTCTGAGAAGAAGAAGAAGAAGCTGAGGAAATATCTGGAGGAACTAAACCCACAGAAAGCAAAAATTGACAGAAGACTCCAGAATCTGCAGGATCGTCAGAGGAATCTCCAGGAGAAAGCCTCTGATAAGAGGGAGAACGTCAGGAAGTTATTTATGGACATTAAGAAACAACTGGAAATGGCAGAAAAGAAAGCGCTGAACGAGATCTCCAGGCAGGAGGAGAAGATTGTGTCCCAGATATCTGATCTGATCAAGAAGCTGGAAATAGAGGAGGACGAGCTGTCCAGGAAGATGCGTCACGTGGAGCAGATGTGTCAGGTCACCGACCCAATAAGACTCCTACAAGAAAGTGACATTACAGTATGTGGTCGTGGAGATGATGAGGACACAGGAGGAGATGGTGGAGGGGGCAGGTCTGAGGATGATCTGGATGAGGTTCTGATCTCACTGACCTTACACCGATCTATGAGGGATATTGTCACCGATGTCACATCAGAGCTCGGGCTCCATGTTCCAGACATATTGCTGGATGAGGACACTGCTAATGGTTATGTGAAGATATCAAAAGATCTGAAAACGGCAACAAGAACAAAAGAAGAACAAAACAGACCAGAATCACCAGGAAGGTTCCTGAATTATATCCAGGTGTTAAGTAGATGTGGCCTCTCCTCAGGAAGACATTACTGGGAGGTGGAGTGGGACCAGATAGGAACATGTGGCATTGGACTGTCCTATCCCAGTATAGAAAGAGTAGGACAGCAGTCTGGTATTGGATATAATGATAAATCTTGGTGTCTGGTTATATCTAGTGCAGGATGTGCAGCGTATCACCGCTCAGTTGAATCCCCCCTCAGTGTAGATACAACATGTCCTAGACTTGGCGTCTTCTTAGACTATGAGGCCGGGCGTCTGTCCTTCTATCAGCTGTGTGACCCCATCAGACACTTACACACCTTCACCGCCTCCTTCTCTGAACCCCTACATGTTGCCTTTGCTTTGTGTCCTGAAGTCTCTGTTAGACTAATAAGCTGAGGCCGATGCGTCCACGTCCCGTTATAATCTCCGCCTATAAGTCACTATATAGCGCTGTATGGGTGGCGCCTCCGATCACACAATGTATATGACGGCTCTATGGGGAGGGTTTTACTGTACGATTATTTTATATTCCTTGGAGAATCGATGCTTAAGACAAATGAAAAGTTACGTCGTCTGCACACCAGTTCGGGTGAACGCACATCAGATCCGCACAATATACGCACCACCAATACCTGAAATGTCTGATTACGGTTTTTGGTGCGGATAAGATGCGGTTTTCCACTGAAATGGGTGAAATTCGCAGCTAAAACCACAAACATAACCGACACACCGCAGATCTGGGAATCCACACGGAAATAATCGGCGACGTGTACATGATCGGTGTAATCTCATACGCTTTGCTGGTGCTGTAATTAGTTACGGTTTTTCCACATGGGAATTCACGTGGAAAGACTGAGCGTATTCCGCAATGTGTGCTGGTAGCCTTTGGGTACAAGCGCACGGCGTGTATTACCTGCTGGTTTTCCACAGAGTGAAATAATACAGCCTAAGCAGATGGGATTCTCAGGATCTCATCTACACGGAGCGGACGTCTCCTGCGTCAGGAGTGACCTGCGGAGCGGATCCTGAGATCTGCGGTCGGTGGATTATTGGTGCAGATTTCTCCTTTACAATGCAGAGGGGGAGATTTGGGGAAATACGTGTCAGGATCTGCAGGTAACACGTGTGGATCCTGGAGCGGAGATACACCGCCGAGCGCACGTACCTCATGGGGGGCATCATTAACCCTTCTCCGTCCTCCACTGATGTCGCTGTAGGGGCTTCTTTATGTTTCTGGGATACATTTGGGGAACATATAATTATTAATCGGCTTTTCCTATTTCTGTAGAGATGTGACAATGTGACGATTCTTTCCGTACTATACACGGCATTTGTTATGTTTTTTTCTTTTTATGGAATAAATGTCTGACTACTGTCACCTCAGAGTTGTCGGTCCTGTCATCTGGATGTCTGTGGTCTCCTCCGCCATCATGTCTTTTATAACCGCAGGTAATGAGTCATTCAATACACTGGACAACTATATACATTGTTTTAGTGTGAGAACATACCGCGCGCTCCGTATTGTGCCGCCTATAGAGCTCCCATTGTTGTGCTCAGCCGCCTGGACTCAGCACTTTTTTAACTATCCCTTGTAATGGTCACCTTCCCTGCAGCGCAGTATGTCGGACGGCGCCCGCGCTATGTTACTGTCGGCCGCACTTCACCATGTCTAGTGATTAAAGGGGTATTCCCATCTTGCTATTTCGTCCTCACCTCAGCCAGCTCTACAGTTCACTTCCTGGTTTCCTGCTTCTGAGGCTGGGCGGGCTTAGGCAGTTGAGTGAAGGCTGGCCACGCCTCCTCATGACATCACACTAAGAGCTCAGTCCTTGCCCTGCTCCGTTCATGTGGATAGTATGACTCATCCCTCTGGCAGCCTGCAGTCTCTGGGAAGCAGCTTCTGCTGTTGAATCCTCACTATCCTAGAGCTTTTTTTACACAGTAAAAGGTCACTGTCCTGCAGTCCAGTACAGCTTTACACACAGAACCCGTCTTATCTTTTATAAACCCATTCTGTGCAGCTAAACAATAATTCACCACTACACATGAGCCCACAAGCAAGTCGAGTAGTATCCATATGATTTGTGCATTCGACTCCCATAAAACATGACCAGCCCCCAGCGACCAGCACTGATGAAGATATTTTTCTAATATATCTTTACTACACTGGTGTATAATCCTTGGGTCTTTTATCTGTATAAATGAATATACAGCTCTGCTACATCTGTCTTCTCCTCCCCCACAAGCAAAGGTTTCAGCTCTGCTACATCTGTCTATTCCCCTCCCCAGCCAGCAATATGGCTTTATACATAGAGCTCTACTGCCC
This sequence comes from Bufotes viridis, assembly GCA_033119425.1. Classification (NCBI taxonomy): domain Eukaryota; kingdom Metazoa; phylum Chordata; class Amphibia; order Anura; family Bufonidae; genus Bufotes; species Bufotes viridis. The sequence goes on along the minus strand of CM065591.1, from coordinate 493,855,671 downwards.
TGCTGTATGTCATAGATTGAAACCTACCCACTTATACTAGTATAGTAAGCTGCTACATCAGCATACACATTACTGCAGCATTTTCACACAGCAGATCTGTGTATGTCAATGTAGCACTTTTCTCTAGTTATTGGGGAAAATTTTGGTTTCTGTCTACTATATACAGCAGGGCAATGTATGTAGCTAGACAGCCACATTGCTGGTGGGGGAGGGGAATAGACCGATGTAGTAGTGCAGTATATCAAGCGGTTCAGTCGCATTGCTGGAGGAGAACCAAACACAGATGTAGTCGATATAGACTACACTGGTGTATAAACCTTATATCTTTTATCTGTATAAATGAATATAGAGCTCTGTTACATCTGTCTATCCCTCCCACACAATCAAACACTGTGTCTGAACGGCAACATATAGAGCTCTGCTACATCCCTCTCCCCCTCCCCGCCAGCACTATCTGCGAACGGCAACATATATTGCTCTGCTACATCTGTCTTCCCCCCCACAAACACTGTGTCTCAACCGCAACAAATAGAGATCTGCTACATCTCTCTTCCCCTCTACCACTAGCATTGTGGATGAGACGCTTCCTATACAGCTCTGCTATATCTGTTAAACGTGTAACTGAACACATAGAATTACATTCTTGTTGTCTAGATCATGAAAGTATGTGTCCCTCCACAGGACATTATGGAATGAAGGGACACATAGTTTCATGATCTAGACAACAAGAATGAAATTTGACGTATTCAGTTACACCTTAGAGTACTTTCACACTAGAGGTATAGCTATCCGGCAGGCTTTTCCGGCGGGTGAACAGCCTGACGGATCTGCCACGCCGCAAGGACCCGTATGCTGCCGCTCCGTCCCCATTGACTATAATGGGGTGGGGGCGGAGCTACAGCGCAGCACGGCAGTGCACGGGTACTTGCGGCATGGCGGATCCGTCAGGCTGTTCACCCGCCGGAACAGCCTGCAGGATAGCTATACCTCTAGTGTCACAAGTAGTAGTGTGGCAGGGGAAGACAGATGTAGCAGAGCTGTATATGAAGATCAGCGCATGCTTGGATGCCCGAAGACTTCAGAGACAGAAGTGGAGAGAGAGGACATGCCGGACAAGTATCGGAGGACTAGGACAACTTCAAAATAGGTGAGTATCATTTTTATGTGAATAAATGCACCACCAAACGATATTACAATATAGGACAATAAAGGAATTCAGGATGAACCCCATTATAAAATGGAGGGACACAGAGGGGAGGACATTATGGAGTGGAGGGACATAGTCTGTCCCCCCCAGCATCACTCCATTCCATACTGCGCCCCCAGTGTAACTCCATTCCATATAGTTGTCCCCTGTGCCCCTCCATTCCATATAGTTGTCCCCTGTGCCCCTCCACTTTATATAGTTGTCCCCTATGCCCCTCCACTTTATATAGTTGTCCCCTATGCCCCTCCACTTTATATAGTTGTCCCCTGCCCCTCCACTTTATATAGTTGTCCCGTGCCCCTCCACTTTATATAGTTGTCCCTGTGCCCCTCCACTTTATATAGTTGTCCTATGTGCCCCTCCACTTTATATAGTTGTCCCCTATGCCCCTCCACTTTATATAGTTGTCCCGTGCCCCTCCACTTTATATAGTTGTCCCGTGCCCCTCCACTTTATATTGTTGTCAGTGTGCCCCTCCACTTTATATAGTTGTCACGTGTGCCCCTCCACTTTATATAGTTGTCCCCTGTGCCCCTCCACTTTATATTGTTGTCCCCTGTGCCCCTCCACTTTATATAGTTGTCCCCTGTGCCCCTCCACTTTATATAGTTGTCCCCTGTGCCCCTCCACTTTATATTGTTGTCAGTGTGCCCCTCCACTTTATATTGTTGTCCCCTGTGCCCCTCCACTTTATATAGTTGTCCCCTGTGCCCCTCCACTTTATATAGTTGTCCCCTGTGCCCCTCCACTTTATATTGTTGTCAGTGTGCCCCTCCACTTTATATTGTCACATCTCCCCCTCCATGTCACATCTCTCCCCCATGTCACATTTCACCCTTCTACTTTCCCCCTCTAACACTGCTGCGAGCAGGAGCGCACGGCAAGTTGTTTGGGGACCTGGGAACACTCAGCCAATCAGTGGCCGCAGCTGTGTCATGTGTCAGGCTAGTGATTGGCTAAGCAGGAAATCCCTGGCCTGACATGTGATACAGCTGCAGCCACTGATTGGCTGAGTGTTCCCAGGTCCTCAAACAACTTGCCGTCCCTTCCTGCTCGCAGCAGTGTTCCACAATCCCTCTCTCCACTCTGGCTCTGCGCATGTGCGGCTTCCCGGCCTGCGTGCTCATGGACTGAATAAGCAGCTGGCAAGGCAGATGAAGAGGAGCTTGTGCGCAAGCGCGTCCCAGGGAATCGCTCCAGAGGTGGCCGTAACTAGGGGAGACCAAACCAAACACTGGGCCACAATGTAAGTAATTTGAACTAGAAAGGTGGGAATTTAATAATACATCATATTGGCAAAAATGATCATTGGCCAATAATTAATCAATTAACCTATGATCATTGAAATGGGAATACCCCTTTAACCGCTTCAGCCCCCCAAGCTTAAACACCCTTAATGACCAGGCCACTTTTTACAATTCCGCACTACACTACTTTACCCGTTTATTGCTCTGTCATGCAACTTACCACCCAAATGAATTTTACCTCCTTTTCTTCTCACTAATAGAGCTTTCATTTGGTGGTATTTCATTGCTGCTGACATTTTTTTGCCATTAATACAAATTTAACGACATTTTTGCAAAAAAATGACATTTTTCACTTTCAGTTGTAAATTTTTTTTAAAAAAAATACATTTCTATATAAATTTTTCTCTAAATTTATTGTTCTACATGTCTTTGATAAAAAAAAAAGTCCAATAAGTGTGTATTTATTGGTTTGGGTAAAAGTTATAGCGTTTACAAACTATGGTGCAAAAAAGTGAATTTCTGCATTTTGAAGCAGCTCTGACTTTCTGAGCGCCTGTCATGTTTCTTCAGGTGCTAGAATGCCAGGATAGTATAAATACCCCCCAAATGACACCATTTTAGAAAGAAGACACCCCAAAGTATTCGCGGAGAGGCTTGGTGAGTTCATGTATCATTTCATTTTTTTTTCACAAGTTAGCGGAAAATGACACTTTCTGAGAAAAAAAAAAAAACTTTCAATTTCTGCTAACTTCTGGCAAAAAAAATAAAAATCTCAGACGGACTCACTATGCCCCTCAGTGAATACCTCGGGGTGTCTACTTTCCGAAATGGGGTCATTTGTGGGGTGTGTTTACTGTTCTGGAATTTTGGGCGGGGCTAAATTGTGAGCAGCCCTGTAAAACCTAAAGGTACTCATTGGAATTTGGGCCCCTTTGCGCACCCAGGCTGCAAAAAAGTGTCACTTATGTGGTATCGCCGTACTCAGGAGAAGTAGGGCAATGTGTTTTTAGGTGTATTTTACATACACCCATAGTTGGGTAAGAGAAATATCTCTGTAAATTATCAACTTTGTATAAAAAATTTTAAAAGTTGTCGTTTACAGAGATATTTTCACACAAAGTATGGGTATATATAAAAATACACCCAAACACATGCCTACTTCTCACTGAGCCGATACCATGTGTCCACTTTTGCAGCCTGAGTGCGTAAAGGCCCTAAAACCAATGAGTACCTTTAGAATTTCACAGGCCATTTTTACGCATTTGGATTCCAGACTTCTTCTCACGCTTTAGGGGCCCCTAAAATGCCAGGACAGTATAAATACTCCACATGTGACCCCATTTTGGAAAGAAGACACCCCAAGGTATTCCGTGAGGAGTATGGTGAGTTCATGTAAAATTTTATTTTTGTCACAAGTTAGTGGAATATGAGACTTTGTAAAAACAAATATAAAAAAAATATATATCAATTTCCGCTAACTTGTGCCAAAAATAAAATTCTGTGAACTCGCCATGCCCTCACGGAATACCTTGGGGTGTCTTCTTTCCAAAATGGGGTCACATGTGGGGTATTTATACTGACCTGGCATTTTAGGGGCCCTAAAGCGTGAGAATCCAAATGCGTAAAAATGCCCTGTGAAATCCTAAAGGTACTCATTAGAATTTAGGGCCCTTTAGCATCTTGGCTGCAAAAAAGTGTCACTCATGTGGTATCGCCGTACTCAGGAGAAGTAGGGCAATGTGTTTTGGGGTGTATTTTTACATATACCCATGCTGGGTGAGAGAAATATCTCTGTAAATTGACAACTTTGAATAACATTTTTAAAAGTTGTCATTTTATTGAATAACTCAGTGGCTATACAAAATGTTTTTATTGCATGCAATCACAAATGTATTCAGATCCAGGTGCGGGCATGAAAACTGTAGAATATTTTTCATGGGACAACCCCTTTAAGTTATACTGAATCTTTTCCCATGAAACTATATATCAAACTGCTCAGCTCCTCCTGCTCTATAACCCACTGACTGCAGCTCAGACGCCATAACAAGTTTCCTTTAATGAGTGCCCACAGCCTGGTATCAGCTCTGCCAATTTGTTCCTCTCTTTAATGAAAGCTTGCATTCCATCTTTTATATTTTACACGTTTGCAGCATTTTCATACCATTGCATCTCAGAAAGGGCTCTGTTTCTTGTTCAATGAAGGGGGTTGCAAATATGGGGACAGGTGTAAGTTCAAGCACGAGTGTTCCGCATGTGGGGGGAGTCATGGGGCACAGCGGTGTTTTAAAGGGCAGGAGTTGGGGGGATGCGGCTGGAAAAGGGTCGGACCCGAATTCGGGTGGCCGAGATGGAGACGTTTCTAAATAGGTACCCGAACGTGGCGGCGAGTGAGTTCCTTTTGGGGGGTTTTAGGGAAGGTTTTCGGATCCCCTTCGTGGAGGGGACGGTGTTGGAGGGTGGGAGGACTCTGAAGTCGGCGGGGGAATATCCCAGGGTGGTGTCCGAGAAATTGCGGAAGGAGGTTGAGTTGGGACGCATGGCGGGCCCCTTTTGGGACTTGCCGATGTCGGAATTGAGGGTGTCGCCGCTTGGTGTGGTTCCTAAGAAGGAACCTAACAAGTTCCGACTTATTCATCACCTTTCTTTCCCGAGGGAGGGGTGGTTCAGTTAACGACGGAATAGCGCTGGAATTGTGTTCTGTAGTTTATACTTCGTGCGATGAGGCAGTGCATTGGGTTAGGAAGTATAGCCGGGGGGTCCTGTTTGCCAAGGTTGACATTGGCATTCCGGCTGTTGCCGGTGCATCCGGAGTGTCAGCATCTGTTGGGCTGTTTCTGGGACGGGGCTTTTTTGTAGCTAGGTGCCTGCCCATGGGTTGTTCTGTTTCGTGTGCCTACTTCGAGTCTTTCAGTACGTTTTTGGAATGAGAGGCACAGGAGTGGTCCAGTTGGGATTCTATTATCCACTATTTGGATGATTTTTTGTTCATTGGGCCTCTGGATTCGTCGAGTTGCGCGGTTATGTTGCGGTCTTTTGAGGCTATAGCGAATCGGTTCGGGGTCCCGCTGGCGTCAGGTAAAACGGAGGGTCCCACCACCGCGCTGAGTTTCCTGGGGATTGTTATCGACACAGCGGCGATGGAGTGTAGATTTCCACGAGAACATGGTGGAGAATTTACGGCGGATGGTGGCTGAGGCGCATGGGTGGAAGAAGCTGTGGCTCCGGGAGGTTCAGTCGTTGTTGGGTAAGCTCAATTTTGCATGCCGGGTCCTGCCTATGGGCCGGATTTTTTGCAGAAGGTTAGCTGGGGCGACTGCGGGAGTCCAGTCCCCTCATCATTTTGTGCGGCTCCACCGGGAGCTGCGGGATGATTTGGGGGTGTGGGCGTCCTTTTTGGGGACTTAGAATGGATGTTCGTTCTGGATGGCTGATGTGGTGGCGGCTGTGGATGTTGACTTGTTTACGGATACGGCAGGCGGGTTCGGCCGGGGCTTATTTGCAAGATCGGTGGTGTGTGGGGGAACGGCCGCAGTTCTGGAGGGATGAGGGCTGGGTTAAGAATTTGGTTTTGCTGGAGCTTTTCCCCATTGTGGTGGCGGTGTCGATTTGGGGGGAATTTTTCCGGAACAAAAAAGTAGGGTTCCATTGCGACAATTTGGGGGTGGTGAAGTTTATTAATCACCTTTCGGCCTCTTCGGTGCCAGTGGTGCGTTTGCTGCAGCGCCTGGTTTTGGTTTGCTTATCGTTAAACGCGTGGGTAGTGGCTTCTCATATTCCGGGGGTGGAAAACTCAATTGCGGATGCTTTATCTCGTTTTCAGTGGGACCGGTTTCGCACGAAGATGGAGCAAGCTTCCCTCGGGAATTATGGAATCTGCCGTTTGGTCGGTAGAGGAGTTGGTGAGGGGGTTGTTGGCGTCTGGGACCTGGGCGGCGTATGAGAAGGCATGGGAGCTGTGGGGTTCGTGGAGGCAGCGGTTTCAGAGGTATGGGCTGGAGGATGGGGTTGTGTTGTTATTGTTTGTGGGGCATTGCAGGGAGTAGGGGTGGTCAGTGTCCAGAATGGGTACAATTCTGGCGGGGGTGGGGTTCGGTTGTAAAAGCCGGGGGTGCGGGATGTAACTGAGTCTTTTTGGGTGGTTCAGGCATTGAAGGGTTAGGGGAGGGGATCGTCCAGGGGGGGGGGGGGATCAGCAGAGGCCGGTCTCCTTTGAGTTGTTGGGGGTTATGATTGGGCAGTTGGGGAGCGTTTGCAGGTCAGTGGGGGAGGTTAGGCTGTTTCGTTTGGCTTTTTCCTTAGCATTCTTTGGGGCATTGCGTATCGGGGAGTAGGTGCCGCGCCGGGGGGTTGAGAAGGGAGGATGTGGTGTTGTTTCAGGACAGGGTTGAGTTTTGGGTCCGGAGGTCGAAGACTGATCAGTTGGCCAAAGGATGTAAAGTGGTGTTATTTCAGGTAGAAGGTTCGGGGGGCGTGCCCGGTTCGGTGTTTTGAGGATTTTGGGGTGCGGGGTGTTGGGGTTTCTGGGCTGTTGTTCATAAGGACGGGACGTTTTTGTCGCGTTATCAGTTTATAGCTGTGTTCCAGTAGTGTTTGTCAAGGCTGGGGAGGGATCCCTCGGTGTTCAGGGGTCACTCTTTTAGGATTGGGGCAGCTACTGAGGTGGCTCGTAGGGGTTTGGGGGACGATATTATTTGTCGGATTGGGAGATGGGAGTCTATTCGGTTCCGGTCGTACGTTAGGCCGGCATTGTTATAGGGGCAGGGATGGGTAATGTGGGGGATGGTGGGGATTGGTGGCAGGGGACCTGTTTGTTGACTTTTCATTTTGTGTTGCAGGTGGTGCGGCTTGTCTGGTGTGGATTACGGGCCACTCGTATGTGTTTTGGGGGGCGTTGCGGGCGGATGTCAGGCCAGATGGTAGGCAACTTGCTTTCTCTAGGGATGTGGCGGTAATCAGGTGGTTGGGTTTGAGGGGTATGCTGTGGAGTCAGCTGCTCCCGGAATTCCACAGGTTTGCTAGGTTGGATGATTCCCCGGGGATTTTGGTTTTGCACATGGGGGGGAATGATTTAGGTGTGCGTCCTTGCCGGGAACTCACGAAGGATATCAAATTTGATCTCCTTCGGTTGTGGGCGCAGTTTCCGCGCATGGTCACGATCTGGTCTGATATTGTGCGGCGGAAGTGTTGGAGGGAGGCCAGGTCGGTTGAGAGGCTGAACAAGGCTAGGATTAATGTCAATAGGGCAATGGGTCGCTTTGTGGCGCGGAATGGTGATATTATGGTGCGGCATAGGGAGTTGGAATCTGGAGAAGGGGCGTTCTGGAGGACGGACAGGGTGCACCTAAATGCCGTGGGCATTGATTTGTGGTGCTCAGGGCTGCAAGACGGGATTGAGGTAGCTTTGCGGGTGTGGCGGGACGCAAGGGGGTGAGGTGTTCCCCCCCCCTTTGGGTCGTGGGCGGTGGGGGGGTCCTTGGAGTTGGGGGTTATGGTGGCTCTGGCGTGGTGGGTAGGGAGCCAAAAGAGGCTCTGGACTCCCCTGGGATTGGTTTGGAGTGTGGTCGGTGGCGGGTACCTGCCCTAGTTGTTGCCTATGGTTACTGGTTCTGCCTCTGAGGTGGCGTTTTAACGGCTAGAGGTAATTTTTGATGGGGCGGGACAGCTACCCGTCAGTTTTTGTTGGCTCTAAGGACCCTCCCCGTGGTTTTCATAGGGCAGGCCTTCAGGGAAGGTCTGGGGTACGAGGTTAATTTATTGATTATTTATGTTAATAATAAATGGCTGCTGTGGCCAATTAAATCCACCCAGGTTGTCGTGTCCTTATTTGAAAGGTGGGGGTGGTCTATGGGTGGGGGAGGTATAACGATCGACAATACGCTGGTCATGTACAAAAAACCATTTCTACCATTTCCTCTCTGTGTGTATTTCAGACTGCCGAGAACTGAAACCCAATCGCTTAAACCCATGCCTTCCCCGACTAAACCAAAAAACAACAGAGGCAGCATGTTTTGTGAGGTGAGGGTCGGTCACAGCTTTATTTCTCTTTAACATTATTACACCAAACTCCATCATATGCTCTGAAACCGCTTACAGGAGTGTGAGAAGCGATATGCCCCACGGAACCACCGTGGGCAAGTCCGCCTTCTCCTCCGCTATAAGTATTTTAATATCACCAACCTCCACGGAGGAGCCTGTGTACCTCTACACGGCACTCCGACCCCCACCCAACAGAAACAAGGCCTGTTCCACAGGATCTTGCAGGCCGGACAGAAAAATATCCAGGCCAATATCATTAAGGTGGACACCATCAGGTCGCATAAGGCGCTGGTTATCCCCCTCTAACTGATGATGATGGACTACCATTCCGCCATGGGAGCGAACAAAGCGAGAGATCCTCGCATTCACTGTATGCCTGGCCCTCTCTATAGAGCCTGCGTCCCTGGCGCCCTGCCAAGTTACCCTGGAAATCATCTCCGACCAGACCAGAATAACTTCCTGAAAGAATGTAGGGATTCTTTCCAAATCAGCTCTGATGAGGGTAATGAGCTCTGCAACCTTAAGCATGCAGAGGTCATTCCCCCCAGCGTGAATTACTAAAACATGACATTGACAGTCTCCGGCAGTACTTGCGACCAACGAAGACAGCGAATGATGACCGGCACATGACCTCCACAAGGATGGAAACCCAGACTTCGTCCTCCTGGCCCGTACTCCGCTCTTTGCCCGACCCAAAGAATGAAGGAATGGCCCAGAAAACAAGCCGTAGGGCGAGGGGTATCTGCAAAGACAATTATAAAAGCTCAGGACAAACATAAGATACACAGCATGCTGACTTCCACTTACCAATATGCTGAACCTCGGAATCTGGTAAACCCGCTCTGGCGGCCTCCGTAGCTGCCCCAATGCGAAAAGAATGGGATCCATATTTCGTGGCTGGCAAGCCCAAAAATGAGAGACAATGACGAAAAACTGGACAAAACTGAAAACGAGTAAGGGGAAGGCCGGAGGCGTGACATAAGAAAACTGTGCCGTCAGAACAGGAGGCATTGAATTCCGTGATGGCCCTGACAGGACAAACCGGGCCTGAAATTTGATGCAGAGAAACACCAGAACCCCAAGCAAAAAAAAAACAAAACATTTTTTGAAAGCCGAATGCGAACATCAGGTGAGCGAGTCGGCAGAGTAAACATCCGCAGGGAAAAGGCCACCTGGGCGAAACCTGGACTGAGGGAGAAGCTCACTGATCCTAAAAGCGCCGAAAAAAGCAAAGCAAAAAGCGGCACGAAAAAGTAAAACTTCGTTGGAAGAAGAGCAAACCTTGTTCAAGCCCTGAACTAACTGGACAAGAAGCTGCTACGAAACGGGGCGCCTGCTTTTTCTACAGACATATTCTTTACGCCAACCTCTAAGGGCTTTGTCGGACAACGAAAGACTTGCTGACGTCTAGCCATCCCTGTAGTTGGAAGAAAAAACTGATACCCGACAACTGACGCTGAGCAACCACCGCCGAGACCCATAACCAGACCAGGTCCGCGGTGCCACAGAAGCTCTGATAAGGGGCATCAGCCGTTTATCGGTGTTTGCCAGAGGTGCGTAGTGCACGGACATCCCTTCGGTGCTGCTTCCGGCACCAGCTGCCGGAATTCCTGCCAACAAAAACTCAAGAGAGCATCGGCAGCAACATTGACAACACCCGGAACATGAGCGGCACGAAAATAAATGTTTAACTGCAAACATCTAAGTACAAGGTGACGTAACAAAGCCAAAACTGGGATGGAGGATGAGGACAATTTGTTAATGCAATGTACCACCCCCATATTATCCGTCCTAAAGCAAACACGCCAATTTTGCAATTTGAAACCCCATAATTCAATAGCGACTATAATGGGAAATAGTTCTAACAAAGTAATTTTAGAGCAAAGACCAGCCATACGCCATTGAGATGGCCAGTAGACGGCACACCAGTCCACACCCAAAATGGCACCAAAACCCAAGGATCCCGCGGCATCAGTAAAGAGGGACAGGTCGGGACTAGAGATGAGTGAACACCTGGATGTTCGGGTTCGAGAAGTTCGGCCGAACTTCCCGAAAATGTTCGGGTTCGGGATCCTAACTCGACCCGAACTTTATCCTGAACCCGAACCCCATTGAAGTCAATCGGGACCCGAACTTTTAGGCATTAAAAATTCTGTAAAATAGTCCAGGAACGGGCTAGAGGGCTGCCAAAGGCAGCAAAATGTAGGTAAATCCCCTGCAAACAAATCTGGATAGGGAAATTAATTAAAATAAAATAAATAAAATTTAACCAATATCAATTGGAGACAGGTCCCACTGCAAGGAATCATGCGTCATATCACTCAACACTGGAGAAGGCCACTTTCAGTTATTTCGGCCCCAGCACCCAGACAGAGGTCCCACAGCAAGGAATCATGCGTCATATCAACCACCACCGGAGAAGGCCACTCTCAGTTATTTCGGCCAGCACCCAGACCGAGGAGAGAGGTCCCACAGCAAGGAATCATGCGTCATATCACCCACCACTGGAGAAGGCCATTTTCAGTTATTTAGGCCCCAGCACCCAGTCAGAGGAGAGAGGTCCCACAGCAAGGAATCATGCGTCATATCAACCACCACCAGAGAAGGCCACTGTCAGTTATTTCGGCCAGCACCCAGACCGAGGAGAGAGGTCCCACAGCAAGGAATCATGCGTCATATCACCCACCACTGGAGAAGGCCATTTTCAGTTATTTCGGCCCCACCACCCAGACAGAGGAGAGGTTCATTCAACTTTGGGTTGCACCGCAAGATCATGGTAAAGTTAAAAAAATGAGGAATCAATAAAGAAGTGCCCCGGAGTACAAGAATACATGGTTGAGGGGGAGGCAGTTATAAATGTCTATTCTGCACAAGGGAGGGACAGGTCCTGTGGGATCCCATGCCTGGTTCATTTTTATGAACGTCAGCTTGTCCACGTTGGCTGTGGACAGGCGGCTGCGTTTGTCAGTAATGGCGCCCCCTGCCGTGCTGAATACACGTTCAGACAAAACGCTGGCCGCCGGGCAGGCCAGCACCTCCAAGGCATAAAATGCTAACTCTGGCCACGTGGCCAATTTGGAGACCCAGAAGTTGAATGGGGCCGAACCATCAGTCAGTACGTGGAGGGGTGTGCAGACGTACTGTTCAACCATGTTAGTGAAATGCTGCCTCCTGCTATCACGTTCCGTATCAGGTGGTGGTGCAGTTAGCTGTGGCGTGGAGACAAAACTTTTCCACATTTCTGCTATGCTAACCCTGCCCTCAGAGGAGCTGGCCGTGACACAGCTGCGTTGGCGACCTCTTGCTCCTCCTCTGCCTTCGCCTTGGGCTTCCACCTGTTCCCCTGTGACATTTGGGAATGCTCTCAGGAGCGCCTCTACCAGCGTGCGCTTCCTATCACGCTCCAGTGCAGGAAGTAAGGTGGGCACATTGTCTTTGTACCGGGGATCCAGCAGGGTGGCAACCCAGTAGTCCGCACACGTTAAAATGTGGGCAACTCTGCTGTCGTTGCGCAGGCACTGCAGCATGTAGTCAGCTCATGTGTGCCAGGCTGTCCTCTGTGGGAGGCGTATCGTCATCGTCCTCCGTATCCCCCCAGCCACGCACCAGTGATGGGCCTGAGCTGTGTCGGGTGCCACCCCACTGTGAATCTGCTTCATCCTCATCCTCCTCCTCATCCTCCTCGTCCTCCAGTAGTGGGCCCTGGCGAAACCTGGACTGAGGAGAAGCTCACTGATCCTAAAAGCGCCCGAAAAAGCAAGGAAAAAGCGGCACGAAACGTTGGAAGACGAGCAAACCTTGTTCAAGCCCTGAACTAACTTGGACAAGAAGCTGCTACGAAACGGGATGCCTGCTTTCTACGGACATATTCTTTACGCCAACCTCTAAGGGCTTTCGCGACAACGAAAGACTTGCTGACGTCTAGCCATCCCTGTAGTTGGAAGTAAAAACTGATACCCGACAACTGACGCTGAGCAACCACCGCCGAGACCCATAACCAGATCAGGTCCGTGGTGCCACAGAAGCTCTGATAAGGGGCATCAGCCGTTTATTGGTGTTTGCCAGAGTGTGCGTAGTGCACGGACATCCCTCCGGGTGCTGCGTCCAGCACCAGCTGCCGGAATTCCTGCCAACAAAAACTCAAGAGAGCATCGGCAGCAACATTGACAACACCCGGAACATGAGCGGAACGAAAATAAATGTTTAACTGCAAACATGGGATGGAGGATGATTACAATTTGTTAATGCAATGTACCACCCCATATTATCCGTCCTAAAGCAAACACGCCAATTTTGGCAATTTAAAACCCCATATTTCAATAAGCGACTAAAATGGGAAATAGTTCTAACAAAATAATTTTAGAGCAAAGACCCGCCATACGCCATTGAGATGGCCAGTAGACGGCACGCCAGTCCGCACCCAAAATGGCGCCAAAACCCAAGGATCCCGCGGCATCAGTAAAGAGGGACAGGTCAGGACTAGAGATTTCGGGAAGCTGCTAGCAAGTATGTCCGTTATAGCAATGGAAGAAACTCAAGGGCGTATAGAAATCACTGGGCCCCCATAGCAAGAATCTGAATTGGGCCCCTAACCCCGCCCAGTACTCCACCCCTGGCCCATCCCAACTTATGTCCTGGCTCCTCCCCTGCCACGCCCCCATTTGTCCATAACGAATGTATACATACGTTCGTAATGCGTATTTGTACTAACTCAGAGAATGAAGGGTACAGGACAGTTTTGAGGCAAAGGAAATGCAGTAGGAACAAACCCTGTGGTATCTGAATCCATGGGAATCCTGTGGATATTCCAAAAAGGTTTTATCTACAGTTCTATGTAACGCTACAAATAACACAATGATAGCTCTCTAATTAACGAAAATGTAGTAGTGTTACCTGCAGTCCTATGTAAAACCACAGATAACACTAGTGCTGATAATGTGGTAGTGTTACTTGCATTCCTATGTAAAACCACAGATAACACTAGTGCTGATAATGTGGTAGTGTTACTTGCATTCCTATGTAAAACCACAGAAAACACTAGTGCTGATAATGTGGTAGTGTTACTTGCAGTCCTATGTAAAACCACAGATAACACTAGTATAGATCATGTGGTAGTGTTACCGTCATCCTTAGTGTGACTCTCTCATGGACTCCATGCTGGCTAGGCGCTGCCTCCTCTTCCATCTTCTTCTTGCCCCGCACAGAACGTCCTAATGCAGCTGCGTCAAGATATAGGAACACTGTGGGTATGGTGATGGTGACACACACAGGGACAGAAGCGCGCACAGGGGGCAGAAGCGCTGCACGGGGGACAGGAAGCGCGCACAGGGGACAGAAGCACGCGCACATCGGGACAGAAGCGCGCACACGGAGACAGCGCGCGCGCACGGGACAGAAGCGCACACGGGGACAGAGCCGCGCACCATCGAGGACAAGCGCCGCACCGCGGGGACAGAAGCGCGCACGCGGGACATGAGCGACAGCGCACACACGGGGACAGGCGCGCGCGCACACACCTGCGGGAGGTGAGCGCGCGCGCGCACACACACGAGGACAGCTGCGCGCGCGCGCCACACACACGGGGACAGACGCGCGCGCGCACACACACACGGGACAGACGCGCGCACACACGAGGGACAGGCAGCGCCGCACACACAGGGACAGATGTGACCTCTGCTTGCTTCTGTTGCTTGTGGAGAGGGAGGCTGCCCAGAGCACACACTGTCCTCTATATAAGCAGAAATCAGCAATATGGGGGAGGGGGATCCTGGGCACACTGTTCTCTCTATGATATGCATCAGCAGCAACATGAACTCTGTGAACTCTGCTTGCTGCTGCTGACACTTACATGGAGAACAGTGTGCCTCCCCACTCAAATAAAGTCTGGTCCCTGCTGCTGTACCCTCCTCCTCACCACAAGGTCATGAACTTGCAGCCCAGTAGTTACTCACTGTGTCTGTGGGGGCTGGAGTCTGACGGCTGACTGAGCCAGGCAGTGAGCATGTCCCGCCCCTCAGTTCTTTCTGCTGCGATACACTGGCCAAAGCAGGAGCCTAGCACTGCTAAAGGCTGATTGGCCAGTGCAGCACCCAGCAGGCAGAGGAGAGTGAGTGACATGCTCACCTGGCACCCTGTCCTGCACTGTTTCTAGTGCTGCAGGCACAGCGCACACAACTAAATGTATGTAAAGGAAGAGGGAGGGGGCCTGAGCACAGGAGAAGCAGGGCCCACCCACACCTCAGATAGGGACTTGGGATGGAAAAAGAGCCATATAACAGACATTGTAGGGGGCGGAGCTTACGTCCTCTTCAGGCCCCGTAGCAGTTGCGTGGTCTGCCGCTATTGGAGGAACTTCCGCCACACACGGAGATCACGCTTCAATTGCAGGATTAAACGCATATGATGATGGGGATTGGATACGCTGCGCGTTGCCAAGGACAAATGTCAGGAAAAAACCCTGCCCATGGGCATAACTCAGCAGGCAAAAACTAGGAGCCCAAGAAGGGACTGCAGTTGCTTTAGGGTGACAGATTTTACCGCGCAAAAACCCTCAATGAGGGCTAGGAGCCTAGCCAGCTTATCCTAGGGCAGTCAAAAAACCATCGCCAATGAGTCAATCTCGATGCCTAAAAAGGTAATAGAAGTATCTGGCCCCAGGGTCTTGTCTGTGGAAAGCGGAACACCAAACCTGGACATCAAAAAACAAAAAGATTGCAAAAGAAACTGGCACTGGGATGAATCTCCGGGAAACAAAAGAAAATCATCCAGGTAATGAATTATGGAGCGGGAACCGGTCTCATAAAGAACAACCCATTCAAGAAAGGAGCTAAATAATTCAAAGAAGTGGCAAGAAATGGAGCAGCCCATGGGGAGACACATGTCGTAATAGTAAAGGCCATCCACCATGCAACCCAACAGGTGGTAAGAATCTGGGGCACCGGAGTAGGCAGAAGACAGCTTCGATGTCGGATTTGGCCATCAAAGCCCCTTTTCCGGCTTCACGAACTAAAGTGGCTGCCCTATCAAAAGAAACGAAAGAAACGGAGGCGTCGTCTTTTGAGATGCCGTCGTTAACCAAGAAACCCTTGAAAAAGGAAAGATAGTGAATCAGGCAAAAACACACGGCCTCCCACTTGGAAACGAGTCCCAACGGGAAACATGGATGTTAGAAAATCGGGTGAAGTAAATGGGCCAACTAGTCTACCCAAAGCTACCTCCTTCTGAATTTTTCGCGCAAAACATCTGGGTGGCGCCTGGGGACAGTAAATTATCGGAATGAATGGGGAGCTGGAAAAATTGAAAGGGATGAAAAACCGAAGGAAAAACATATCGCAGTAGTGCCGCGGTGCTTTTATTGGGGTATCAGTCGAGCCACGTGGACATAGTGGCCACTCTCACGGGGTCTTTCTTGCCAGGAGGAGCTGTGAGCCTGGCAAGGTTGGGTCGCGAACAGCGGATGGCGGAATGGGATCCGCCACAAATAGAGCATTCATGTTTGTACTTATACAATGCAAAGAATTTGCAATGCCCTTCGTTATAGAGCCAGCAGGGGCAGTTGGCTTGGAAGGGGTTGCGCACTCCGGATCCATTTGCGACAGCAAAGCTTTAAGGATAGGAACTAACTGCTGACCCATAGATGCCGAACCCCAGGCCCTTGTAAAATTAAACTCACCGCCAGTCGAAGTAGGAGGCGGCTCAATGGAACAACTGGAGAATCCGGCTCCTGGACCGCACTGACCCGACTCGCCCCGCGGAACGACCTTCTGGCCGAGTAAGTAGCTCCCCGCCGTCGAGGGTGAATTCTCACTGCAGGAGCTGACCTCCCATGAAGAAGGCGACCGCCAATGGGATGACCTGGAGCGGACACTTCTGCCGGTCCGCCGAGCGGATCGTGACCGGTGGCGGGAACAGCTATGGTGACGGAATCCCGACCTCCGCATAGAGTGGCGGTTGGAACAACAGCCAGGAGAAGTGGAGGGGGAGCGCCTGCATGGGGAAATTAAATGATCAGGCTGCACAGTAATCACAGGGAC
Organism: Bufotes viridis; assembly: GCA_033119425.1. Taxonomy (NCBI): domain Eukaryota; kingdom Metazoa; phylum Chordata; class Amphibia; order Anura; family Bufonidae; genus Bufotes; species Bufotes viridis. The sequence continues at coordinate 493,839,148 of CM065591.1, read as the reverse complement.
CGCAGGGGTGTCATGCTGCTGACAATCAGGAACTTGAGCTGCAGCAAGGGGAGGGGGGACAGTGGAAGTAGCAGGCAGGATAACATCCCCAGCCTCCTGACCCTCAGAGAAAAAGTTGGCAGAGCGCTCTTCAGCAGAGGAGGGGGTCGTGGGCTTATTGCCCATTATTAGCCTGGGCCATGTGGATGGAAAACTGATGGCCGGAGGGGGATTATGCAGAGAGGGCAGGAGCAGTAGCGCCGGAGGAAGGAGCGGGGGGCGGAGCCACAGAACACGCTGCTGGAAAAGGACCTGCGGTTCTGGCAAGCGTGCTGGATACCGTGCTCCCCGCTTGGCTAAAGAGGTAACTACAAATGGGGAGGAGGAGGGGGTGGGAAGGCGGCAGCTCGCTGATGCAGGCAAAGATAAACCGGCCAGGGCAGTGACTGCAACGGGAGCGCTAATACAGGAGCTGGGGCGGGGCCACAGAACGTGCTGCCTGTGGGACAGACGAGGTCCCTGCAGCCGTGCTGGATACATGAAGCCGCGCATGAAGGGTTTAACTCCCAAACTGCCCAACTCAGTCTCTGTAGTCAAAACGCCTCGCTAACCGCTTTGGCACTAACTAGGTATTCCAACCCCCCATGGCCTTTTTGGTATTACACCTCTGGGCTATAGATAATTCTAGAACTCAGGCCTCCTGAGAGCGTCACAACCAGGGAGAAAAACCTCACCTTCTCCCTGGCTGTGACGCTCTGCGATGGACTGTGCTACAGCCAGGGAGGAACGCCCATTGAGAAACAGGGCAGACTCCTCCTCCCTGCTCCGATGCTAGTCAATATGATACAATACGATTCAGGGCGGGAGAATATAACGGGGGCAACAGCGGGTGAACGGAGCGGCGCCAAGGAATAATAGTGAGTGAAGTTAGATCCCTGAGCGCCGCGCTACATATCCTGATACTTAATTTATAATGTTTGGACCCATGAAAGGTCCTCTTTAAACTAAAGCTCCCAGTGTTTATAGTGTATTGTACCTGACGAAGGGATCGGTACGGTCCTGAAACGCGTTGTTTGTCGTACCAATAAAGCTTTCCTGTACCGTTCCTGGAGCTGTGACATCAGCAGTGTTGCCTGGTTTTATTCCACTAGTCTGCTATCCTTACTGTAAGAGCAGTGAGACTATGGAGCTCTCCACCAGAGGAGGTGGTGATGGTCCATTCATTGTACAGATTCTAGACTAGGCATGCTCAACCTACGGCCCTCATGCTGTTGCAAAACTACAACTCCCTGCATGCCCGAACAGTCTAAAAGCTATCAGTCTACAGCAGGGCATGCTGGGAGTTGTAGTTTTACAACAGCTGGAGGGCCACAGGTTGAGCATGCCTGGTGTAGAGGGATCTCAATGTCTTTCCTGAAAAATCTAATATCACAAGTTACCTCGACTAGGACTTGATGGACCTGTGTCTATGTAAAGTTGATGATCTGGATTTGGATCTTATGCCGATCTATAAACTATATAAAAAGTGGAAAAAAATGTAAACGCTCCTCATCTATGTGCTTCCCCCCTCATTTCTCCTCTTCTCCTTACTGGTTCTGGAGATGGATTCTCTTTATGGTAAGGTGGAGTCACTACAACTACTCCACCAGTATCTTCACCAGATCCCGTCAGCGACTGCTGGTATCCAGGGAAACGGGGGGGCGGCATCATCTGCAACTTGCGCTTGGCCGCTTCACCCAACCTTGACCCATAACAAAAAACACAGACAACTGTGTCACCTTATTGCTGGATGGTGATCGGCCACAGCTTCTTTATTAAAGAGGCAAACCGTAATAAACCATAATATCATAGCGGTATGCCAAACGCTGGACTCCCAGCGGGCAAGTTAAACCGTAATCATCAGAGCGGTATGCCGACCGCTGGGCTCCCAGCGGGCAAGTACGCCATCTGCTCCCACCATATCTCCGCTGTACCCAAATGCCGCCAGCTGTGACTTGCTAAACTCGACCATAATTCACGTATCTCAAAAGCCATAATTATAATATATACTGGAGAGAGAATCTGGATCGCACATCCTCAACACTTTACATCATAGTCTTTACATCAAAAGCATAGTGTTGAGGATGTGCGATCCAGATTCTCTCTTCAATATATATTATAATTATCTATTTTCTTTTCCCCCCCTCTGGGGTCAGCACTCCTCCCCATTTGGACTAGGTGCTTTTAATTAGCCTTAGCTGCAAGGGGTTTATAAACTCCTACTATCTCTCAGATGCATTTCCTGAGGGTCGTGACTGGGTGAGCTCTTTGCACTCGTTCACATGGTGCAGTACTGCATGTCTGCCATTGCCGCCTCAGTGCTGTGCTGGCGGGGCGGTGGGTCCCAGGGCCAAGGTGGCTTTGCTGCACAGTGGGGTTGCTGTGTGGCTCCTGGGTCCCGCTGTCTGCTGCTGGTGCGGTGCTGGGGCGCCGGTGGTCGCTGTGCACGACTGCGCCATTTATAGGTTAGAGTAGTTTCCCACTTGCAGAGGCTTCCTTGTCGTGGAAAGTGGGCCTATGCTCTTTGATCAAACTGTAAACTAATGCCTCTTTTGCACAGCATACTATGCATTACAAATTGGGCGGATATGCCATGTAATTATGCTGAGACAGTCTTTACATCAAAAGCATAGTGTTGAGGATGTGCGATCCAGATTCTCTCTTCAATATATATCAAAAGCCATAATCATCGGAGCGATATCCAAACCGCTGGACTCCCAGCGGGGCTCCGAAGAACTGAAAAACAAAACCGAATAAACAAGTAACCATGACCGATCATAACCTTGTACCTTGAGCATCCTCCCAAGAATAGCCACAAAGGAGGGAGGAGGGAGGAGGGAGGAGGGCCAATTTGCTTCCACTGGCAAGAGGAAGTGACCAGAACAGGGAGTGAGTATATGCAGCCTTCAGGATTCTCTGCCCCGCCCACATCCTGTCTAAGGAGCTCCCCAGTGAATTAACCCCTTAAGGACACGGCCTTATTTCACCTTAAGGACTAGGCCATTTTTTGCATCTGACCAGTGTCACTTTTTGTGCGAATAACTTTAAAATGCTTTTACTTATCCAGGCCATTCTAAGATAGTTTTTTCGTCACATATTGTACTTCATGACACTGGTAAAATGGAGTCAAAAAAATTCATTTTTATTTATAAAAAAAATATCAAATTTGCCAAAAATTTTGAAAAATTTGGAAATTTTCAAGTTTCAATTTCTCTACTTCTATAATACATAGTAATACCTCCAAAAATAATTACTTTACATTCCCCATAGGTCTTCTTCATTTTGGGAATGCCATTTTATTCTTTGGGGACATTACAAGGCTTAGAAGTTTAGAAGCAAATCCCGAAATTTTCTAAAACCCACTTTTTAAGGACCAGTTCAGGTCTGAAGTCACTTTGTGAGGCTTACATAAAATCACCCAAAAATGACCCCATTCTAGAAACTACACCCCTCAAGGTATTCAAAGCCGATTTTACAAACGTCGTTAACCCTTTAGGTGTTCCACAAGAGTTAATGGCAAATGGAGATAAAATTTCAGAATTTCAATTTGTTTAGCAAATTTTCAATTGTAATCCATTTTTTCCAGTAACAAAACAAGGGTTTAACAGCCAAACAAAACTTTAGATGTATTGCCCTGATTCTGTAGTTTGCACAAACACCCCATACGTGGTCGTAAACTGCTGTATGGTCAAACGGCAGGGCACAGAAAAAATGGAACGCCATATGGTTTTCGGAAGGCAGATTTTACTGCACTGGTTTTTAGACACCATGTCCCATTTGAAGCCCCCCTGATGCACCCCTACAGTAGAAACTCCAAAAATGTGACCCCACTTTGGAAACTACGGGATAAGGTGGCAGTTTTTTTTATACTATTTTAGGGTAGATATGATTTTTGGTTGCTCTATATTGCACTTTTTTTGTGGCAAAGTAACAAAAAAAATTGAAATTCTGAAATGTAATCTCCATTTGCCAATAACTCTTGTGGAACACCTAAAGGGTTAACAAAGTTTGTAAAATCAGTTTTGAATACCTTGAGGGGTGTAGTTTTTTAGATGGAGTCACTTTTTTGGAGTTTCTCCTCTAGGGGTGCATCGGGGGGCTTCAAATGGGACATGGTGTCAAAAAACCAGTCCAGCAAAATCTGCCCTACAAAAACCATATGGCGTTCCCTTCCTTCTGTGCCCTGCCATTTGGCCATACAGCAGTTTACGACCAAATATGGGGTGTTTCTGCAAACTACAGAATCAGGGCAATAAATATTGAGTTTTGTTTGGCTGTTAACCCTTGCTTTGTTACTGGAAAAATGGATTAACCTCTTAAGGACACAGGATGTACCCGTACGTCCTGTGTCCTGTCTCTAAAGATGGCGCCCGCTCCTGCTTCCTGCGGGCACCTTAGCCGCGGGTGTCCGCATGGTTCCTGTAGCAGACATCCGCGGCTAATGTCCGCCACTGGCAGCGATGCCGATCGTGGACCTTTAACCCCTCAGATGCCGTGGTCAATCCTGACCACGGCATCTGAGTGCGCAAAAACCGAAAGTTTTACTTTCGGTTTGCGCTCCGGCTCCCCCGCGTGGCGATCGATTCTATGAATGAAACCCCGGCTGCTCTGTAGTATTTCCTGTAATAGGCTTCATAGGAAATCTGTGATTTTTTCATATATTCCAATGCTATTGCATTGGAATGTATGAAAATCACAGATGATTGTAAGTTATAGTTCCCTATAGGAACTATATAAAAGTGTAAAAAAGAAAAAAAGTTTAAAAAATAAATAGAAATAAAAAAACATAAAAGTTTAAATCACCCCCCTTTAGCTAAAATAAAAATAAAAAATAAAAAAAAATTAAAAAATACACATCATGGGTGTCGCAATGTGCGAAAACGCCCATACTATAAAAATATAAAAAATATTCCCCATACGTCAAACAGCAAAACGGAAAATAGCGTCATTTTTGGTCACTTCATTTTCCACAAAAATTACATAAAAGGTGATAAAAAGTCATACACACCAGAATGGTATCAATAAAAAATAAGATTATGACGCAAAAAGCCTCCATACAGTTCTCAAACATAACCATAGCAAAGGCAGGTGCACTCTGCAGCAATACTAAACCCTCACACTGATAAAATTGAGAGGTTAGTTCGACATATCCTACTAGGAGGACATGTCTTAAGCTCGGACACCACAGCAAGGTATCTCAAGTATCCCGAGGCCCTACTACTCAACCTACCTGTGCCGTAGACCTTGCCGTGGTGTGCGAGCTTAAGACATGTCCTCCTAGTAGGATATGTCGAACTAACCTCTCAATTTTATCAGTGTGAGGGTTTAGTATTGCCGCAGAGTGCACCTGCCTTTGCTATAGTTATGTTTTTGATTGTTCTCCACATCATCGCTATCGTATGTAGGATGGTTATTGTGGTACTTGTAGTCCGTTGCTGGCATCTTCCATTGTATGCATTTTTTGCTGTTGATTGCCCCTAGCAACAAACTACAAGTGCAGGATGTGCTCCCCTATATACATGCACAACTGCATATGGATTGAGCATATCCTGCTTGTTAAACACCACACCACATTTTCTAATGGTTTCCATACAGTTCTGTACATATAATTACAAAAAAGTTATAGGGGTCAAAACATGGTGACAAAAAAGTAAAACAGATTTTTTCCCACTTTAGAATTTTTTTTTCACTATCAAAACGCAAACATATACATATAGGGTATCGCCGGATTCGTACTGACCTGTATAGTAAAAGTAACCGGTCAGTTTTATCGCACATCGAACTTCGGAATGTAAAAACCCGCAAAACTGTGGTGGAATTGTTTTTTTTTTTTGCAATTTCACCTCATTTGGAATTTTTTTCCTGCTTCCCACAACATCATATGCAATATTAAATGGTGGCGTTGGAAAGTACAACTTGTCCCGCATAAAACAAGCCCTCATATGGCTAGGTGAACCGAAAAATAAAAAAGTTATGGCTCTGGGAAGGCAGGGAGCGCAAAACGAAAACTCAAAAAATAAAAAACCACCGGTCCTTAAAGGGTTAAAATGGAAAATTTGCAAAAAAATAGCTGTTTTGGGACAGTTTTTATTTTTTGTTATTTACATCGTTGATCTGACAGGTTAGATCGTGTGCTATTTCTGTAGAGCAGGTAGTTACAGATGCGACAATACCAAATAAGACTACTTTTTGGGAGTTTTTGTTAGTTTTACATAATAAAGCATTTGTGAAAAAAATTATTTTTAGTGTCTCCATATTCTGAAAATATATTTTTTATTTTTGGACGACTGTCTTATGTAGGGACTCATTTTTTGCGGGATAAGATGTCGGTTTGATTGGCACTATCTTGGGGTGCATATGACATTTTGGTCGCTTGCTATTACACTTTTTGTGATGTAAGGTGACAAAAATGGCTTTTGACACCGTATTTATATTATTTTTTTGCTTTGTTCACCTGAGGGGTTAGGTCATGTGTTATTTTTATAGAGCAGGTTGTTATGGACACGGCGATACCTAATATGTATACTTTTTATTTATTTAAGTTTTACACAATAATATCGTTTTTGAAACAAAAAAAATCATGTTTTTTATTTTTTGGGCGATTGTGCTATGTAGGGGCTTATTTTTTGCGGGATGAGATTTTTATATTTTTTGACCAAGACTTACTTGGTTCTTGAAGATCCAGTGGGTCTGATGTCTGTATAATACAGTACACTATATAGAGTACTGCACTGTATTTTTTACTTTAGAAAGCCTGATCAGACTTCTGCCATTAGCAGAAGTCAGATCAGACTTACCATTACCATGGCAAGCAGGACGCCTGTGAAGGCATCCTGTTGCCATGGTAGCCATCACCCGCTGTGACCCCGTCAAGAATCGGGGGCTGCAAGGGCACAGCAGCCCCCGATGAGAGAGGGAGGGAGCTCCCTCCCTGTTAACCCCTTCCATACAGCGGTCCGTACGGACCGCGACATGGAAGGGGTTAAATGTCTGACATCACAGCACAGATGTCAGCCGTTTATACCAGAGTGTCAGAAATGTGCTGACACTCTGGTATATCCACTAGACCACCATGGATGGAATATTAAAAAGGAGGCGGGCGGGGGATCGCAATCATGCCTCGCACACTGCCCGCAACCCCCCCTGCACCGCCCACACAATTTTAGGCATTTTGACTGTGGGGGATCAGAAACTGCAGAAAGCGCTGAAAACCGCAGGTCTGAATTGATCTGCGATTTGCAGTGATAGCCGATACGGGGGGTCACAGGACACCCCTCGGCATTGTAACAAGATACCTGCTGAATGATTTCAGCAGGTACCTTGTTCCGATCACCGCCGGCCGAGCAGCAGTGATCGGTAGTACACATGACGTACCAGTACGTCATGTGTGAAGCCATAACCAAAAACCCAACAAGCGGCCAGACCAGACCGAAACCGGGCAAAGGGGACACCCCCCTTTCTATCAACTGGATCGTCATATATAGACGGACCACAATCCCGACTACTATTACCCCATACAAAAGATAACCACCCCCCAACGCAGTGCGGCCTCTACTGAAAAGACAAACACCAAGGAGAAATACCAAACAGCCAAGGCTGAAGGAGACGGGACATGGCTATTCAGACTAAATGCTCCCTAACTAAACCCGTATCGCTTACCGTACAATGGAACGATACAGGCAAATGATCCTTGGAGGGTCACCGTGCCGACCTGAGAAGTCCAGTCAGGAGGACCGGTCAGAGCGCCTGACCCGCATCAAACCCCAGATCCGAACGGGAATAAAAGGCTGCAGTATGTACTGTGTAACCCCATGAATTGTGCTCATATCAAGGCTCTCCTCCGAGCGAGGTCTGCAAACAGACCTGGTTATCAGCTTCTGGCTTACCATCTGATTATCTCACAACTGCTAATTCCGCAATATTCACTCAACTGGGGGCAGCCCTGCATCACACAAACCTTGCGGCAGCAGTATACCAATACCGCCCTCCTGGCAATCACACCCACGGGACTAGAATAAAGTGTCTTGTACTGCCCACATTGTGTACATCTCCCTCGTATTCGGCCCCACTGGATCCCACCGAACTGAAACTCCTGTAACACTGGACATAAGGCAAGCGCATTACCACCAAGCTGCCAGCCCGCATAGTCATGTTAGAATCCCAGCAGACGTGCCCAGTTATCAACCATCCCAGCGGAACCCCTTTCTTTGGGGTCCGGCGGACCAAGCAGGAGAAACACTGTAAATGTGGCTGTGATATGAACTCACAACCATCTACATCAAAGGAAGGTCCATAACCCCGGGCAACCGGGCTGAATGCTAGAGGGTTTACGACTACTGCGCCTGCCTCCGTACATATGAACCAACCATGTCAGATATGTCCTTATTGAAAGCCCAAATAGAACTAATTCATTTATTATTTTTTTTATATACACACGGCCTAACGCCCGCAGGGAGGAGTATAACGGTCCATTCACACGTCCGTAAGTGTTTTGCGGATCTGCAAATTGCGGATCCACAAAACCTGGACACTAGCAATGTGCAATCCACAATTTGGGGACCGCACATAGCCAGCACTATAATAGAAAATGCCTTTTCTTGCGGACAAGAATAGGACATGTTCTATTTTTTTCAGGAACGGAATTGCTGATCCTGAAAAAACAGATCCTGAAAAATTACGGACCCAAATTACGGACATGTGAATGGACCCTTACAGGCAGTACTACTTTACACAGGGAAGCACCCGCATATATCGCACCCAACACCCCCATAAGTATATAATCATTTATTGTCTATGGTGGAGTCTATGGTGTCGTATTGCGACATGCAACATGCTGCGACTGCGACAGTCACGAAAAATCCATTCAAAATCGATTTTTCTGCGACTGTCGCGTCGCAGTCGCAGCATGTCACATGTCGCAATGCGACACCATAGACTCCCATTATAAAAATTGTCGTGCGACATTGGTGTGACAAATGTTGCAGTGAAGTTGTGCCCTATTTGTCGCAAGACAAATGTCATCGTGTGAACGTACCCTAAGTCTTTATAACTGCTGCATAAAAGGAGAAAAACGACACACAGAGGGACTGAGCCTCACCCGAAACCAGCTGCAAGACGACCCGCCGTAAGACCGGTGGGACAAGAAGCAGTTACATGGATCGTGAGCGGTATCGGATAGGCAAAATAAAGAAACCGCGACTAACGTACGACCCATTCTGTCTCAAAAAGATGTCTACACCATACAAATCAATTACTCTTTGCACTACATTTGATGGCCACATTAGGAAACCGACCGGATCCAGGTAGGGGAACCGAAACACTCGCCACACCATATCAACCTGTGGCCTTACTGCTACGCTACCCTGGGAATCCACATACTAAACCCAACCGGTCCCGTAAAGGGCACGTCGTGCTTCTGTGCCGCCGATGTCACGTAACAGACACTGACAGAGGGGCTTTGTCGCTTTCTGTGCTCGTGTATTTATTTATTCATTTATTCTTGTACTATTTATACATTTATTATATACTGTATATATATATATTTATTTATTTATTTCATGTGGACACATAGTTGGGGAAAACCTCTTCTATAGGATATGGATACCCCAAGTGCTAAACCCACAGTTGCACAAGCTCAGGTAAACTATGGCTGGGAACCTCCCAGCTCAAACCTGTACCAACTAACATAAACCAAATCAGTAATAAACCAGGAATGCTACCCATAAGCTATTGCGCCACGGAGCAACTAGCACAACTGGAGGGGCGGGGGACCCCGTATCTATAAGTGCCCATAGCAAGGATTCTAATTTTGCACAAGTGCACCCACCGCCCCCCATCCCCTAGAGCAGGGATGGGCAAACTCGGCCCTCCAGCTGTTGCAAAACTACAACTCCCAGCATGCAAAGACTGTTTACAGCTATCAGCCTACTGCAGGGCATGGTGGGAATTGTAGTTTTACAACAGCTAGAGGGCCGAGTTTGCCCATCCCTGCCCTAGACCGTCAGTACTTACCAGTTGTAGAAAGGAACGGCACCGCCAAAGGAGCAGGAACAGAAATTCCATCCTTGTGGGTCGCTGCAGTGACCAGGCCGAGCACCCCGGATTCATGGACAGGTACCAGCCTCTTACTGTTGTCGATCGCAAAATCAGACCAGACTCGTCATATGCGCCCGACATTCCGTCCGAAGACGACGGCGAGAGCCACCTGAAGCGCCTACTTCACCCGGAAACCCTGGAACGGTGTCGGGATGGCGCCTGAGGTAACCATGGAGGCCATGCCCCCGGCCCACCTGCGAGAGGATGAAAAAACAAAGAGCCCTGCGCCTGCTTGCCTGGGGATGGGGGGTGCCATAACAGTCTCAAACTGAGACCCGCATTGCCCCATGTACTAAAAGGGGCACAGACTACATAAGCGTGGGCAACAGAAACCCCTTTGGAGAGAAGTTTATACAGGTGGGGACACTAATCTGGGGGGGGGGGGCGAAGAGCTCCCCTGAGCCCTATATAGCAAACGGACCCGCATTAAACGGTGCCCATTACAAGCACCCAGTAAGCGCTGCCGGACTAAGGGCCGGTGACACGTTAATCTGCTATGGAGACGGGGGGGAGGGCAGAGGGATGCTAGGGGCAGGTGAAGAGCTCCCACAGGGCCACAAAGTAACAAGAGAACTCGCCTGCCCAGCGGTGCCCATCACCAGCGCCCTGTAAGCACTGCAGGGGAAGGGGGCGGGGCCAGGCACAGCAACCCAGCTTGCACCATGGGAGCTGAAGGAGCCCGGCCGAAGCAGCGGGGGCTGCGGTGACCCCCATGCTGCCCTACATTAGTTGGTGGGGCACAATAGGCTACAATGAAGGGGGGGTGGGGCGGTTGGATTTACTCAGTGAGTGAGGAGTTGTCCCGCGACCCCCCTTATGGCTAACAATCCTGCCCGGCATGCGCAGCCCCAACACCCATGAAACGGAAATGCTGCAGGGGAGGGGCGGAGCCAAAATGGCCCGCACTCCACCCCAGACATGACGGGGGGGACTGACAGCAGGGGAGGGAACGCAGAGCAGATTGCCGCCTAACCCCCCCCCCAAACTGAAGCGCTGTAGGCGCACGCATGCGGCGGCAGCTCCACACTACTCACTAAAGCAGGCACAGGAGAGGAGGATGTCACGGGAGAGCCGAGGCTGCTCAAACTGAGCGCAGCTAACGTCACCCTCCTCATGAAACTTGCCAGGAGGCAATTATATGAAAAAGCACCACCCGCGGCATCTTGGTGTGGACAGAGCAAAGGGTGCATACCACACCAATTTGCGTCCACTGGCAAAAGGAAGTGACCAGAACAAAGAGGAGGTATATGTAGACTTCAAGATTCTCTGCACCGCCCACATCCTGTCTAAGGAGCTCCCCAGTGAATTAACCCCTTAATGACCCTATTCTTCCATCTACTTTACCATTAACGTGAAGGGGCCAGCTTCCAAAGCCCTAAGGGGAAAAAGGGGGGTGGGTCGCGGCCATCAGTCCCTGAGCACCCTCCCTATACCGTCGGGCACTTGCCAGATCGCTCATCATTGTCTTCCTCAGTATGAATCAGCAGTAAACACAATCTCTGAGCTGCAGGGGTTAATTCTTCTACAGGAGCTCTCTGCCTTCTTATAAGAGGAGACATTTTCACTTTCGATTCCTGCTCTTCCTTACTATAATGGCATCCACTGATCTGAGGGCTGAGCTGGACTGCTCCGTCTGCCTGAGCCTCTATACAGATCCCGTATCCCTGAGATGTGGACACAACTTCTGCCGCTCGTGTATTGTGAGTGCGCTGGATGCACAGGAGGCAGGCGGAGTGTATTCCTGTCCTGACTGCAGAGCAGAATATCCGGAGCGTCCGGCCCTGGAGAAGAACAGGAAGCTGGGGAACATAGTGGAGCGTTTCGTATCTGCTCAGCCTGATATGGAGGAGACCGGGATCTTCTGTACTTACTGTACTAAGTCTCCTGTACCGGCTGTGAGGACATGTCTGCATTGTGAGATCTCTCTATGCGATGACCACCTGATGGCCCACAACAAGATGGTGGATCATATATTATCAGAACCCACCAGATCCTTTAGCAGCAAAAAATGTTCCCTCCACAGGAAGGTTCTGGAGTATTACTGCCCACAGGACACGGTTTGTCTGTGTGTGTCTTGCTGTCTGGTCGGCGAGCACAGGGGACACCAGGTGGAACTTCTAGAGGAGGCGTCTAAAAAGAAGAGGAAGAAACTGAGGAAATATCTGCAGGAAATAAACCCACAAAAAGCAAAAATTGACAGAAGACTCCAGAATCTGCAGGATCGTCGGAGGAATCTCCAGGAGAAAGCCTCTGATAAGAGGGAGAACGTCAGGAAGTTATTTATGGACATTAAGAAACAACTGAAAATGGCAGAAAAGAAAGTGCTGAACGAGATCTCCAGGCAGGAGGAGAAGATTGTGTCCGAGATATCTGATCAGATCAAGAAGCTGGAAATAGAGGAGGACGAGCTGTCCAGGAAGATGCGTCACGTGGAGCAGATGTGTCAGGTCACCGACCCAATAAGACTCCTACAAGAAAGTGACATTACAGTATGTGGTCGTGGAGATAAGGAGGACACTGAGGGAGATGAGGAGGACACAGAGGTAGATGATGAGGACACAGAGGTAGATGATGAGGACACAGAGGTAGATGATGAGGACACAGAGGTAGATGATGAGGACACAGAGGTAGATGATGAGGACACAGGGGGAGATGATGAGGACACAGAAGGAGATGATGAGGATGATCTGGATGAGGTTCTGATCTCACTGACCTTACACCGATCTATGAGGGATATTGTCACCAATGTCACATCAGAGCTCGGGCTCCATGTTCCAGACATATTGCTGGATGAGGACACTGCTAATAGTTATGTGAAGATATCAAAAGATCTGAAAACAGCTTCAAAATCTAAATATAAAAAGAACAGACCAAAATCACTAAGAAGGTTTTTGTTTTATGCCCAGGTGTTAAGTAGATGTGGCCTCTCCTCAGGAAGACATTACTGGGAGGTGGAGTGGGACCAGATAGGAATATTTGACATTGGACTGTCCTATCCCAGTATAGAAAGAGACGGACTGCGGTCTAGTATTGGATATAATGATAAATCTTGGTGTCTGGAGATGTCTGGTGCAGGATGTGCAGCGTGTCACCGCTCAGTCGGATTCCCCCTCAGTGTAGATACAACATGTCCTAGACTTGGCGTCTTCTTAGACTATGAGGCCGGGCGTCTGTCCTTCTATCAGCTGTGTGACCCCATCAGACACTTACACACCTTCACCGCCTCCTTCTCTGAACCCCTACATGTTGCCTTCTGTGTGGAGGATGGAAACTCTGTTAGACTAATCAGCTGAGGCCGATGCGTCCACGTCCCGTTATAATCTCCGCCTATAAGTCACTATATAGCGCTGTATGGGCGGAGCCTCCGATCACACAATGTATATGGCGGCTCTATGGGGTGGCGGGGGGCTACTGTACGGAGAGTTGATCCGGGAATCGATGCTTGAGACAAATGAAAAGTTACGTCGCCTCCACACCAGTTCGGGTGAACGTACATCAGATCCGCAGCGTATCCGCACCAATACCTGCAATGTGTGATTACAGTTTTTGGTACGGGTAAGATGTGGTTTTCCACTGAAAAGGGTAAAATCCGCGGCTAAAACCACAAACATAACCGACACGCCGCAGATCTGGGAATCCGCACGGAAATAATCGGCGAAGTGTACATGATCGGTGTAATCTCATACGCTTTGCTGGTGCTGTAATTAGTTACGGTTTTTCCACATGGGAATTCACGTGGAAAGACTGAGCGTATTCCGCAATGTGTGCTGGTAGCCTTTGGGTACAAGCGCACGGCGTGTATTACCTGCTGGTTTTCCACAGAGTGAAATAATACCGCCTGAGCAGATGGGATTCTCAGTATCTCATCTACACGGAGCGGACGTTTCCTGCGTCAGGAGTGACCTGCGGAGAGGATCCTGAGATCTGCGGTCGGTGGATTATCAGTGCAGATTTCTCCATTTACAATGCAGAGGGGGAGATTTGGGGAAATACGTGTCAGGATCTGCAGGTAACGCGTGTGGATCCTGTAGCGGAGATACACCGCCGAGCACATGTACCTCATGGGGGCATCATTAACCCTTAACTTTATGTTTCTGGGATACATTTGGGGAACATATCATTATTAATCCGCTTTTCCTATTTCTGTAGAGATGTGACGATTCTTTCCGTACTATATGCGGCATTTGTTGTGTTTTTTTTTTTTTTTTTCTTTTTATGGAATAAATGTCTGACTACTGTCACATCAGAGTTGTCGGTCCTGTCATCTGGATGTCTGTGGTCTCCTCCGCCATCATGTCTTTTATAACCGCAGGTAATGAGTCATTCAATACACTAGATCTCTACAGCGCCACCTGCTGTTCTTCTCCTTATTTTTGGCCGCTCGCACTGAGCTGGTCGCACGTGCTCAGTTTAAAGGGAATCTGTCACCTGCATATTACCCAATTTTTTTTCCCATTAATCCAGGTGTATTTCGATATGTCGTCTTCTTTTAATTGTGTGTCTTGTATTTTCTTTAAAAAAAACGCTTTATCCCATATGCAAATTAGGCTGTAAGGAGCCCAGGGGGGGCATTTTTCCTCTTCCAAGGTGCCCAGGAACGCCCCCCTGATGTGCCCAGCCCGGTCCGCCCAAATTAAAAAATAGGAACACCTCCAGCATGTAAAATCGCCTCCGCCACCTCCGCTCTCTGCCAGAAACATCCCGAAATCTCGCGCAGGCGCAGTGCCGGCCATTGCCTGCGCGATCATGGCAACAGAGTCACTGGGCATGCGCCGAGCCCAGTGAGGCTGTTGCCCTCAGTTGCCACGATCGCGCAGGCAATCGCCGGCACTGCGCCTGCGCGAGATTTCGGGTTGTTTCTAGCAGAGAGCGGTGGTAGCGAGGGGGGGGGGGGAATTGGGTTGTGCAGTTAGCCTCTCCTCTGGAAGGCGATTTTACATGCTGGAGGTGTTCCTATTTTTTTAATTTAGGCGGGCCGGGCACATCTGGGCTCCTTACAGCCTAATTTGCATATGGGATAAAGCGTTTTTTTGAAGAAAATACAAGACACACAATTAAAAGAAGACGACATATCGAAATTGTTGTGCCGCCTATAGAGCTCCCATTGTTGAGCTCACCGCCTGGACTCATCACTTTTCTAACTATCCCTTATCATGGTCGCCTTCCCTGCAGCACGGCATGTCGGAAGGCGGCCACGCTATGTTACTGTCGGCCGCACTTCGCCATGTCTAGTGATTAATACTGTACGGTTTTCATGCACATTCTGTTCTGCTGTTAGCAGCATTATAGGCCAGTGTATGTGGCACGGGGTGCGGCTTTCTAATACTTCTCTCTCTGTGTCGGTGAACTATTGTAGATCAGCCGCGCAGCGACTGCCTCACGTCCTGGAGGCACGAGCATCCTGGAGCCTCTCAGTGTAACTGACACGTTTCTTCCCTGGATGATTTTATTTTGTGCTCTCATTTTTATTTTTGTTTTTTCTGTTTGTCGTCCTGTGTAAAAGTTCATCAAGTGTTAGGAATATGCTATACCTGACGCTTTTTACTATATGTAGCAGAGCTGTATGTCTGTGTAGCTGAGCAGTGTATTCAGCAGAGCTGTATGTCGGTGTAGTTGAGCAGTGTATGGAGCAGAGCTGTATGTCTGTGTAGCTGAGCAGTGTTTGCTGCAGAGCTGTAAGTCTGTGTAGTTACGCAGAGTATGCAGCAGAGCTGTATGTCTATGTAGCTGAGCAGTGTATTCAGCAGAGCTGTATGTCAGTGTAGTTGAGCAGTGTATGTAGCAGAGCTGTATGTCGGTGTAGTTGAGCAGTGTATGCCGCAGAGCTGTATGCCTGTGTAGTTGAGCAGGGTATTCGGCAGAGCTGTATGTCTGTGTAGTTGAGCAGTATATGCAGCAGAGCTGTATGTCGGTGTAGTTGAGCAGTGTATGATAGCAGAGCTGTATGTCTGTGTACTTAGTGTATGCAGCAGAGCTGTATGTCTGTGTAGTTGAGCAGTGTATGCCGCAGAGCTGTATGTCTGTGTAGTTGAGCAGTGTATTCAGCAGAGCTGTATGTCTGTGTAGTTGAGCAGTGTATTCAGCAGAGCTGTATGTCTGTGTAGTTGAGCATTGTATTCAGCAGAGCTGTATGTCTGTGTAGTTGAGCAGTGTATTTAGCAGAGCTGTATGTCTGTGTAGTTGAGCATTGTATTCAGCAGAGCTGTATGTCTATGTAGTTGAGCATTGTATTCAGCAGAGCTGTATGTCTGTGTAGTTGAGCAGTGTATTTAGCAGAGCTGTATGTCTGTGTAGTTGAGCATTGTATTCAGCAGAGCTGTATGTCTGTATAGTTGACCAGTTTATTCAGCAGAGCTGTATGTCTGTGTAGTTGAGCATTGTATTCAGCAGAACTGTATGTCTGTGTAGTTGAGCAGTGTATTCAGCAGAGCTGTATGTCTGTGTAGTTGAGCAGTGTATTTAGCAGAGCTGTATGTCTGTGTAGTTGAGCATTGTATTCAGCAGAGCTGTATGTCTATGTAGTTGAGCATTGTATTCAGCAGAGCTGTATGTCTGTGTAGTTGAGCAGTGTATTTAGCAGAGCTGTATGTCTGTGTAGTTGAGCATTGTATTCAGCAGAGCTGTATGTCTGTATAGTTGACCAGTTTATTCAGCAGAGCTGTATGTCTGTGTAGTTGAGCATTGTATTCAGCAGAACTGTATGTCTGTGTAGTTGAGCAGTGTATGCAGCAGAGCTGTATGTCTGTGTAGTTGAGCAGTGTATTTAGCAGAGCTGTATGTCTGTGTAGTTGAGCATTGTATTCAGCAGAGCTGTATGTCTATGTAGTTGAGCATTGTATTCGGCAGAGCTGTATGTCTGTGTAGTTGAGCAGTGTATTTAGCAGAGCTGTATGTCTGTGTAGTTGAGCATTGTATTCAGCAGAGCTGTATGTCTGTGTAGTTGAGCATTGTATTCAGCAGAGCTGTAAGTCTGTGTAGTTGAGCAGTTTATTCAGCAGAGCTGTATGTCTCTGTAGTTGAGCATTGTATTCAGCAGAGCTGTATGTCTGTGTAGTTGAGCAGTGTATGGAGCAGAGCTGTATGTCTGTGTAGTTGAGAAGTGTATGGAGCTCTGCTTTGTGATGCTGTCTATGGAAATGTGAAGAGTCACAAAGCTTGGAAGGACACGTACGCCCTTTCCAGGGAATTCCAGCAATATGCCAACCAATGACACATTGATGGCTTTTGGGCTTCGTGGCAAAGTTATTTCTATATTTTTGTTTGGTTGGAAATGGTTCATTTTTTTTTTTTTTTTTGTTCTATGCTTTATTTAAAATTTTTAACCCCTTCCCGACATCTGTCAGTACATATAGTGTGTGCTGATCAGGCACGTGCAGGAGCTGTGCCTACCAGATCAGCGGCAGGGGTCGGCTGTTTTCCTGACAGCCGAGCCCCTGCTGTCTACACAGATGTTGCCACTTTAACCCTTTGTATGCCGCTGTTAGCACTGACCGCAGCATGTTCGGAGTTTGTGGAGGAGAGGGCTCCCTCCCCATCAGGTTCCTGCGCTGCAGTGACGGGTTAGGGTTCCTTCCACAGGTATCGGGTGTTTGGCTTCTATGGAAGCCTGTAAGACCCAGGCCCGGCTATTCCACTGATAATACACTGACAGGCAATACATTACAATACACACATACTGTAATGCATTGTAGAGGGGAGCGGACCCCCAAAAGCGGAAGTCCCACGGTGGGACAAAGGGAAAAAGAGAAAAAAAAAAGTAAAAAAAAAAAAGCGTTTTCATAATAAAAATATAAACGTTTGAAGTAAAAAAAAACGCCCCTTTTACATATTAAACAAATATAAAATATAACCTATCCTGTCAAATGAACGTCTTAAAAAAATATATATATATAAAAAGGGCCATAATACTCTTTGGTCAATTTCCCGTAAATAAGTGTAGTAGCAAGTGATCAAAAAGTACAATGTACCGTACAATGGTACCTCTGAAAACATCACCTCATCCCACAAAAATTGAGTCCCTACATATAAAAAATATGCACTGATATGTGAGGTACGAGGTATAATAGATGCAGTGTGTACAGATATATAGTATATACAGCAGTGTACTGATATGTGAGGTACGAGGTATTATAGATATATAGTATATACAGCACTGTACTGATATGTGAGGTATGAGGTATAATAGATGCAGTGTGTACAGATATATAGTATATACAGCAGTGTACTGATATGTGAGGTACGAGGTATAATAGATGCAGTGTGTACAGATATATAGTATATACAGCAGTGTACTGATATGTGAGGTACAGGTATTATAGATATATAGTATATACAGCAGTGTACTGATATGTGAGGTATGAGGTATAATAGATGCAGTGTGTACAGATATATAGTATATACAGCAGTGTACTGATATGTGAGGTACGAGGTATAATAGATGCAGTGTGTACAGATATATAGTATATACAGCAGTGTACTGATATGTGAGGTATGAGGTATAATAGATGCAGTGTGTACAGATATATAGTATATACAGCAGTACTGATATGTGAGGTATAATAGATATAATGTGTACAGATATATAGTATATACAGCAGTGTACTGATATGTGAGGTATGAGGTATAATAGATGCAGTGTGTACAGATATATAGTATATACAGCAGTGTACTGATATGTGAGGTACGAGGTATAATAGATGCAGTGTGTACAGATATATAGCATATACAGCAGTACTGATATGTGAGGTATAATAGATATAATGTGTACGGACATATAGTATATACAGCAGTGTACTGTTATGTGAGGTACGAGGTATAATAGATATATAGCATATACAGCAGTGTACTGTTATGTGAGGTACGAGGTATAATAGATATATAGCATATACAGCAGTGTACTGTTATGTGAGGTACGAGGTATAATAGATATATAGCATATACAGCAGTGTACTGTTATGTGAGGTACGAGGTATAATAGATATATGTACAGATATGTGTTAAGGCCGATTTATTGGCCTGTATTTGTGGGAGGGGTGATGATGACTATATCTGGTCGGGCGTCCTCCCACAGTGAACGCCGGCTCCAGCGTATGGTGTGGAGCTCTACATACCGTCCCCAGGGAGCAACAAGGGTGCAGCGCTACACGGCAGTTCCAGGCCCCGACTTTCTACGGTCCAGATAAGTAGCTGCCTCATTCAGCAGCATCGTTGCTTTAAGTCCGGCCGGTGAATTCACTCAGCAAGGGGGAGTAGTAAGGTTCAGGAAGAGTGTGTGTTTAAAAAAAAAAAAAAAAAAAAAAAAGAGGGTGTGTTATAAAATGAATGAAATGTCAGAGAAAAAACAAAAGAAAACATACATTTATTATGGGAAGGGACATTGAGTCTAGTGTTCTAGTCAGGGTATGTCAGGTTTCTTAATATGGCTTTAGTGTGAGATTATACTATGTGGAAAGCACGTCACAGGAGTCGCTTACAGGGGTCACTCGACCATGTATTCAGCTCTGCTCTGCAGCCGGCTGTCATGTGTTTTCCTCACGCAGAGCTACTAGCGAGGTGGGGTGCATAGGATGCACGGTGTCTGTTCTAGTCAGTGTCTCTTCCCGCACTATTTGGGCGTGCACTCACCTCTGCCCCTCGCTCTGATCTGCTGGCTGGGTTCCACAGACACGCATAGTTGTGGCTCTGGCGCCCTCTATGTGGCCACAGCTGGAAGTGCGGGGCAGAGTGTGAGTTCAGGCTCCAGTGTTAGTTTAAAAAAAAAAATATATATATATATGTGTGTGTGTTTAGTTTATATGTATATGTGTATATATACTGTATATACTCGAGTATAAGCCGAGTTTTTCAGCACAAAATTTGTGCCGAAAAACACAAACTCGGCTTATACTCGAGTCATATACTCAAGACGGAGCGGGAGGAGGAGCTGGGGGCGGGCATTTGCGGCGGGGCCGGTGCGCTCACTGCTCTCCGGCCCCACCGCTCCTGTAAATGTTCTAAATACCTCCTCACCTGAATACTCCAGGCAGACCGGGCGGGCGGCGCAGCGTGACTGACTGATGTCACGTGCCTGCCCGGCCTGCTTTATGAATGAAGCAGGCGGCGCAGGCACGTGACGTCAGTCACGCTGCGCTCGCCCGCCCGGTCTGCCTGGAGTATTCAGTGCGGCATGTGAGGAGGTACAAGGAGAGGGCAGAGGACAAGAGTAATTGAATTTTAAAACTTTACAGGAGCGGTAATGGGGGGAAGGGGGCTGTGGATGGCACTGTTATGGGATGGGGGCTGTGGATGGCACTGTTATGGGATGGGGGGCTGTGGATGGCACTGTTATGGCATGGGGGCTGTGGATGGCACTGTTATGGCATGGGGGCTGTGGATGGCACTGTTATGGCATGGGGGCTGTGGATGGCACTGTTATGGGATGGGGGCTGTGGATGGCACTGTTATGGGATGGGGGCTGTGGATGGCACTGTTATGGGATGGGGGCTTTGAATGGCACTGTTATGTGATGGGGGCTGTGGATGGCACTGTTATAGGATGGGGCTGTGAATGGCACTGTTATGGGATGGGGGCTGTGGATGCCATCCACAGATCCCCCATAACAGTGCCATCCACAGATACCCCCCATAACAGTGACATCCATTTCCACCTCGGCTTATACTCGAGTCACTACTTTTCCCAGTTTTTTTAGGGTAAAATTAGGGGGGTCGGCTTATACTCGGGTCGGCTTATACTCGAGTATATACGGTGTATATATGTATAGGGGCACTGTTAGGATGTTGGTCCGCACTGCGGATTCGGCGCCAGATTCCGAATAGGGTTACGCTTGACGCACGTTTTTACGCATACGTATTCGACTCGTTATTTCATCAGTTCGCCATGATACCACATAAGTGGCATTGGTAAAGATTAAAGGGTTTCTTACGTTTATCTCTCCAGGATCAAGTGTTTATATACGCCTTGATGATCAGGCGATTGCTGACTTTCCATGTGAGACCACTTTCTCAGGCATTGGTATTGTATTTCATTTTTATTCCAGAGGTATACAGTAATTCTCCTAGTTTCCTGAGGCCACGTCAAACTCAGGTTTTACTGCTCTTTTTGGCCCCCACTGGCTAGCTGGGTGGACGAGTGAGGTTGGTTGAACTTTTATCCTATAATGGCGGCTGTGCATGCAGTGGGTTGGCATGGGCTGGTTACATGGTGTATGTTTATGTCAATGTCGCGGTCATGGAGATTTGATTAACGGCTTGGTCCTACTGATATCTTTTGTTAGGCGTCAGGTGCTTCGCTCGTTACTACACCAAATTCATTACACACATTCATGTCCCCGAATCCAAAATATAGCAGCCGGTGCCCTGTCCGAGCTAATTCTCTTTCACAAGTTTCCTCAAGCGGACCTCTACGGTGCCACAATGCCTCGGTACGCTTCACTACTTCCACCCCATTACCCTGGCTGTAGCTCGCTCGTTGGTAGCGAAATCGCAATTGGAGGTTGTAATAAAGCTCTTTGATCGAGTTTGTTGTCCTTTTGGCCCCCTTCAGGCGTCCCTTCAGTGTCGCTGGTTCCGGCATAATTCTAACAGCTTTTAGGTATCCAGTAGGTAGGGTCATTCCTTCATGTTTAAGCCCCGACCACAAATAGTATGTACAGCAGTGTACTGTTATGTGAGGTACGAGGTATAATAGATATATGTACAGATATATAGTATATACAGCAGTGTACTGATATGTGAGGTAACGAGGTATAATAGATATATGTACAGATATATAGTATATACAGCAGTGTACTGGTATGTGAGGTACGAGGTATAATAGATATATGTACAGATATATAGTATATACAGCAGTGTACTGATATGTGAGGTACGAGGTATAATAGATATATGTACAGATATATAGGTATATACAGGAGTGTACTGATATGTGAGGTACGAGGTATAATAGATGCAGTGTGTACAGATATATAGTATATACAGCAGTGTACTGTTATGTGAGGTACGAGGTATAATAGATGCAGTGTGCACAGATATATAGTATATACAGCAGTGTACTGATATGTGAGGTACGAGGTATAATAGATGCAGTGTGTACAGATATATAGTATATACAGCAGTGTACTGTTATGTGAGGTACGAGGTATAATAGATGCAGTGTGCACAGATATATAGTATATACAGCAGTGTACTGATATGTGAGGTACGAGGTATAATAGATGCAGTGTGTACAGATATATAGTATATACAGCAGTGTACTGATATGTGAGGTACGAGGTATAATAGATATATGTACAGATATATAGTATATACAGCAGTGTACTGATATGTGAGGTACGAGGTATAATAGATATATGTACAGATATATAGTATATACAGCAGTGTACTGATATGTGAGGAATACGAGGTATAATAGATATATGTACAGATATATAGTATATACAGCAGTGTACTGATATGTGAGGTAACGAGGTATAATAGATGCAGTGTGTACAGATATATAGTATATACAGCAGTGTACTGATATGTGAGGTACGAGGTATAATAGATATATGTACAGATATATAGTATATACAGCAGTGTACTGATATGTGAGGTACGAGGTATAATAGATATATGTACAGATATATAGTATATACAGCAGTGTACTGTTATGTGAGGTACGAGGTATAATAGATATATGTATAGCGATGTCCCGAACTGTTCGACAGCAAACAGTTCCCTGCGAACAATGCTTGTTCGCATTCGCTTCTGCCAGCGAACATTATGCTATGTTCGATTAGCGCTGCATTCTTACATTCAGCTTACCTTCCTACCAAAGCCAGTCATAGTGAATTCAATTTAAAGCTGCAGTGTTAGAGCATGGAGAGTATGAACTAGTGTCCTCTGTCCACCCCAACCCTCAAACCAAAAAGCCCTTTCTAAAATCAATAATCATGAGTTTTAAAACATACAAACATAAGTTCTCACTCCAAAAGGAGAGAAATTGCTTAGCATTGGTTGGCTATCTAGAGGGGCCTGGACCCTAGACCATTATCATTAGGGCGACAAAATTGAAATTTTTTTTTTATATGCCAGCCTAACTCCTCTCTCACTGCCTAAGAGAGCTGCATAAACATTTTCCAACATTTAAAACTCATTTGCCTACACATGGCCAAGAAATGCTAATGAGCAATATAGAAGTATCTGCCTTGTTTGTAAACTGAAACACGATTTGCATGGCTTTCCCATAGTCCCATGTTATGCAAATGAGTTTATATGACAAAACAGAATAGAAAGATTATAAAATTAGTCTTTGAACAATTGCAAAACCAAAAAAAACTATGCAGCCTTCCTAATCATTGAGATAAGAGCTAGGTGGCATATTAAAAAAATAAATAAAAACATTTTTTGTCACCCTAATGATAATCCTCTATGTGCACAAGTCCCCCTAGATACCTAACACTACACAGACAATTTTCCTTTTGGAAAAACTGGTTAAACCCAGGCTGCCTTGCTAAGGTATGCTGATGATCTTTCTGTCTGATGGGTTGTTGGTCCTGCATATACTTGGTGCTTGGTCATAGGGAGAACTGTTCTGTGTTGTCCATTGCATGTTTTATGTAATAATACAAATAATAATAAGATTATATGATAGGCAGGCTAGGGTAAATATCTGTAAGTCTGTCTTTGTGTTTGTCTGTTTTACAAAATACAAAGATTAGTTTTTTTAATCAACTATTGTACCATGTTTGATAGAATATTACACCTTAAAGGGACATGGACAGGCTGTTTTACCCTATAGAAATATATATATATATTTTTTCCTGTATTAGGCTCCTTGATCTCAGAAAAACTATGCTATTATCATCATACAATGTCTTTTGCATAATGTCTATAAAACGTTTTTATTCATAATTTTCCTCTGTCAGGGATTCCGCTGGCCGTGCTTGACTCATTTTCTCCTGTCTGTACCATGTGCTGTCCTGAATGTGCATGCACTATGGTGACTTATTCCTAGTGAAGAATAAACTTCCTAGGCGCATGCGCAGCACTGCAGAATTATACACTTCAATCAAACAAAACTAAGCCCGCCACCAGGAAGTGGATGGCACAGCAGGAACAGGTAGTCAGTATCCCTTTAAGATGTAATAATCAAACATATGGTACAATAGTTAATGAAGCCCAAATGTTTGTCCTTTATAAAACAGACAATGACAAATTTATTATTATTGTTGTTTGTATTATTACATAAAACATCCAATTAACAACACAGAACAGTTCTCCCTTATGGCTGCAGAGCACCAGGTATATGCAGAGCCAACAATCCATTCATCCAACAGATCATCAGCATACCTTGGCAAGGCAGCCTGGGTTTTAACCAGTTTTTCCAAAAAGGAAATTGTTTAGTGTTAGGTATCTAGGGGGACCTGTGCACATAGATGATTATCATTAGGGTGACAAAAAATTATTATTATTTTTTTAATATGCCACCTAGCCTCATCTCAATGATTAGGAAGGCTGCATAGTTTTTTTTTGTTTTGCAATTGTCCAAAGACTAATTTTATAATCTTTCTATTCTGTTTTGTCATATAAACTCATTTGCATACCATGGGACTATGGGAAAGCCATGCAAATCGTGTTTCAGTTTACAAACATGGCAGATATTCTATATTGCTCATTAGCATTTCTTGGCCATGTGTATGCAAATGAGTTTATATGACAATCCAAGACTTATTAAACTTATTAAAGGGTTTCTGTCATCAGGTTTACATAATATAAGCTGTCTGACATTAGCTATGTGAGCGGTGAGCAGAGGACAGCAGGCACCAGCGTGGACCATGTGATGGGCACAGAGACATCACCACAGGTCCTTTGACAGGTCCTGAACAAAGAACAGGAGACCGGCAGCTACGCGATCAGTTGGAGGAGGCGAGTTAATTTGGATTAAATTTTTAATCCTCAATTGACCGTTTACTAAGCATTAAAGAATGCTATTATTTTCCCTTATAACCATGTTATAAGGGAAAATAATAAAATCTACACAACACCTAATCCAAACCCGAACTTCGGGTTCGGGTCTGGGTACTAAACATGCCGATTTTTCTCATTCGCGCGCAAAATGCATTAAAACGCTTTGGCGCATTTTCCCACAACTCACCTGCATCTTTTCCCGCAACGCCCGTGTGAACCCAGTCTTATAGGCACATTGCTATGGGGACGCTGTAGAATTGTTAATTTGGTACTGCATTAAAACGCGTCCTCTGCTCACCGTGCCTGCGCCGAATACAGAGCGGCGGCGCAGGCGTGGGATTTCGCAGGGAGACAGTGCCGGAGGCAGCAGAGGATCGCTGCCCGGCACTGTCAATCAGAGAAAGAAGGAGTGCGGCAGCAGGTTGGCGCACGGGCCTCTAGGAGCAGGGCAACGCCCCTGCTCCTAGAGGCTAATTTACATATTATAAAAATACGTTTTTAGCATAAATATAACTCGGATTTACATAAAAACACATTATCAAGCTGCTCTGACATTAGCACATCAGCTAATGTCAGACAGCCTATAATGTAAACCTGATGACAGAAACCCTTTAAGTTAACCTTAGGACAGTTAAATGTTGGAAAATGTTTATGCAGCTCTCTTAGGCAGTGAGAGGAGTTAGGCTGGCATATAAAAAAAAATTGAAATTTTTGTCGCTCTAATGATAATGGTCTAGGACCAGGTCCCTCTAGATAGCCAACCAATGCTAAGCAATTTCTCTCCTTTTTGGATTGAGAACTTAAGTTTGTTTAAATTGCTCAAACCTGTCATTGTGAGGGTATGCTGACACCTGTCTTATGGATAGATAGTCAGCCTGCACATACCTGGCTTTTGACATGGTGTAGAGTGATTTTTTATTTTACAAATAATAATATTAGGTGATTTATGCCCTTTAAGGATTAAAATTTCCTTTGCATCATTTAAATATTTTTTCATGGGACTTTGCCATGGGATCCCATTCCTGGCATATCACAGTCCAGGTGTTTGTCAACTTAAAACAACTTTTTTATCACTATTGTAGCTAGAAAGAGTCAATGTGGGTTTTAATATTCGCCTGCCAATTGAAGTCTATTGTAGTTCGCCCTGTTCGCCTGTTCGCGAACTTACATGTTCAGGTTCGCTGTTCGCGAACAGGAAATTTTATGTTCGCGACATCTCTATATATGTACAGATATATAGTATATACAGCAGTATACTGATATGTGAGGTACGAGGTATGATATATGTACAGATATATAGTATATGCAGCAGTGTACTGATATGTGAGGTACAAGCTATAATAGATGCAGTGTGTACACATATATAGTATATGCAGCAGTGTACTGATATGTGAGGTACGAGCTATAATAGATGCAGTGTATATAGATATATAGTATATACAGCAGTGTACTGATATGTGAGGTACGAGGTATAATAGATGCAGTGTGTACAGATATATAGTATATACAGCAGTGTACTGATATGTGAGGTACAGGTATAATAGATAGTATGTACAGATATATAGAATATACAGCAGTGTACTGTTATGTGAGAGTGCGAGGTATAATAGATATATGTACAGACATATAGTATATACAGCAGTGTACTGTTATGTCAGGTATGGGTATAATAGATGCAGTGTGTACAGATATATAGTATATACAGCAGTGTACTGATATGTGAGGTACAAGGTATAATAGATGCAGTGTGTATAGATATATAGTATATACAGCAGTGTACTGATATGTGAATTACGAGGTATAATAGATGCAGTGTGTATAGATATATAGTATATACAGCAGTGTACTGTTATGTGAGGTACAAAGGTATAATAGATATATGTACACGACCTTAAGCTTGTTTCCTGTCACAACTGCTAGTATGGTGGGTATGTTTTTTGTCCTCATTACAGGCAACATTAGCTCGTTAATTGGATCAGCCATGTACTCGTGCTTATGGTTCCCCAGGCCTGGTGAGTCTACACATTTTACTTTATCCATTACTAGAGTTAGACGGCATCCGCCATCTTCTAACTTTTGGGTCCTTTATAAAAAATAATAATAATTAAAGCGGTGGTCGGGGGAATAAGTATAGGTGAAGTATTTTGCTACTATTAACAGGGCCCTTGGCGAATGGTTGGACTTCAATTAGGCCCTTCCATCAGATTCACCATTGTTGTTTCAGTCTGCAGCTCTCAGGATTCAGACCGTCTCGTAATATGTAATATGTTTCTGATTACCAACCACTCTTTCAAAAGCATTAACATTAGCTACCTCCAAGAACGACGTGCCGGCGCACGTGACAAAGAGGTAAGGTACATAGAAGTCTCTGTGGTACGTACGGTATATTCCGCACCTTCATCATGTAGTGTCTTTGCGTTCAAAGTGGGTGTCGTAATGGTATGTATATGTTTTGCTCTAAACTAAGGTCTGCTCTTTTTGGCCCCTTTAGGCTGCCCTACCGCAGCAGTTATGGCACAATTCTACTGCTTGTTGTAGATAGGTTACGTACACCTTTCTGATAGCCGATCCGACCACAAGTATTAAGCAAAGACCTTTGCTGTATTTGTGGGAGGGGAGGCTGATTACAAGGCTATTTATAGGCACCTGTGGGCCCAGGCTGACGCCGATTCAGCTGATTTCACCCACCCACCCACACCATCTTACAGTCACTTCATATTAGGGTGGCCCCCTTTAGGCTGCCCTACCGCAGCAGTTATGGCACAATTCTACTGCTTGTTGTAGATAGGTTACGTACACCTTTCTGATAGCCGATCCGACCACAACTACTATAATACTGCCTCCTATGTACAAGAATATAACTACTATAATACTGCCTCCTATGTACAAGAATATAACTACTATAATACTGCTCCTATGTACAAGAATATAACTATTACAATACTGCCCCTCTGTACAAGAATATAACTACTATAATACTGCTCCTATGAACAATAATATAACTACTATAATACTGCTCCTATGTACAAGAATATAACTACTATAATACTGCTCCTATGAACAATAATATAACTACTATAATACTGCTCCTATGTACAAGAACAAAAACTACTATAATACTACCTCCTATGTACAAGAATATAACTACTATAATACTGCTCCTATGTACAAGAATATAACTACTATAATACTGCTCCTATGTACAAGAATATAACTACTATAATACTGCCCCTATGTACAAGAATATAACTACTATAATACTGCTCCTATGTACAAGAATATAACTACTATGGGGCGGAGCTTGGCTGTGAAGCTGAATGGCTGCTGTGTGCTGAGCTCCTCTCCTAGCTCGGTGTTTTGCCCCTTATTAGACGCTTCTGCTTTGCCTACCAATGGGGAAAATCGGCAGAGAAAGACCCAAGGAACATTCTGAGCAGGCTCCACCACGCTCCCATCAACCCGACATGGAGCAATTCCTCAAAAAACAGACAAAACCGCGCCCTGCTGAGGCCTTAAAGATTGCGCCGAACGTGCCTCCACCCTCAGACGCTGAAGACCCTACTGATGCAGGTAGTTTATCTAAGGCTTCCGAATGCCGCAGCGCCAGGAGGAGACCTAATATTTCTAAAACTGTCCTCAGAGAATTGTTGGCGACAGCTCTGGCTCCTCTAAGGAAAGACTTGGAGGACATTAAGGACGACTTACGTGGCCTAGGCCATCGTGTCCTGGCGCTAGAATCATCGCAAGACGCCATCCTCCAGCATGAAAGCAAAGTTTGCTCTACGCTGCAATCGCATCGTGACCTACTCAATGACGCTCTTCTTCGCATCGAAGATCAAGAAAACAGGAGCCGGCGCCGCAATATTCGAATACGGGGCCTACCCGAAACCATTGCCGCGGAAGCTCTGCGCAAGGTTGCTGACGAAATCTTCGCTCAACTGCTGGGCCCCGAGAGGGCTGCCAAGGTGGTCGTTGAACGGATCCATCGAGCACTGCGACCCAGGCCTAAACCAACTGACCCGCCGCGTGATGTTGTTTGCGGCCTTGTTTGAGACTGATGATCTGCGATACGCATACTCCGCCATATTATTCTTCCAGGACCTGGCGCCCACCACCCTGGCCAAGAGGCGACTCCTGAAGCCCTTGTTGGACGCCTTAAGGGCCTCTTCTATACTTTTCCGCTGGCTGTACCTGTTCGGTTTGGCCATCATGAAGAACGGCAAGCAACTTACTGTTCGTACCCCGTCGGATTTAGCCTTACTTTGGGATTCTCTCGGCATCCCGCCTATTGATGTGCCATCTTGGCTCCCCGCGGACCAGGGGGATCCTCCACCTGCTCCTCCTAAGTTTGACACTTGGATCGCTGTCTCTCCGGGGAAACCAATGAGACCCAAGAAAGATCGGGCCCGTACCTGAAGGGACTTACTACCTACGTCTGATGGTTTCATCATCTATGGGTCTCATCCCCACGGCGACTACGGAGTAAAGTATATTGTCCTTGCTGTGGACTATCTCCATGTCACTGGTTTTCTACTTGCTCCTTTTGCTTAATCTCTGCACCATGCTAGTTATGTTTTATTGTTTTCAGGGCCTTTGCACTTTATAAGGAGAGTAGATCTATGCGACACCCAGGGCCTGGTGCCCCAGGGTCATGTTCTCATACATGTTCATATATGTTTACTTTATGCTCCCCCCATTGTTCATATTCTGTTGGGGCCACACCAACTCTTATGCCTTTGTGTATATGATGTTCTCCTACCCCCTGTTTGCTCTCTCAGGGCTCTCAGATGTCTCACAGGGGCCCCCCCCCTGATGGATCCCGGCAAACTGCCGTGATGAAAAAGGATCCTCTGTATTTCAGGCGCTGTGTGGGACAGCTCTCGTTTATGTTTGTTACTATTCTCCTTCTCATTTTCTTACCCCCTGTGTTCCCCCCCCCCCCCTCCCCTCCTTGTTCTGCTCGCTATCTAATAGTTATGCTGCTACAGTTGGATCTGCTGGGAAGGTTCTGATTTTGCTCACCTGTATGTCTTATAACCATGTCTAGCATTATCGTCTCCTCCCTCAACGCCAGAGGTTTGAATGAGCCGTGTAAGAGGTCGCAAATCATCTCTCAGCTACTGAAATGTAAGTCCTCCATCATTTACTTACAGGAAACTCATTTTAAAACTACCAAGATTCCTAATTTACCCACATCTAGACTTAGTCAATGGTTCCACAGTACCTATTCTTCCGCTAGCCGAGGAGTCAGTATTGCTGTGCATAAGGGTCTCCCCTTTAAGCTTCTGGCGTCCTCCTCTGACCCTGAGGGGAGATACCTGTTTCTTAAAGGTCTTATCGCGGACACCCCAGTAACCCTTGCTAATGTCTATGCCCCCAATAGAGGGCAGGTCCAATGGCTCCTTCAAATCCTCAAGCAATTGGAAGCGTTCAGGGATGGTATGCTCGTCTTGGGTGGAGACTTCAATGTGGCTTTGGAGCCCTCCTTGGACTCTTCCTCCAACAGTTCTAATATCACACACAGGCTCCTCCGGCGGTTAAAAATTGCCCTGAGGAAGCTGGATGTGAGGGACATGTGGCGCACCCTTAACCCTGCAGGCAGGGACTATACCTTCTACTCCCCAGCTAAAAATTCCTACCACCGGATAGACTACCTCTTCCTCTCCTCCGCCAAAGCACACCTGGTGATCAATGCCAAGATTGGCAATATATTGCTCTCTGACCACGCACCGATCTCTTTAGCTATTTCCCTCACCGAGCTCCCAAAGAAAGAATGGCTATGGCGTCTGAACGACACCCTGATCCAATCCCCCTCCAATGTGGCCAGGCTGACTTTTACCCTGTCTGACTTTTTCGCACGTAACGTGGTGGGCTCACCTCCCCCTTCCCCTGCCATTATCTGGGAATCGCATAAGGCTGTGGTGCGGGGTGAGCTCATCGCTATGGGGGCCCATTTGAAAAAGGCTCGCATGCGCACCCAGGGTGATTTGATCTCGCGCATCACGGCACTTGAACTTTCTCACAAACGTTCCCAAGCAGAGGCAGTAGCACGAGAGCTATATGATGCAAGAAATGAGCTTAAAAACCTATTGAACGCTACGTCGGCTAAATTGCTTATCCGCTCTAGATTTAAGACATATGCCCATGGAGATAGAGGCAATAAGCTAATGACTGCTCTGTGTTAAAAACAGCGGACGGACTCGTTCATACCCGCGATAAAGGACTCTACGAACACACTGAAAAAAACCACACCAGACATAGCGTCTGCGTTCTGTGAGTTTTACTCCAAGCTATATAATTTGCCT
Source organism: Bufotes viridis (assembly GCA_033119425.1). Lineage (NCBI taxonomy): Eukaryota > Metazoa > Chordata > Amphibia > Anura > Bufonidae > Bufotes > Bufotes viridis. Next base: position 493,807,785 of record CM065591.1, on the reverse strand, counting down.
CTACCTGCTCATGCCACCGCTCAGACTATTGCTTCGGAAGCAAATGATTTTCTCAGCTCGCTTAGCCTTCCATCCTTAACCCCCTCACAGTCAGCTCAACTTCTCACCCCAATCACAGATTCGGAAATCTTGAAAGTGCTTTCATCCATCCCTTCAGGAAAAAGCCCCGGGCCCGACGGGTTTAATATTTCTTATTATAAAACTTTTAAGGATATCCTCGTTCCCCACTTTAATATCCTCTGTAACCACCTCCTATCGGGAGGCTCTTTACCACCGCAGTCCCTCATGGCCCATGTCACTATTCTCCCGAAAGAAATAAGGACCCCTTGGAATGTGGCAGTTACCGCCCTATTTCCCTATTTCCCTGCTTAATGTAGACGTCAAGTGGTGGGCGAAGATTCTTGCCCAACGGCTCCAACTCTTGCTACCAGATATTATTCAGGGCGAGCAGGTGGGGTTTGTCCCTGGCAGACGGGGCTGTGAAAATACGGTTCGTCTATTGCATCTGATGTCCTGGGCGCGTTCCAATAACAAACCTCTTGTGCTTCTGAGCACCGACGCTGAAAAGGCATTCGACAGGGTCGGTTGGCAGTTTATGTCTTTGACCCTGTAGAGGTTTGGCATACCTGCTCAATTCATAGATGCCATTTTCACGCTTTATAAGACCCCTTCTGCCAGGGTCAAAGTAAACGGTACCCTCTCCCCGACCTTTGCTATATCTAATGGCACCAGGCAGGGATGCCCACTCTTTACCGACCCTCTTTGTCCTGGTAATGGAGACGTTGTTATGCAAAATCCGCCAGTCCCCCGAGATAGAAGGCATCACTGTGGGTCCCCAAAACCATTTGACGGCTGCATTTGCAGATGACCTCTTAATTATGACCTCAAACCCTATAATATCTTTCCCGAAATTGCTCTCCCTTTTTGACAGCTTTGGACGTATCTCCAACTTCAAAATAAACTACACAAAATCTATGGCTATGAATGTTTCTTGCCCCTCCGCGGTGATTCATACCCTGCGGCGCTCAACACCTTTTAAATGGGCCCAAACGGGTATTCCCTTTTTGGGTATTCAGGTTACAGCCGACCCCAAGAACCTCTTTACCTCAAACTATGTCCCGCTCCTGCAATCAGTTCGGTCCCATCTGCAATCTCTAAAATTGCCCTTTGTGTCTTGGGTTGGGAGGAAAAACTATCTAAAAACTTATATTGTTCCCAAATTCCTGTACCTTATACAGACCCTGCCCATATGGGTTCCCCACTCATTTTTTGTGGAGACTCGCCGGGTGCTGTCATTCTTTCTTTGGAAGGGTCGCTCCCCTAGAATAGCGTATAACATCCTTACGAAGGAGAGGAGGTTCGGTGGTATTGGTATGCCAGATATTCATCTGTATTATAAAGCTAACCTCATTGGCAGAGGCATTGGCCTCCTTGTAGGACACCCGACTAGTATCTGTTCACACCTGGAGAGAGACTTACTCTCTGTCCGGGAAAAGCTGGTCCTTTGGGGGGTGCGCGTATGTCCCTCATCATCCACTAAGATCTCAGTGCTGTGGAAGGGGCTCCTCCTTGTGTGGTCATCGCTATACCGGGCGGGACTGTTGCACTTTCCTAGCCCCGAGCTACCATTGCCACTTTTACACCCTTTCATCCACCCTGCAGTCGGCAATCCTTCTGGCGTCTGGGCACTCTTAGCTCATCACACTTTGAAGGACGTGGTCTTGCCTGGAGGGACGTTTGACTGGGATTGTGTACTGAAGTTGCCTCAGGTGGTCTCTGCCCCCTTTACGCACCTTTTTGGATTTAAGAAAGATATACGCCACCTGAAATTGAATATACCTCTCTGCCCCTCCTTGACTTGGCTAGAACAGAAGTTACAGTCTGACCGCCCCCCCAGCAGTCAGACTACCTTAGCTCATGGGAAAAGGAATTATCTCTTCATCTCAGTGACCCGGAAAAGGCTTTCATCTTGACCCACTCACATGGCTTTAGCAGATGTGTTAGGATTCAAGAGAATACCTACAAGCTTCTTTCTCGCTGGTACAAAACACCAGAATTCCTACACAGTATCAATCCAGAGATTCCAGAGGTCTGCTGGAGGTGCGGCACGGGGGCGGGCTCACTCTCACACATATGGTGGTTTTGCCTGAAGATACGCCCGTTTTGGGATCAGGTTGAATCCAAAATTAACTCAGTCTGCTCCACCTCTGTGTCTCTGGACCCGAAATTAATCCTTCTATGGTGCCCTAACCCCACTCTGACACCGTCTAGGCATAACCTCCCCACCATCCTCATAACAGCAGCCCGCTTATTAGTGCCTTTCCTATGGAAAAATACATCCCCGCCTTCTCTTCAGCATTGGATTGAAAAAGTTGATCAGATCTCGCGTTTTGAAGAACTGGCCCATTGGGAATCTCATACTCACTCCAAATTCCTTAAGACATGGCTCCCTTGGAGATCCTTTCGATTAATGGTTCATTGAAGCAGTTGCCTGCAGAACTTCCCTTCCCTCCCCTTCCCCCTCCCCTCCTGATCTCCCTACCATCCTTCTTTCTTTCTATCCTTTCTACTGATTTGTTTGAGTTGATATTACTATTTGCACTGCCTATATGTGTCTCTGTTGATGCTCAAGTTCACTTTGCACCTTTGTCCGGAGAGATTGTATATATACTGATATTTTCTCGCATTGAAGATACCTCTGCTCATTTACATGCCATTGCTTATTACATGCTGAATGTATATCTCTTTGGATATTGTTATTTTTGACCTCAATAAAAAGAGATTTGGTTAAGAATATAACTACTATAATACTGCTCCTATATACAAGAATATAACTACTATAATACTGCTCCTATGTACAAGAATATAACTACTATAATACTGCTCCTATGTACAAGAATATAACTACTATAATACTGCTCCTATGTGCAAGAATATAAATACTATAATACTGCCTCCTATGTATATAACTACTATAATACTGCCTCCCATGTACAAGAATATAACTACTATGTTTGGCTGTGTAGCTGAATGGCTGCTGGTTTCTGAGCTCCTCAACCTTGCCGGTGATTTAACCCCTATAAGAAGCTTACAGCACCGCTCTGATGGGCAAGGTGGGTAAGGAGAGGTCTAAAGACCAAGCGGAACCTACTCCTAACAGGTCCAGACAACCTGACATGGACCAATACTTGAAAAAGCAACCGAAGCTCCGGTCGGCTGAGACACCTAAGATGGCGCCGGCTCCTGCTCCGCTGTCGGACATGGAGGACGACTCTGACGCTGGAAGCGCCTCAGACACCTCAACATGCAAGTCCCGCAAACAGGGAGATCCTTTACCAAAGCAGCACTCCTTGAGGTGATGAACTCTGCTTTAGCACCTCTGAAGAAAGATCTATCAGACATAAAGGAGGACCTCCGGAACATTGTGCACCGAGTGTCGGAGCTCGAGAATTCGCATGAAGCCGCGATTATGCGTGAAGAAAAATCGTATAACGCGATCCGAGCACACTCCGATTTACTGAATGAAGCTCTTCTTAGAATCGAGGATCAGGAAAATCGCAGCCGCAGGAAGAACCTGAGAATCCGAGGCCTTCCTGAATCAGTCGCGAATGAAGCGCTGAGCAAAGTGGTTGGCGAAATATTCGCAAGTCTCCTGGGCCCCGAAAGAGCGGCACAGATTATAATCGAGCGCGTTCATCGCGCGCTCAGACCTAAACCTAAAGCTACAGACCCCCACGTGATGTGATATGTGGACTTCTCAGCTTTGTTGATACCGCGGCGCTCATGAGAGCCAGCAGGGAAGCAGAGCATCTTCAACATGAAGGTACGCCGGTCACGTTTTCCAAGACTTGGCCCCGTCCACACTGGCTAAGAGGCGAATTCTTCGCCCACTCCTGGATGCCCTTAAGGGGCGGCCACTCCATTTCGGTGGCTCTACCCCTTTGGCCTCGCGGTCCTGAAAAATGGACGCCAGATCACTATACGGTCACCTGCAGACCTGCAGGCTAGTTGGTCCCACCTTAGGCTGACCCCTATTGAGATTCCATCATGGATGCCAGCTGACCTGGAAGATCCACCTCTGCAACCACCCCAGGGTGGTGACTGGCGCGCGGCTCCCACTAGGAAAGGGCCCAAACCTAAGGTCGGAAAACCTGCTTATGCTCTCACTTGAATGCAGGGCCTTCTTTTTGGAATCTTATAGGCCTTTCCCGGCCCCGGTCTGATTGCACGGACTTTGTGCCTTATTACAGATGGTTTTGCAGTCTCCCGGCACCCAGCGGATGTTCAGACCGACTCCGAGACGTTTTCACCCGTCAGTTCTGGTGTTTCTTGTTCGCGGTTATTTACATGGACATTCCTCCTTCCTAGGCGCATTGTTATCATCTGGTCTTGGTCCTTTCCCGCTCCCTGCGCTCATGTTAGTTCGCAGGGGTTAACCCGGCCCTACCTGAGGGTTGTTCTACTCCCATTTAGATGGCCAATAATTGGCCCTCTATGGCTCTACGGGACCCCCCACCTGACAGACCCCGGCTGGTAGCCGTCCTGAGAAAGGGTCGCTCTATAGTCAGGTGCTCGGTAGAGCGCTTCATACAAGCTGTCTTTGCACTATTGTTATGTTCTAGACCTGTTTGTCTCCCCTCTTCCCCCTTTGTGTCTACCCCCTCATTGCGGTAAGATGTCATTCAGAGACTGTTTAGATGCTGATTATTGCTTCTTTATTCCAGTATGTCGTCCATTGTGATCTCCTCCCTTAACGCCCGGGAATGAACGAGCCGTGCAAGAGGTCCCAAATCCTGGCTCTTCTCCAAAGGGACAAAGTATCTGTGGCTTTCTTTCAGGAAACCCACTTTCGAGAGGGTAAGGTCCCCAAATTAGCGACTACAAAGTTTTCCCAATGGTTCCACAGCACTTATGGTTCAGCTAGCAGAGGTGTCAGCATAGCGATACACAAGCAATTACCTTTCAAGCACTCTGCCGTGTCCGCAGATCCCGAAGGCCGCTTTTGTTTGTTAAAGGCACTATTGCTGACACACCTGTTACCTTAGCAACTATATATGCTCCCAACAGAGGGCAGGTTGCTTGGCCTGTTCAGACCCTGGGCTTGTTGTCCTCCTTTCAGGAGGGTATGCTGATTTTAGGTGGCGACCTTAATGTTGCTCTTGAACCCTTATTGGACTCATCTAATGGGAAGTCTGCCATCACACATGTACGTTTAAGACGCCTTAAATTAGCCTTGCAGAAGTTAGGGGTGGTAGATGTTTGGCGCACCACAAACCCCTCTAGTAAGGATTATACCTTTTATTCGGCTGCTAAATCCTCCTACCATAGACTTGACTAAATATTTTTATCCAGACCCCACACTACTAGGGTTTTGCGATCCCACATAGGGAACATCACTCTGTCTGACCATGCTCCTGTATTCCTGAGTCTATCTCTGTCGGACCTCCCAAAGAGGGAATGGACTTGGCGTATTAACGAGACCATTATCTCAGACCCTTCCCACGCTGCTAAACTATCCTCTATCATAACCGAGTTTTTTGCACTAAACGCCCTAGGCCCCGATGCACCATCCCCCTCTATAACCTGGGAAGCCCATAAAGCAGTCCTGAGAGGAGAGCTGATAGCCTTGGGCGCCCACGTTAAGAAACAACGGAACCAGGCAATTGCGACGCTTATGTCTCAGATACAGGCTTTGGAATTGTCACACAAAAGCTCCCAGGCTCTCAGCTGTGCCTCAGAACTCGCAGAGGCCCGTACAAAACTTAAAAACTTGCTTAACATAACTTCAGCCAAGTTACTACTGAGATCTAAGTTCCGTTCCTATGCCCACGGAGATAAGGGGAACAGACTAATGTCCGCACTAGTCAAGAAACAACGTTCTGACTCCTTCATACCAGCTATCAAAGATAGCAAGGGCATCTTACATAAGAATACCTCTGAAATAGCGGATTCCTTCTGCGCCTTTTATCGGGACCTTTACAATTTGTCCCCGCCTAATCAACTAGCCCCTGTACAAATAGCTGAAGCCACTGAGAAATTTCTCTCCTCCCTCCAGTTACCCACCATCACCCCAACACAGTCGGACCAGCTCCTGGCCCCTATAACGGATATAGAAGTTGGTAAGGTCCTCTCCACTATCCCCTCGGGGAAAAGCCCAGGGCCCGATGGCTTTACTATCTCCTACTACAAAGCTTTTAAGCGTATTTTAATCCCCCATTTCAGCACCCTATGTAACTATTTATTACAAGGAGGCTCTCTACCCCCCCAATCGCTCTCGGCCCATATCACGATTATCCACAAAGAAAACAAAGACCCACTAAATTGCGGGAGCTACCGTCCTATCTCGCTCCTGAATACTGATGTGAAATGGTGGGCCAAGATCTTGGCCCATCGGATCCAATTGGTTCTCCCTGACATTATCAACAAGGAGCAGGTTGGATTCGTCTCTGGCAGACAGGGCAGTGAAAATACGGTTCGCATTCTACATCTAATCACACACGCCCGGCGTAACTCCATACCACTGGCCCTTCTCAGTACTGATGCTGAGAAGGCCTTTGACAGGATCAGCTGGCACTTTATGTCCCGTGCGCTATCGAGATTTGGCCTTCCAGACCAGTTCATCTCGTCCATCTTCTCACTCTATTCGCTGCCCTCTGCCAGAGTACGGGTTAATGGCACACTCTCCCCAGCCTTTCCCATTACTAATGGGACAAGACAGGGCTGCCCTTTGTCTCCAGCCCTTTTTGTTATTGTCATGGAGACGCTACTAGCCAAAATCAGACAAGACCCGGATATCCAGGGGTTAACCTTGGGGTCCCATACTCACCTCACAGCTGCTTTTGCGGACGACCTATTGGTCATCACATCTAACCCCTGACCTCCTTTCCTAAACTTCAGGCCCTTTTCGAGGACTATGGACAAGTTTCCAATTTTAAAATTAATTACGGTAAGTCGCAAGCCTTAAATATCTCATGTCCGGTCGCCCATATAGACACACTCAAACGCACTTCTGACTTCTCGTGGGCCCCTAAGTCGATCCCTTTTCTAGGTACCCATATATCGGCGAACCCGGAGGACCTTTATGAGCTTAACCAAGCCCCATTGCTCCGCTCTATTAGATCTCACCTACGTTCACTGAAACTACCATTCACTTCCTGGATTGGTAAGAAGAACTATATTAAGGCTTTCATTGTCCCCAAGCTTCTCTACCTCATCCAAACACTCCCTATTTGGCTACCCTGTTCCTTTTTGTGGAGGTCCGCAGAGTATTCTCAGCCTTTATATGGTCGAGCAAATCCCCTAGATTGGCGTATAGCACTCTTACTCGGGAGAGGAGAATGGGAGGCTTTGGCCTACCAGACATCTACCTCTATTATAAGGCTTCAATGCTTAACAGAGTCCTGAGCCTCCTCTCCTGGCGCCCTCTCAGTCTTGTCTCTCGACTGGAGTGCGCTATGCTTACCTATAGTGACGAACTGGCTTTGTGGGGCCTGCGTAAGTGCACAGCTAACAACAAATACCCCTCTCCTCTATGGAAAGGCTTGCTGTTAGAATGGTCAAAATTGTATGCTACCTCGACACTCTCGTTCCCTAGCCCGAACCTCCCACTGCATCTTCTTCAACACCATATACATCCCGGCACTTTAGCTGCATCCGGAATATGGGCATTGCTCTCTGGTCTTAAACTGCGGGACGTTATCTCCGAGTCCGGCACTTTTGATTGGAGCGCAGTACTGGCTCTCCCTAAGGTTAAGAACGCCTCCTTTTTGGCGGCTATGGCTTTCAAGAAGGATTTGGCGCTTCTTGAGCATTTACCCCGTCCTGCGGCGACTCCCTCCTGGATGGAAGGGAAACTCTCACAACTCCGACGCCCGTGTAAACCTCTTTCCTTGTTGTATAGGGAGCTGCTCTCCTCCGCCCCTCCGGACTTGTGGTTCCTCTCAGCCTGGGAAAAAGAGCTATCTGCAACTTTATCGGATCCTGAGAAAGCTTTTATCCTTACGCACTCACATGGATTTAACCGGTGTATTAGGATACAAGCTAACTCCTATAAATTGCTTACAAGGTGGTACAAAACACCTGAGTTCCTTCATAAGCTCAATCCCAGTATCCCTGATTGCTGTTGGAGGTGCGGAGGAGAGACAGGCTCTCTCTCTCATATATGGTGGAATTGTGTGAAAATTCGGCCCTTTTGGCTGGAAGTTGAAGCTACCATAAATAGTGTTTGTTCCACTAAGATTAGTCTCGACGCCAAACTCCTATTATTGTGGTGTCCTAATGGTTCACTTACCCCTGCTAAGTCGAATCTCCCGACTATGCTCATAACGGCGGCTCGCTTACTGATCCCACTGCTATGGAAAAACGACTCCCCTCCATCCATCTCAATGTGGACTGAGAAGGTCGACCAATTGTACCGGTTTGAAGAGCTTGCACACTGGGAAACATGCTCTAGAGCTCTTTTCGTTAAGACGTGGCTTCCTGGAAGCGTTACCGTTCATTCTGAACTTACAAGCGATTGACATCTATCGTTCCCCTCCCTTCCCCCTCCCCTATGTCTTGTCTTCCCCCATTAGTTCTTTCTTTGCACATGTTATTGTATTTCTTGTCATACGGCATTCGCCTCAGACTTTATTTGAATATGAGATATATGTTCAAATGCCTTTCCAGCTGCGTCTGGTATTTATGTGCTGTAATTTGCCATATGACGATTTACATTTCTTCAATAAAAAGAAAATTGATTAAGAATATAACTACTATAATACTGCCTCCTATGTACAAGAATATAACTACTATAATACTGCTCCTATGTACAAGAATATAACTACTATAATACTGCCTCCTATGTACAAGAATATAACTACTATAATACTGCCTCCTATGTACAAGAATATAACTACTATAATACTGCCTCCTATGTACAAGAATATAACTACTATAATACTGCCTCCTATGTACAAGAATATAACTACTATAATACTGCTCCTATGTACAAGAATATAACTACTATAATACTGCTCCTATGTACAAGAATATAACTACTATAATACTGCTCCTATGTACAAGAATATAACTACTATAATACTGCTCCTATGTACAAGAATATAACTACTATAATACTGCTCCTATGTACAAGAATATAACTACTATAATACTGCCTCCTATGTACAAGAATATAACTACTATAATACTGCTCCTATGTACAAGAATATAACTACTATAATACTGCCTCCTATGTACAAGAATATAACTACTATAAATACTTCTCCTATGTACAAGAATATAACTACTATAATGATCTTTTTATTTAAAAACATGCAACAAAATATTACAATACATTTACAATAAAATCATAGAAAAGAATAAATAATATAAAGTTACATCACTTTGATAAACATCACAACACATTATACAAATGCTGACACATTGATGTTCCTCCAGTACACGTTATTGCGGTTATTTTTCCCGTCTTTCTGATATATCATCTTCAGACTTTCCAGGATATTATGTAAGATTTTATCACCGGTCAGGAGTTCCCTGTTGATGACCAGGCAGCACCGCGCACACCACAGATGGTAAATGGTCGCCACATTCACTGCATACAGGGAACTTCTGCTATATTGTCTGAGATCTGGGGGGAAGTCTCCATACAAGAGCTGAGGGTACGGCTGCCCAACTAGATGTGGTAACTGAAGGGACAGTGACGCGGCCTCCCATACCTGGGTACTGAACGGACAGTCCAGCAGAAGATGCTCCATGGTCTCCAGTACCTGACGGCATTGCTCTCTAGGGCAGGATCTGTCTGGCACATTTCTACACTATAGATTGTCCCTGACATACATTTTACCGTGAAATGCCAGCCATGACACATCCTTCATGTGAGCGGGGACTCTGGGGTCCTCCAGGATTCTCACAGCCTGTTTTACATCTAGGTTCGGGGCGTTCCTCAGCTGGATTTGGGCACTAAACTGAGATACCAGCAGGTTCTTATACATCTCTTTCCTACTGAGCTGCTTTACATCACCATATAAGATTTTCCATTTAATGATCTTACTAATTACATGTATCGCATACCAGGAAACGTTATTCTTAATGCGCCCCGAGATCCTCTTAATGGGGTCACCTACCGACCACACAGAGACAAACTGCTGGATCTGGTTGTTAAACAGAGTACTCCACAGCTTCAACTCTGAACTCTTACAAAATGAGAAATTCTTCATCAGAAACATTAGGTTAAAGAAGAGCTCTGGGCAGGGCATGGACAGGCCGCCCTCCTTCTGGGGGAGATAGACAATGTTCCTCCTGACTATATTCACCCTATTACCCCACAAGAAGTGGAAGAAGATATTGGTCAGTCTGGTAAGCAACTTATCGGGCACTGGGAGCACCACACTGACATAGAGGAATAGCGGGAGCAGGAAGCTTTTCAGCAGGCGGATCTTCTCCTGATAAGTCAGCTTAGTACAGGAAGTCATGATGGACTCTATCGAAAGCCTTGCTCTGGTCTAACCCCACCACATATGCTCCTACGCTGTGCTGCCTGATGTATGTCACCGCTTCCCTGACCAGCAGCAATGAGTCCTCTATAGTCCGGCCTTTCACACCACACGTCTGGTTGGAGATGATCAGGTCATCCGCCACCGCACTCAGCCTATAATACAAGATCTTGGCCAGAACTTTATAATCGGTGTTCAGTAAAGACAATGGACGCCAGTTTTTTAAGTTTTTTAGATTTCCTTTCTTTGCCAGGAGAACCAGAACAGATTTGTACTGTGACTGTAGAAGTTTCCTGGCAGAAAGGCAATCATTATAGACCTGCGCCAGGTCTGGGGCTAATACATCTCTGAACTTCTTATAGAATTCACTGGTCAGACCGTCCAGGCCCGGGCTCCTCTTTGTTTTTAAGGAGTCAATGCTCCTCTTCGCCTCCTCCTCAGTTAGGCCTTATTCACACGTCTGTTGTGTTTATGGATCCGTAAATTGCGGATCCATAAACACACCCGGCCGGCAGCCCCATAGAAATGTCTATTCTTGTCCGCAATTGCGGAGCTGCGGCCGTAAGATCGGCGGCGCGCTCCGCAAAAACTGATGCGGAGAGCACAGTGTGTGCTCTCCGCATCGTTCCGTGCCCCATTTACAGTCAATGGGTCCGCATGTATTCTGCAGAATTGCGGAATACATGCGGACATATATGCCCATATATGCGCATGGGATCGGCCAAGCCGTCTGCGTGTGCTTGATCTAGTTTTGGGAGTTTGACGCCTTTCAGGTAAGTTCTGATGCTGTCACCACTTATCTGACAGCCTGTAAACAGATTTTTGTAATAATCTCCAATAATCTTGTGGGGTTTCCTCTGATCTGATTGCTCCACCCCATGTTCATCTAAGAGGCTGACCCTGTTCTTACAGGCAATATAGGGGTCTGGGTTGTGAACCCCCCAATTATCAAACTGCCCCTCTTCTTTGAGAGACCTGAGGCGGTCATACTGCAGCTCTCGCATCTTCTGCTTTATCTGGGTGACGTACTTACCATCTGTCTTCTCACCACTATTGATCTTACCATATACCCGGCTCAGCTTGGTATACCTCATATACTCCACATTACTATGCCTCCTCGCAGCAGGTATGAGAAACTGCTTGATATCACCCTTCATACCCTCCCACCACTCCGCTGCGTCACAACATAGGGATCCACTAAATGAGCCTGCTGGACTATATTGTTAAGGAAGTTCTCATCATATCTCAGTTGCTTATGACTACTGGAACAATCCACATTATAGGAGATGCTATTAAAATCCCCACACATCATAAACATCCTGGATGTAAAACATGACCACCAACATGGACTCATACATCACATACAGGCGACAGCAAACACAACTTATTCGACTTTATAGATTTTTTAACTAAAGCTGTGACGCAACCAAAGAACAAGCAGACACTCCATGTGGGATTTAAACTGGCCACAACTCTGTAAACGATAGGCCTGCCGCAGAAAACCGGTGCGGGCACGATTTTATACCCCAACTTCCAAGAGTCTCCAACCAAGAGATGAACCCGTGGAGTACCACGTCTCAGTATTAACTCCCCAAATTCCATAAGTTCTGGCCTCACAACCCGCCAACGTCTTGAAGGTTAAACCTAACCTAAGAGACGGCCCCACGATGCCAGAACCCAGTCAATACCATTCTGAAAATCCACATTGAATATTTTTAGGCCTATAGGGTTGAAATGGACGCCATCCTGTCTTTTTAAGGAATTACCACCACTCTCGATCTCCCTATGTCTAATTGAAAAACCACCTATGCGGTGGACAAATGCTGAGACTGCCCATATTCAGTTTTTTACGGCACCTCTCCATGGCCATATAGTTTTTAGCTGCAGGCCAGGTAGATCTGGACACTATTTCTGACCAAACCAGAGAAACGCCATTAACTAGGGCACAACATCTGGCTCAATCTTCTTTTATGGTGGGTATAAATTGGACATTCTTCTGAGAGCCCCGGTCATTGCATGTACAATGAGAATAAAGGGGGAAGGGCAAAGATTCCGTATGTGGGTTACTTCTGGGCAAATCTGGGACCGACAAAGTCTCTTGATGCCCCTCCATCTCACCTGTACTTGAGACAGTGGAAATCCTAAGTTGCGGCCGTAAGGCCTCACAGCTGCTCGCTTGCTGGCCCAGTACACAAAAGAATGTCCCATGATCCACACCAGAACCAGCGGTGTTCCTAAAATTACAAAAGGTTGGGACGAAAATAGGATTTGTATCGGTTAGATTTCCAACCACCTAATTTTTTTTATCTCTACATCGGACAACCGATATAGAAAAGCCGTGGTGGCTGCTCCTATCCGAAAAGAATGTGTAGTGAAAAGGCATTTTGATAGCCCTGCTTGGCTAGAACAGGCTGCCAAAATGTGGCGGAATTGATATAAGGAAAGAGCTGAGGCGTCCCTGTGAATAAATAGTGAGCCTCTTGTTGGGGTCTGATATTTAGATATTGACGGAGGTTGTGAAGAGGACAGCAACCGCCTCCAATAGAGTATAACGGAACAATACGGCCATTTCCCCGCTGATCCGTTTTGGATTTCAGAAGCCAAACAACAATAGAATCAGAAAATAGGAGGACATCATCTTTTTGTAAACCGCCTTGTAAATCGGTCCGTTGTGATAGTAATTCACTAATGTGAAAGGCCCCGAAAAACAAAAGGGAAAATGCAGCACGAAAAAGGAGTGTTTCATAAGAGTCAGTGCACACACCTGGGAGGGTCAGTAGTAACTCATTTAAAATGGCTGGGGAAATGGGTCTGCGTTTGTCCATTTTTGTGCTGGAGGATTCTTTTCCAACCCTGAATAATTTTCTTAAAGGAATTCTGTCACCAGTTTTCACCCCTTTGAGCTAAACATATGCTCATGTTCAGGGTCTCTTCACGATTCCTAATGTGAGCTTATAAATGCAATCTGTAGCTTAGTTTTGCCAAAAAACAGTTTTACTAACCTGTCAATCATAAAAATAAGGTGCCCTAGGGGAGGTCCAGTGATGCAGAGTGCCCGGCTGCAGCCATTGCCGATCGTGCCCAGCGCCGCCTTCCCAGAGTTCTGCGCCGCCTCCTACTTCTCTGTGCCGCCTCTCCATCCCCCTCCTCCCGCTGTGAGATGCCGCGCGTGCGCACAGGCTCAGCCTGTTGCGCCCGTACGGACTGCTTAGATGCTTCTTCTCTAGCGAAGTGCCGGCGCATGCGCACTACGCTAGAAGAAGCCGATGCCAGCATTCTGTGCGCATCAGGCTGAGCCTGTGTACACGCGCAGCATCTCACAGTGGGAGGATGGGGAGGGAGGGAGAGGTGGCACAGAGAAGTAGGAGGCGGCGCAGAACTCTGGGAAGGCGGCGCTGGGCACGAACGGCGATGGCTGCAGCCGGGCACCCTGCATCCCTGGACCTCCCCTTGGGCACCTTATTTTTATGATTGACAGGTTAGTAAAACCTGTTTTTTGGCAAAACTAAGCTACAGATCGTATTTATAAGCCCACATTAGAAATGATGAAGAGACCCTGAGCATGAGCATATGTTTAGCTTAAAGGGGTGGAAACTGGTGACAGAATCCCTTGAACCAGGAAATGAGAATCTGCTCCCTCCCCTCCCATTAACTGACACATGTAGGCTACGGTGGGTAGAGTCTTAGCGGCTGCTGCACTAGTGGCTTCTTGAGACCGCATGGCCTCCAATAGACCTAGAGTGGCGATGACTCTGCTATGATGATTCCGTATTCCCTGTTCCTTATTTGCAACATCGAGCCATCGGAGTCAGGTGCGGTAATGGGATCTGAAGGTGGTAGGAGCTATGAATTCCTTCACCAGGTTCAACAATTCTCTGAAACGATATTCCATAAGCAGGGAGGCACTGCGGTTGCTGACTGCTCAGCGTGTGGAGCCAGACTGCGAAACTTGGTCATCTGGAAGCGGGACACAGAGTCTGCCAAATCATTATGAACCCCAGGAACATGTTTTGCCTTAAACCAGAGATTTAGCTCTAGGCAACAAAGGATTAAATGGCGCAGCAGGGCGAGGACTGGGAGAGAGGATGAGGTAGACCTATTTAGGACGTATACCACCCACGCTATTATTGTCCATGGTATGCGTCTATTTCTCATCTCCTCTCCCCGAACCTCAACGGCCGCAACTTTGGGATAGAGCTCCAGACATGTCAGATTACGGAGCAATGGTGACCCTTCCCACGACTGTGGCCATGCTGTAGAAAACCATTTACCCTGAAAGTAGCGCCCCATGCCCGTGCTGCCCGCTGCATCTGTAAAGAGTTCTAAATGGGTATTAGAGATCTCAAGCTCCTGCCAAACAGAGGAACCATTAAATTCTGAAAGAAAGGAGTGCCACACTGAAAGGTCCTGCTTGATAGATTTTGTAATCCTTATAAAATGGTGCGGCTGCTTTATGCCCTTTAAAGCGAGGGGCAGCCTGCGGCAAAAAGCTCTGCCCATAGGAAGCACCCTGCTGGCAAATGTGAGATGCCCTAATAGACTGAACCTGTCTAAGAGTAGCCTTTTTGGAAGACAGGACTTGGGAAAGGAGGGCTTTCAAGTCGGTTAATTTTTGTTGGGGTAAACGGAATATTATCCTATCTACATCGATTTCGATGCCTAAAAATATAAGGACAGTTAGTGGACCCTCTGTTTTTTCCTCAGCTATAGGGACCCCAAAATAATTGAGCATGCGACGGAAAGTGTTTAATAAATGTAAAGTTACCTCTGTACCTGCTGGGCCTATGGAAATGGAATCGTCTAAATAATAAAGTAGAGATGAGAATCCTGACTCCTCCGAGACCACCCACTGTAAGAAGGAGCTAAATATTTCAAAGTAGCAACAGGATATGGAACATCCCATTGGTAGGCCCATATCATAGTAGTAGTGTCCCTGGAAAAAACAGCCTAGGAGGTGGAAGCATTCATGGTGAACCGGCAGGAGACGAAAAGCTGACTTAATGTCTGATTTTGCCATCAATGCTCCTCGGCCAGCTTGCCTCAACAAGTGAAGGGCCCTATCAAAGGAAGAGTGATGGACCTTTGATTCATCCTTATCTATGCCATCATTAACTGATGTCCCTTTTGGGAAAGATAAGTGGTGGATGAGGCGGAACTTTTTGGGTTCCTTTTTTGGGACAATGCCCAATGGACATACCATGAGGTTATGGAAAGGGGGGTCCACAAAAGGTCCCGCCATTCTGCCCTGATCAACTTCCAATTGCAATGATCTTTGGCTGATTTCAGATTGTCAGAAAAAGATGGGTCGTCGCGGTGAGTAAAGGGGATCCAAAACCCAAATATAAAACCGTTCCTCAAAATGGCTAATTCCCTAGTTTTGGGATAGTGGGCGAGCCACGGTTCCATCCTTAGGATGCCCACTGGTGTCCTCCCTACGAGAGGGGACAGCAGACGTGGATTTTGACACGGCCAGTTTTGCTTTCTTAAAGCATCGCGCTGCTGGATGTGTTCCCCCGCAGTGGGAACATTCGTGTCTAAAGCGGCAGGAGGTGTAAAATCTGCAGTGGCTTTCATTGAAAAGCCAACAGATCTGACGACTGTTGAGGTTGGCTCTGTAGGCCGATGCTCCACTGTGTGCACCGTCCCTCCCTGGAAAGGTGTGAGATGCAGGACGACTAGGAGTCATTACCAGGAACCACAGGTTGACATCCTGGCTGTCCCAAGTTAAATCCTGTCGCCCTACCATGCGCTTGCGGAACTGCTCGTCATATCTAGACCAGCATGAACCCCCATACACCTTGTATGCCCCCCAGATCATGTCCACATAAGCAAATAATGGGGGGGCCTAGGTCCGGCAAACGCCCGCAAAGGGTGCTGGCAAAAATAGAGAAGCCCTGAAGCCAATTCCCAACCACTATGAGGAATTTGCTTAGACTTGTCCATCTCTAGGTCACCTGGGCGTTTAAATGGCTTATCTACAGATTCTCTGTCTGAAGGGACTAAAGAATAAACATCTACATACTGTCGGGCCCAGATTTTTTCTTTTACTTCGTCAGCTAGATGCCAGCTCAGCGGCGACACGGAACAAGCAGGGGCCCCCGAAATAACGGAGGACCGGCTCCTGCTGTCTGCCAACTGCTCTGGCACCTGGGTAGTAAAAGATGAGTTGGAATTACCAGAAGTGAAGGGGGGATGTGAATTATGTTGAACCTTAGCTGGAGGGGCAGAAAGTTTTTCTAAGATAAGGGTAAGAACATGTCTAATATCTTGACTGCTATTGGTAGCCACCCCTTCCCCCCTCCACACCGATTCCCAGTCTGTGGATAGGAATGCAGCAGAATGGGGTCCTCTGTGGTGTCCCTCTCCGTGGCAGCGAGGGTTAGGCGATGCTTCTGGAGAATGAGTGGATAGCCTCCGAGAAGCGGGGCGGTGAGCAGTTGAAGCGTTGCTGTGGAGGCTGGAAAACGGAGAGTACGGTTCAAGCCGACGCCTGGGAGATCTGGAGTGGTGAGAAGCAGAGGTGCGACAGCGGTAGCCATGAGCCGTTGGTCCTCTGGCCGAAGGTGTAGCCGCATGGCTCACAGCCTCAGGTGGCCTGTTGTTAACATTGCTGAGAAGCACTTGTGATGGGCTAACAAAAGGGGGCTGGTGACAAGAGTGACATGTAGCAACCCCACTACTGATGGAAGAGGATGTGAGGGCTGCTGCTGCCTGAGTCATGTTGCTGGCAGCACTGGGGTTAATGGTGGCAGGACTGTGCAGGAGAGCACATGGTGCCAGAGAGGGAGAAGCACTTGTATGATGTGGATGTAGCATCCCCAAGTCAGGGGAGTATGAGGGACTGACCTGGGGGATGCCAGTGATGGAGAGGCTGGCACGTGGATCCTCTGGGGCACTCTCTGGGTTCTTGAGGGACACAGCCAGGTGTAGTGTGAGGTGCCCTTGGTGTTGGTAGATTAACCTGCCTGTGGCTGGGTGTCCCTGATGTCCGTGATGCCAGTGCCGGTAACGGTGGCACACCGATTTGATAGGAGGAATAATTGAGATGCAGACTTGGATAGTAAACCAGAACTTCACTTTACTGAACAGTAATAAACAGCATACACTCTCTTGACAGTTCCTCAGAAGACGATTGGTTTCAGCAAGCTTTAAGTTACAGCACATTAATGGCAGGCTTATATTTAGCAAGGTGATCACAGAGGGTTAAAGCAGGACTTCTGCAGTACAGGCGACTTTACTCTCTCCCTGACTTGTCCTGGCTGGCAAATATACTCCAAGGCCCCAATGCCCTATCTCTGGCTTTTATCCTTGGGATTACAATTACTAAGTACCTCCTCTGGTATTTGTAGTACCTCTTGCTTTCTGGAATTCTTTTGTTATAGAAATTTCCTCTTACCCCGTGCTCACAAGCACGTGTATCAGCTCCTTTTGTGTAAGGAAAGGCCGCACTATTCCAGTAATGAGATAAGATGCTTCATGGTTGAGATCTGGTGGGCGACTCTCCTCTCCTCCAGACTGCTTCTTTATTTACATAGACAAAAGGGATAACAATAGGAAGGGTCAGGCCCAACACCTGACCACTCCCTTCATGTACAGTACAAACATACATGAAGTGATGTCACACAACATTCCTCTCAATCACCACTAGGGGGAGTCTTGTTCAGCACCGATCAGTGATCAATGCCCAACAAGGCTCTCCAGGATTCTCATGTGGGCCTACTTAGAGGAACAGCGTCACCATCTCCAGCGGTTGATCAGGCGCACTGGAAATAACGAATGCACGTTCCTTTCCGTATATTGTTCTCCTAATAAATGCACCTACGCCAAGCCAATAAATCCGCTCTTTGGGCGGGGGCCCTAGCTGGCGCACATCCAATTCCCAAGACAACACTGCTCTGCAGCGCATCAGTCTCCCCCGGCCTACAGCCCAGTGCATAGCACATAGACTGTTTGCCAGCGGAGACCTCTGCGCCCGGCAGCTGATTGTTCTCTACATCCACAGTAAGATATCCACTCCAATGGTTTACACACTGAGAGACATAATGACAATACATGACATAATTTCCACAACAGTCCCTCCTCTTTGTCATATGCTGCTCAGTGTCCGACGATGATTCTTTTCTTCGGGGTGACTCAGGAGGTGGCGTTGGTCGCCGGCTGGTTTGGAATCCTCTGCATCTGGTCCATGGCTTGGTCTTTAGGGAGTCTCGTATGTTCAAGAACTCGGTCGGTCAGACATCAGGCGTATAGAAGGAATGGAAACAAAAAAAACATGAGTACATGTCCTATTTCCTTTGGCCCGGAAGCCTCAAGACCTCCCAATCGGCTGCAACGTAAGATGCAGGGACAAGCTTTATCTGATGTTACCCTCTAGGATGTGCTATCAACAAATGTCTTTGTGGCCCTTGCTAGTTGAGGTGCCTTTCCCTTCCTAAAAACTAAACTAAACAAATAAACGGAAGTGATACTCCTCATTCTTTGACGTAGTTGAACAGCTTCTTGCCGTGATTGGTGTGCATCCAGTTGTCTCGTCCCTCGAACTTCAGAGAGGTTGGCATCATCAGCAGCACCTGGAATGGCCCAAGGTATCCCGGCTCTAGTCCTGTCTTTGGATATTTCTTTAGCACGACCCAATCGCCTGGTTAACTAGAAAGAACACTGGTTATTGAGTCTGGGAGAGACTCCCAAACCCTGTGGTGGACATTGCGTGATAATAAAGGGCTACAGCAGAACATTCAGGCCATGGGTCAGCTGTGATTTCTCCTTGCAAAAATCTGACCCAACTACTGTCAAAGAAAAGGCAGTCGTGATGGTTCTTGATGTGAGAAAATTGACAGTTAATAGGGTAGAATAGTTAGTAAAAAGTTTGAAAATGGGTGTTTTCTACACCACTCCCCCCCCCCCCCCCTTCTCATCGTCCTCAAAACCAGGACAATGAGAAGCTGGGTTCAACATGGTGCATCATCTCAAGGTTAGATGGAGAGATGAGAGAGGGATGAGAGAGAGAGAGAAAGAGAGATGAGAGAGTATTGGAGTCCGTAGTTTTAGTTGGACGGGAGTACATGATAGTGTTAGTTCACACTGTCTGGGACTTTTGAATGCCCTGTTGCCGGAGCTCAATAGATTTGTGCAGCCACAGTTCTGCCTTCTGGAGGAAACCATGGCTTTGGAGTCTAGTGGGGAATTCACGGACAAACTTTTCCCAAATCCAGACCTCAAAGGTCCCCATTACTTGGGGATGGTCCACTCTGAACCTACAGTCCATTGGTGCCAATCTTTGAGGGGCTTAAAAACTCCTCCTCCATAGATGGATTTCATGTGCTGCTTGGCTGTCCTATACTCAGAAGTGGTACCCTTCTGTTCCCTACTTTTCCCTATACCCAATGCTCGAGCCTTCTAAAAGTAGGTGCGTCCACCTACAGTGTCCCGCGACACACACCTGGACAGCTGCTACCCCCCTTCGTTCGCCTCTGAGTTGCCCTAGGACAGGCATCCTCAAACTGCGGCCCTCCAGATGTTGTAAAACTACAACTCCCACAATGCCCTACTGTAGGCTGATACCTGTAGGCTGTTCGGGCATGCTGGGAGTTGTAGTTTTGCAACAGCTGGAGGGCCGCAGTTTGAGGATGCCTGTCCTAGGATTTCTGGCACCGACACACGGACTCCGTTCACCCTAGTTAGACCTCAGGAAAAGGAGTAGCAGCATGAGGAAAGGGGCTCTTGCCGACACACAGCGGCCCTCTGAGTTTCCTAATGAGATATACCAGCCTCGGTTTTGGCTCTGAATAGTGACCTGACCACAGGATAGGGCTTCCAATTGCACACAGCTATTGGTATGCCGGGTGATATATACCACCTTGTCTCCTTAAAAAAAAGCTCATCAACTCACTTTCCTTTGCCTATATGATTCTATATAGTCAAGCTGAACAGCACACAAAGCCTTTTTTTTGCAGTGACTGATCAAAAACCTCTCGCTCAGCAGCAACCCTTGAATTCAGACAGTAGTTCCCACACAATATCACGAGACCCCCAGTAACTAAAGAAAAATCCCAGATTGAATGCTGCTTCCTATACCATTATTTTTCATGGACTTTGCTGGTATTAAAGGAACATGCAATCTGTTAAAAAAATAAATCATTAAGCTTGCTGCCAATGAGAATAATGTACAAAACGTTAAAAAAATATGCAAACTGGTGCACAGAGTGCGTAAAAGAGACTGCGCCCTGATTACCGCCACCCACATTCCGGGAGGGTGTGATTGTCCCCATATCCAATCCTCACCATCACATTTGTCTCACAATAGCAGCTACTTTCTTAAACTACAGTGCAGGCCTCTGGGGGGAAAAAACAAAACAGCAAAAATTTAATTTAGAATGTAGCATACCTGACTGCACATTACATAATTAAATTTAGAGGCTTTTCCCTTAAAAAATTGAAAAACAAAAACAATATAGAAAGGTCCTCTAATATCTGGTTGTTGCCTGCGGGGAAAAATAAAGTTAAAACCGCACATCCCCAGGTTCTTCTGTAAATCTCTAGGTTTCTCACGGACTCATCTGAGGAATCGTCTGCCTCTGGATCAATACTTTCAACTCCAGGGTCAGATAAAGTGTCCATCCCTGAGTCGGCTTCAGAATCTGATTGAACTTCCTCCATACTTACCGCCAATATGTTCTCTGTAACCCCAGAACCATTACTCTCTAACGGTTCTTTCAATGCCTCTGGCTGCACTAAGCACTGAGAACGTTCAGCTTCTGTCCTCCTGCAGAGAGCAGACAATTCCCTCACAGCACACTGTGCATGCGCCAGGCTCTCAGACAACTGTTCATTCTCCCTACGTAGCTCAGTATTACCCCTCACAGTACATTCATAATTAGCGCTAGCTTCAGCTGCCTTCTGGACAAGAGTTTTCAATTTAACAATTTCCACTTTTAAATCTTCCACTTCCAAGTTCAACTTCAGCCGACAAGACTCCTGATATTTATCTATCCACCCAGCAGCAAAAATCAGAGCATACTTGCCTTCACGTTTGCGCCATTTTCTGGTACCGATCAGGTTTGCTACACAATTCTGAGCCTGCCGCCATGGATCAGTAGATCCCTGCATAGCTTGAACAATGGCCTCTGTGTTTTTCACCTTTGCTACTTCTTTAAAAATTCCTTCCATGATACACGTACACAAACACCACAATTGTTACTACAAAAATATACTGCTATCGATCTCTGACTTGTCTCAATACTTCCAGCACAGAACTACAGAGCAAAGTCGAACTGTACATAGAAAGGTTACAGAAAGAAAAAATAACTATTCTGGACAAAACTGACATTTGAGGCAAAAACAAACAAATAGCTTTCCATAGATACCAAAACTAAAATGTGAACCAGCTCAAACTAAAATGAATTCCTTGGTAAAACCTGCAGCACTAAAGTACCCAAGATGTCTGCCAAACACACATACTTTTCCCACAAAGCAAATCAAAGATGGCCGACAAACCGCATGGCATGGTCTTACACAAAAGAAATCAAAGATGGCCGACAAACCACCGCATGGCATGGTCTTACACAAAAGAAATCAAAGATGGCCGACAAACCACCGCATGGCATGGTCTTACACAAAAGAAATCAAAGATGGCCGACAAACCACATGCCTGGACACACAAGGAAAGATAAGATGGTGTCTCCATAATCCAGCAACCTCTAAATGCTGTCTCTCCTGTACAAACACTAAAACAGAATGCTTCCTCTACAAACCAGAATAACCTCTTACAAAATCAGACTAACATAAAAGTTACACAAAAACAGAGAAGTTACAACAAAACAATTGGTCAGTACACACATCACAATCTGACTATACAATCTCTTTACAATCAACTCAGATCCACCAAAAACTACTCAACGAAAAAGCACTTACCTTGTCCTTACACAAAGAGAGCAAAAAAGTTCTTTTACCAAGCAGAGATTTCCTCTGTTGCAGCAGACAAAATTACACTTTCCTCTCTCCCCTTTTATCTGCTGTGCAGAGTAGAACAATCAGTTGGTTGTACCTTGCTCGCCATCTGTTATAGAAATTTCCTCTTACCCCGTGCTCACAAGCACGTGTATCAGCTCCTTTTGTGTAAGGAAAGGCCGCACTATTCCAGTAATGAGATAAGATGCTTCATGGTTGAGATCTGGTGGGCGACTCTCCTCTCCTCCAGACTGCTTCTTTATTTACATAGACAAAAGGGATAACAATAGGAAGGGGCAGGCCCAACACCTGACCACTCCCTTCATGTACAGTACAAACATACAGGAAGTGATGACACACAACATTCCTCTCAATCACCACTAGGGGGAGTCTTGTTCAGCACCGATCAGTGATCAATGCCCAACAAGGCTCCCCAGGATTCTCATGTGGGCCTACTTAGAGGAACAGCGTCACCATCTCCAGCGGTTGATCAGGCACACTGGAAATATATTGTTCTCTTAATAAATGCATCCACGCCAAGCCAATAAATCCGCTCTTTGGGCGGGGGCCCTAGCTGGCGCACATCCATTTCCCAAGACAACACTGCTCTGCAGCGCATCAGTCTCCCCCGGCCTACAGCCCAGTGCACAGCACATAGACTGTTTGCCAGCGGAGACCTCTGCGCCCGGCAGCTGATTGTTCTCTACATCCACAGTAAGATATCCACTCCAATGGTTTACACACTGAGAGACAGAATGACAATACATGACATAATTTCCACAACACTTTGCTCTGCCTTCCCTCAGCTCACGCAGGCTGGTGGCCAGTGATGTTCCTGCTGGGATCCTTCTCCTGTTTGCAGCTTGACTAAGGAGGCAACACTTCTCCACTAGTCCTAGGGTCTGGACTGCTCCTCCCAGGGAATGAATCTTCCTAGGCTGGACCCCCACAGGCTCAGGGCCTGAACACTGAACACCTTCACAGGCCTATGGCCTGGACTGGACTGCCTTCAACAGGCTCAAGGCCTGAACTCAACTTCACAGGCTCATGGCCTGGACTGGACTGCTTTTCACAGGCTCAAGGCCTAAACTCCACTAACTTTTCCCTGCCTGGGCCTGAATATATAAACTAGGGCTCCCTAGCTCCCTCTACTGTCTGGGAGGCTAAACTACACCCCTAGCAGGCCTGCACTAATGGCACATAATAGCAGTAACAGGGTGAAGAGATATATAAATAGAAATTACATGGTGCCATATTCAACAATGCTTAACCATAATAAAGTAAAACTCACAAACCATTGTGGGTGAAAAGGCCGCGGTCTTTATTAAAAATCCTGGGGTTAACAATCTTCAATTAAAAATAAAACTTCACTTAGAATTAATAAATATTCAAATCTTAAAAACCAAACCTCATTCTATTAAAAATAAGTCCACCCCATTTCAGGGCGACTAACCCCACCCAGAATCTAAAAGACCGCGACAAATTGTAGGGAGGGCGGGAGGGACGATCTTCTTCTTGTCTTGACACGCCGTACTGACATCCCACAGGTGAGTGCAGGTCCATAAATAGGGCAAATTCTTCCCGCCACAGAGCACAGGAGCCAATCCTATATCAAGTTAAAAATAGAAATAGCCCCAGCAACTGCTTGACCAATAGCCAAAACAGTCCTGTCACAGCCTTGACCAATCAAAACGCTGGGATCCAACAGCTTGACTTAGTAAAACCTGAGGAGAAATGTAGATAAGAGAAAAAAGGGGGGGGGGGGTAGAGAAAGCCAAAAACCAAGCCATGTTTCAATGGCACCATGAGGGGCAAAGCCCATTCAGACCCAGCCCCTATCATGGTGCCATATTCAACAATGCTTAACCATAATAAAGTAAAACTCACAAACCATTGTGGGTGAAAAGGCCGCGGTCTTTATTAAAAATTCTGGGGGTTAACAATCTTCAATTAAAAATAAAACTTCACTTAGAATTAATAAATATTCAAATCTTAAAAACCAAACCTCATTCTATTAAAAATAAGTCCACCCCATTTCAGGGCGACTAACCCCAACAGGCAAGTGAGGTATTAACCGAACTTGCCCCCCCCCACCAGCGACACCGCGGCCCTTTCCACAATTGACTGCAGACCATTAATAAATATATCCATCCCAATATCCGAAAGGTGAACTAAATCCTCTCGATATAAACCCAAAACTGAACTATCAATCTCATGATGACGGTAGGACCACCCATTCACCGTTGACATAAATTTCTCCAAACCTCTGTTAATCCTTTTCCGAATTTTGTCCAAAAACTTCAACTGGGGGTTGTTCCACAGGAAACGCGGAACAATTTCAGAAAAAACTAAAACTACCCCCGGAATCAGTTCACTAATGAAAGCCAAGTCACTTTTCATATCACCCAATAAATCTAATGTTTTACTCCTACCCAAATCATTGCCGCCTGCATGAAAGACAATGACCTGAGGGGGAAGACGAGATTGCAGTTCACCTTTTAAGATAGGAACCACTTGATGCCATCTTAAACCTCTAAAACCAAGCCAATACAAACAGACAGAAGGAATATTAAAAAAGACTTGCTGAGCATAATTACGAACAGATGACCTTCTTTCAGCCCAGAAAATGAATGAATGCCCGATAATCCAGACTATAATCTGATCTGAACCTGAAAAACAATCACAAGACCAAATTAGGCCTAACATACTTTTTAAAAGAATCAGATTCCCATCTACCAATCCTTTTTATCAAAGCTTTATCCAGACCCATTCGAGACGCCTCTGTTGCCGCACCAATGCGAAACGAATGGGATGAATAACTCTCATCACCCAAGCCCAACAAAGATAAGCATTTCTTAAAGACTGCATTAAATTGAAATTTAGATAAGGAAGTACCATCAGCATGAATCAAGAAAGACTTGCCCTCTATAGGACGAACCTCCATGTACTCAGAAACCGCTAGCACTGGACAAACTTCAGAATCACCAATGCTATTTAAAGAAATAACCGAACCTTTACCTAACTGATCTGTCTTGGATCTCCTTACTGAAATTAGGACCAAACCAACCTCATATTTGATATCTGACAACAACAGTTGAGAATCTGACCGAACATTTACTGCCACCAATTCACTTATTCTAAATGCACCAAAGAAAGCCAAGACAAACGCTAATTTAAATAAACGGAATTCAAAAACTGAAGAACATACCTGCCTAAGGGCAATCACCAACCTACAAAGCAAATTAAACGTAATAGGTCTACGACTATCTAACACAAAACCGGACTTTCTTAAACCCTTCAAGAACTGCTTAACTGCAAAAGAACTATTCAACGGGGGGAGGCCAGCTAACTTAAAAAAGAAAGAAACTCCAGCCAACGTCTTCTGGACCGCTGAAAAACCCAAACTCCTGTTAACCATTTGACAACAAAACTCCAACACATTGCCAACACTATAATCAAAAACCCCATAACCATAATTATTACAAAATATTAACCATTTTTTCCAAGCTAAAGCATACCCATTCCACGTATTAGGTGCCAGTGAATTCCGGATATTCTCCCTCGTTAATGCCAAATTATCTCCCATAAGTAGTCCGGACAAGGGATGCCTTGCTTCTGTGCGTCTGGAACAAGCTCCCGAAATTCCTTCCACTGGGCACGAGAAAGAGAATCAGCTACTTTATTAGCTTTACTAGCTATATAACTAGCCTTCAACTAAATATTCCTAGCCAAACAACATCTAACTACAACATGCAATAATTTAATCACTAAATTGTTATTAGAGGACAAACAGTTAACCGCAAACAATACCCCTCTGTTGTCAGTGTGTAACAAAACCCTTTTGTTAGCTAACTTACCACCCCAAATAACTAAAGACACAACCACTGGAAATAATTCTAACAAAACCAAATTCTTATTAAGCCCCGCCTCTCTCCATGACACCGGCCAAGGCTCTGCCGACCATTCACCTTGAAAAATGCCCCATAACCCCAAGAGCCTGAAGCGTCTGTAAATAAACCCAAAGTCTCTGCATCGATGAAATCCCTTTGCCAAATGCTACAACCATTAAAATGAATCAAAAACTCCTCCCAAACCTTAAGATCCTCCTTCAAAACCTTGCTAAGCCTTACATGGTCACCAGGGTTTTTAAACCGCTAGTAGCCATATAAAGTCTTCTAGAAAAATTCTTCCAATAGAAATAACTCTAGAAGCAAAAGCAAACAAGCCTAAAAGGCTTTGCAAATCTCTCAACGTAGTTTTCTTCACTGACAACATTTTCTGAATCGCAGATAGCATTCTATCTATCTTTTCAGGCGGTAACCTAAACTCCATGTTAACCGTATCAATTGTAATGCCTAAAAATTCAATACAACAACATGGCAACACCGTTTTCTCCTCTGCTAAAGGCACACCAAAAACGAACAGATAGCATAAAAGCGATCTAACAAACCAGCACAAACCTCAGAACCAGAAGGACCAATAAACAAAAAATCGTCAAGATAGTGCAATAAACCCCCAACTTTAACATTAAACATACAAACCCAATGAATAAAAGAGGAAAACGACTCAAAATAAGAACACGATAAGGAAAAGCCCATGGGCAAACACATATCAAAATAATAACTACCCTCAAACTGAAAACCCAAGGAATTGAAACCTTTAGGCGAGACAGGTAACAGACGGAAAGCGGATTTTATATCCGCCTTTGCTAATAAGCAATCCTTACCATAACGATTCAACAAAAGTACAGCCTCATCAAAAGAGCTATAAGACACAGAACACAATTGACTATCAATTTCATCATTTAAAGAATTTTTTTTAGGATACGATAAATGATGAATAAGTCTAAATTCGCCGCTCGCTTTCTTTGGGACCAAACCCAGCGGAGAAATACAAAAATCATCAAACTGGGGGGAAGAAAACGGACCTGCTACCCTTCCAGCCAAAACCTCTTTATTGATCTTTTCCCTCACTATATCCGGGTTTGAAAAAACAGATTTAAGATTGTCAGACCATTCACAACCTGGCCCCGCAAACTTTGGAACAAAAAATCCCAAACTAAAACCATTAAGAAGAAACTCCGCTTTCTCCTTGTTTGGGTAAATGTCTAGCCATGGACGCATGTTTTGCAATTTCACTGGAGTCCGTGCCTTTGGTATGACTAATTGACTGCTGGGGCGCAACCGGTCTTTTAAAACATCGAAACATGGGATGAGGACCGGAACATACTGAACATTCATGCTTGTACCTACAAGAATTTAACCATTTGCACGAGGACTCATTGAAAGCAAAACACAGGCCTTTTTTCAAGAAATTTTGTGAACCAACTGCTGCCGGCCTATTCTGCAAAGTTGATCTCTGCGGAAGCATCAAACTAAGCCATAAGCCTACATCTTTATTACCCCATTTCAAACCCGGATGAACAGCTAACTTCTGTCTAAATGTTTCATCATATTGAAACCAGGAAAAGCCTCCAAAATTGCGGTAAGCTTCTAAGATGGTGTCAACATGCTGAAACAAACCTACACATAAATGCGGATATTTCGCCACCAAAATAGAAGAATAAATGCAGAAAGCTTGCAACCAATTATTAAAAGACTTAGGAGCAGCTCTCCTTCTCTCATCCTCCGGCTTATCATCTGAACGTTTTTCTTTGATAACTTCTTTAGCTGACGGGAGCAAGGATAATATATCCACATACTCCCTGCGCCAAATTTTTTCTTTAACTGTATTAGACAGATGAAAGCCGAGAGGAGAAGCCTCACAAGAAAGAGCCTCCTTTAAACAATTCTCATTAACACCTACAGCATTCTCCAAAACTGGTCCTCCTTCACCAACAGCAGAACTAGCCACCAATGAAGGACGATCAGTCCAAGCCAATGACGGTGCCACTAACCTAGCCTCAGGCCTAGCTACACTATTCTGAGCTAGATCACTAAATAATTTTGCTAAATCCTGTAAAAGGAAAAATTAGGGTTATCTGGCAGCAATGAATGCCTGCCAGAGGTCTCACCAATGGGCTGCAGGTCCGGATCTTCAGGCGGCATCACAGCTATCCCCTCAGAACCAGGCTGCGAGACCGCCGGCCTAGGAGGAGACTGCTGGAGCCTGCCCTCTCTGCTGCTCCTCTGCGGTGAGTATCTTGATCTGGGCCTCTTCCTCCTGGCAGACACCCGGGAAGGAGCCGAAGGTGGGGGGCAGGAAGCAGGAGCACCGGTGCTGTCCTGAGCTGAAATAGAAGCCGGAGAAATTCCTGGCACCGGCTGATGACGTGCGAGCGATTCCGGCACATGCGCAGAACCGCACAGAGCCTCCGCGATCTCGCGAGAACTAGAAGTATCGCGAGAACTAAGCCCCTCCTCGGCCAGAAGGGAGCGCAGCCACTGCTCTCCACCACCGGTATTAGCTCTATTGCGAATCTGGCCGAGGAGGGCCTCTAAAATGCTGGGGTCCATCTTCACAGGCGAGCCTTAAATGATGACCGCGCTTTTCTCCACAGGTGCCGAAACTTGATCCCGAAGATGCCGCACTTCAACGCTGAGTCTTCGGGCGCTAGAACCGGGGAAAGCGCCGCTCTTCAGGGAAAGAAAGCCGGCGGGAAAAAATTCTTCTTCACAGCCGCCTAACTTCCAAAGCCGCTTCTTCTACTCCAGCCGCCGCTTCAACATTCACCGCCGCTGCCACTGAACTCCGCCGCCGACGGTACTTGAAACAGCTGACAGACGATCTTCTTCTTGTCTTGACATGCCGTACTGACATCCCACAGGTGAGTGCAGGTCCATAAATAGGGCAAATTCTTCCCGCCACAGAGCACAGGAGCCAATCCTATATCAAGTTAAAAATAGAAATAGCCCCAGCAACTAGCCAGCAACTGCTTGACCAATAGCCAAAACAGTCCTGTCACAGCCTTGACCAATCAAAACGCTGGGATCCAACAGCTTGACTTAGTAAAACCTGAGGAGAAATGTAGATAAGAGAAAAAAGGGGGGTAGAGAAAGCCAAAAACCAAGCCATGTTTCAATGGCACCATGAGGGGCAAAGCCCATTCAGGCCCAGCCCCTATCATTACATTGCATTTACTGAAAATGACATTCACCAATCTCCCCACAAATGAGGGGAACGACAGCACCCAAGTGACCCTTCTGTAGTGTCGGGCATCACAACTCCTGTACACTACATACCCCGCTGCTTTAAGATGAGTACGACCTCGTACTCCAACAGGGCCCGCCCAACTGGAGCTTTCACCTGAAAGACAAAAAGAAGATGCAGGCATACATAGACATATATATCAATATCATCTGCATATACAATAACTGTATCAGGTCCAGTTGGCAAAGGTGAAGTGCGGTGACAAGGGGCGTCGTTCTCTTCTCTCAGGATAGTGATTTGGAACTGGGGCGCTGACCTGGCACAGCGTATAAATGGGGAACCAGGATAGTCCATATGAGAATGTATAAGTCCCCAATAAGACAATATCTCAGAGGCTCGCACCTGGGGAGTCCATCTCTGGGTACCTTGACTTGAATTAAATAGCAATGAATATAGTCAGCGTGACACATTACTTTTCTTTACATCACAGGACTCTGACAATACCAGGGCCTAGTTATCCTGGCAAGTCCTGCGTACCCTTAGAGTGCTGACATATAGATTCCCCTTCAACCTGAAATGGGGGTTAAAGAGGGGATAAGGTGCATGTCCTGGAAACAGCTAGGGCAGGCTGGGAGCAGTGGTTCCACAGTGGCAACTTATCGTCACAAAAAATACCACCGGCCATGGGGAACTGGCAGCAAGCTCCACCAGCCTGACAACATATGGGACAGCTCCTGCAACATGATGGATCCCTCTGTAGCTTCTGACAAATTGGCCTAGCAGGCCTGACTACAGGTAAGTGTCATAGGACCCTTGCTTATCAGATGTGGTGCAGCCCGGTACTGCCCGCAGCCTGGGCCATGTACAAGGGACGCCTGAAGGTTGTGCCCACCAGACAGAATGGGCCGGTATCATCACAGGGACTGGGCCTATCCATCCCACCGGTCCGACAGGTCGGGAATTAACAGGAGCTGCAGATATTGGGACACTGGCCGGCACTGGGGCAGACACCTCCGCTGGCCGGGATAAGGAAGTCTCCTTGCGGCGGACTCGGCTCCTGGAAAATTTTAATTTACCGCGTCCACACTAATTTTGGGCAGCTCATTATTACGCGTAGGACCCCGGGCTACAGGTTCAGGATGCACGGGGGACACAGGTGACTCACCACTGCTTGGCTGCTGCGATGCTGCACGGGAACTTGCCACTTGACGCAGGCCGTCCAGGTGAACTTGTAACCTAGCGATCCGCTCCTCCAGGGCGGCGATCTCACTGCTGGATTCCGGCACGCTTGCAGCAGGCTCAGGAGACGTCTCTTCTTTACGCTTCCCCCGCAGGTTATCCAGGGTCTCACGAAACCGGGCCATACGTGCCCAGTCTGCCGCCGTTTTCTCCCGGGGTGGCAATTCCGGGGAAGGATATGGACTTACTGGCTTGTCCAAGACGGTCGGCTGCCAGAAGATATTTGGGCCTAAGAAGGAGCCCTTTTCTTGGTATGTATTCCGGACCGGCCCCGGCAGGTCTTCTGGCTCTGGTTGATCCTCTGCCTCCTCCCAGTTCTCAGGTACTGGTTCCGGACGGGTCACCGCAGTAGCGTATATGCCTCGCAGGCCTTCAGCGGGGGTAAATTCCACTTCTTCCCCGTCGCGCAGGTTGTGGAGGTACTCCGGCAGGTAACTCCTCTTTACTGACCTCCGGTTGACATACAGGTCCCGGCTGGTAACATAGTCTAGGATAAATCCAAAGCCACGGTCCTTGTCAAAAGTCAGAACCACCCCCGTCCGCCGTTCCAGGTGGGGCTGCGTATGGGGGTGTTTGCCTGGCACAGTTTTGGCTAGCTCCTCAAAGTAAATCTTCTGCTTTGTGGTCTTTTTGACGGCGGCCGCCCGTACCTCCGCCATTAGTTGGGACCATAGCGCTGGAGGCCTAACTGGTCCTCCGACCGACTTCACACCCGTTGTTGGGGGCCACACAAATTCAGAATCGGGCGCCCTCTCTGGTTCCGGACTGCAGGCTGGGGATTCTTCAGCCTCGGATATGGGCTCCAGGCCCGGCGCCTTCTCAGCAAGCCTCGCCATCACGATCGTCGCAGGCTCTAATACTTGCTCTCTCCTTGAACGACTCTGCGGCCACTCCTCTCGACTCGGGAGTTCTCGCCCCACTTCAGGCCCGCCCCCTAGGTTCTCCGCAATAGGGTAGGCGGTGCTCACATTGTAATCCACATACAGGGGCGGCATCCCGGGACAGTTATCTCCTCCCTCTTGGAGGGTTTTGGCGCCAAATCTTCGCGCCACTGGGGACAGTGATGGCGCAGGAAGAATTCCAACAGCGCCGGCGGCCATCTTGGGTGCCATGTTGCGGCTATTCACTAACTGCAAGCCCCGGCAGTAAAACAGCATAAAAGTCCACAAAAATACACTCTGATGCGGCAATTTTCCTCTTCTTGATAGCGCAACACTGTACAGCGCTTTTGGGAAAGTTTTAGCAAGTTTTTCAGTCCAATAAGTCCATTAAAGCAAACAGGCAATTTGTCACTTGGCAGTATGGTTAAGGCACAAAGTTCACGTTTCACTATTACTTCAGAAACGTGCGTATCCTGTTCGTGACGCCAAAATGTAGCATCCCCAAGTCAGGGGAGTATGAGGGACTGACCTGGGGAATGCCAGTGATGGAGAGGCTGGCACATGGATCCTCTGGGGCACTCTCTGGGTTCTTGAGGGACACAGCCAGGTGTAGTGTGAGTTGCCCTTGGTGTTGGTAGATTAACCTGCCTGTGGCTGGGTGTCCCTGATGTCCGTGATGCCAGTGCCGGTAACGGTGGCACACCGATTTGATAGGAGGAATAATTGAGGTGCAGACTTGGATAGTAAACCAGAACTTCACTTTACTGAACAGTAATAAACAGCATACACTCTCTTGACAGTTCCTCAGAAGACGATTAGTTTCAGCAAGCTTTAAGTTACAGCACATTAATGGCAGGCTCATATTTAGCAAGGTGATCACAGAGGGTTAAAAGCAGGACTTCTGCAGTACAGGCGACTTTACTCTCTCCCTGACTTGTCCTGGCTGGCAAATATACTCCAAGGCCCCAATGCCCTACCTCTGGCTTTTATCCTTGGGATTACAATTACTGAGTACCTCCTCTGGTATTTGTAGTACCTCTTGCTTTCTGGAACTCTTTGCTCTGCCTTCCCTCAGCTCACGCAGGCTGGTGGCCAGTGACGTTCCTGCTGGGATCCTTATCCTGTTTGCAGCTTGACTAAGAAGGCAAAACTTCTCCACTAGTCCTAGGGTCTGGACTGCTCCTCCCAGGGAATGACTCTTTCTAGGCTGGACCCTCTCAGGCTATAAGCCTGGGCTGACTTCAACAGGCTCAGGGCCTGAACACTGAACACCTTCACAGGCCCATGGCCTGGACTGGACTGCCTTCAACAGGCTCAAGGCCTGAACTCAACTGCCTTTCCCTGCCTGGGCCTGAATATATAAACTAGGGCTCCCTAGCTCCCTCTACTGTCTGGGAGGCTAAACTACACCCCTAGCAGGCCTGCACTAATGGCACATAATAGCAGTAACAGGGTGAAGAGATATATAAATAGGAATTACATTACATTGCATTTACTGAAAATGACATTCACCAATCTCCCCACAAATCAGGGGAACGTACGCACCCTGGTGACCCTTCTGTAGTGTCGGGCATCACAACTCCTGTACACTACATTGAGAGCTGGTTGGTGCAAGGCTATGTGATCCTGAATGCCGGGCCCTGGAGGAGATCTCAGTAAGCAAGGGAGGGGGGGAGGGAGGAAGCTGTAATGGAGGAAGGTTGCAGAGGGGGCCAGATCTGTCTGCTGGGGGCTGTCAGTGTGTGGAATGTCTACAACTACTGCAGAACTGACACCATCCCGTGGGGACTGGTGCAGAGAAGGGGAGATGGTACCAGACCTGGTATGGCGGGGAGGAGGGGGAGTGCTCCGGATTCTGTATGCCTGTCCAGGAGGACGTTTTACTCTACAAGCAGGCTTCTTGCCTCTTGGCTTCTGGGGCTC
Organism: Bufotes viridis; assembly: GCA_033119425.1. Classification (NCBI taxonomy): domain Eukaryota; kingdom Metazoa; phylum Chordata; class Amphibia; order Anura; family Bufonidae; genus Bufotes; species Bufotes viridis. Next base: position 493,774,214 of record CM065591.1, on the reverse strand, counting down.
AGGCGAGAGACGGGAGCATCTGGGCCTTGCTGGGGGTAGAGATGGTGGAGCAGGGAGTGCCAAGGATCGCTGGTCCAGGAGAGAAGTAAGCCAGGTTGTTCCCTCTGATTCTGCCCTCAGGCGGATTTCTTCCAGCAATTGTTCCATGCTGAGGATTGTTACCTTGGAAGACTTAAGCTGGAATGCACTGTGTGCTGAAGAACTAACACTGAAGGTAGGAGCAAACCCCCCCCCCCCTCCCAATGGAGAATGGGCAACCAATAAGGAGAGGGGATTCAAACTAGATTTTACTAGAAGATGTGACCCAACCATGACCCCTGCCATGCTGGATGCTAGGGCTAGTCATGACCTCTGTGGCCTCCATACAGAGGCCGCAAACGTCACTCAACCAACTTGAATCACCATCAAGGGCACCTCAAACACCACCTGGCTGGTGTCCCCTGTACCAGAGTGTGCCCCGGAGAATCCAGTGCTGTTCTCCCCCTCAATCTGTGCAGGCCTGCCCAGGGACAACAAAACTGTGAGTAACCAGAACTGTGTTTTTACCCTCGCCATACCTATACTCACACCGTGACCTCACAGAGATATTACCCCTGTTGGTCTGGTATACTGCAGTGGTGATGGTCCATTCACTGTACAGGTTCTAGAGCAGGCATGTCCAAACTGCTGCCCTCCAGCTGTTGCAAAACTACAAATCCCAGCATGCCTGGATAGCCTACAGCTATTAGGGCACACTGGGAGTTGTAGTTTTGCAACGGCTGGAGGGCCACAGTTTGGACATGAATCTAGAGGGACCTCAATGTCTTTCCTGAAAAATCTAATATCACAAGTTACCTCTACTAGGACTTGATGGACCTGTGTCTGGATTTGGATCTTATGTCGATCTATAAACTATATAAATAGTGGGAAAAAAATATTTTTGGGCAGCGCTAGATGATATTATAAAGTAAAACGCTCCTCATCTATGTGCTACCCCCCTGTACTCAGGGAGCGTACAATCTTTGTACGGACTGAACTTTATTGTACTGCAGTTTTGTAGGTGATTTCTCCTCTTCTCCTTACTGGTTCTGGAGGTGGATTCTCTCTATGGACAGGTGGAGTCACTACAACTACTCCACCAGGATCCGCACCAGATCCCGTCAGTGATCGCTCATCATTGTCTTCCTCAGTATGAATCAGCAGTAAACACAATCTCTGAGCTGCAGGGGTTAATTCTTCTACAGGAGCTCTCCGCCCTCTTATGGGAAGAGACATTTTCACTTTCGGTTCCTGCTCTTCTACACCACAATGGCGTCTGCTGGTCTGAGAGCCGAGCTGGACTGCTCCATCTGCCTAAACCTCTATACAGAGCCCGTATCCCTGAGATGTGGACACAACTTCTGCCGCTTGTGTATTGTGAGTGCGCTGGATGCACAGGAGGCAGGCGGAGTGTATTCCTGTCCTGACTGCAGAGCAGAATATCCGGAGCGTCCGGCCCTGGAGAAGAACAGGAAGCTGGGGAACATAGTGGAGCGTTTCTTATCTGCTCAGCCTGATATGGAGGAGACCGGGATCTTCTGTACTTACTGTACTAAGTCTCCTGTACCGGCTGTGAGAACATGTCTGCATTGTGAGATCTCTCTATGCGATGACCACCTGATGGCCCACAACAAGATGGTGGATCATATATTATCAGAACCCACCAGATCCTTTGGCAGCAAAAATGTTCCCTCCACCGGAAGGTTCTGGAGTATTACTGCCCACAGGACACGGTTTGTCTGTGTGTGTCTTGCTGTCTGGTCGGCGAGCACAGGGGACACCAGGTGGAACTTCTAGAGGAGGCGTCTGAGAAGAAGAAGAAGAAACTGAGGAAATATCTGGATGAACTAAACCCACAAAAAGCAAAAATTGATAGAAGACGCCAGAATCTGCAGGATCGTCAGAGGAATCTTCAGGAGAAAGCCTCTGATAAGAGAAAGAAGGTCAGGAAGTTATTTATGGACATTAAGAAACAACTGGAAATGGCAGAAAAGAAAGCGCTGAACGAGATCTCCAGGCAGGAGGAGAAGATTGTGTCCCAGATATCTGATCTGATCAAGAAGCTGGAAATAGAGGAGGACGAGCTGTCCAGGAAGATGCGTCACGTGGAGGAGATGTGTCAGGTCACCGACCCAATAAGACTCCTACAAGAAAGTGACATTACAGTATGTGGTCGTGGAGATGATGAGGACACAGGGGTAGATGATGAGGACACAGAGGTAGATGATGAGGACACAGAGGGAGATGGTGGAGAGGACAGGTCTGAGTATGATCTGGATGAGGTTCTGATCTCACTGAGCTTACACCGATCTATGAGGGATATTGTCACCGATGTCACATCAGAGCTCGGGCTCCATGTTCCAGACATATTGCTGGATGAGGACACTGCACAAAGATATGTGAAGATATCAAAAGATCTAAAAACAGCAATAAGAACAAAAGAAGAACAAAACAGACCAAAATCACCAGGAAGGTTCCTGAATTATGTCGCAGGTGTTAAGTAGATGTGGCCTCTCCTCAGGAAGACATTACTGGGAGGTGGAGTGGGACCAGATTAGAGGATGTGAGGTCGGACTGTCCTATCCCAGTATAGAAAGAGAAGGACTGGCAGTCTGGTATTAGATATAATGATAAATCTTGGTGTCTGGTTATATCTAGTGCAGGATGTGCAGCGTATCACCGCTCAGTCGGATTCCCCCTCAGTGTAGATACAACATGTCCTAGACTTGGCGTCTTCTTAGACTATGAGGCCGGGCGTCTGTCCTTCTATCAGCTGTGTGACCCCATCAGACACTTACACACCTTCACCGCCTCCTTCTCTGAACCCCTACATGTTGCCTTCCGTGTGCTGGATGGAGCCTCTGTTAGAATATTAAGCTGAGGCCGATGCGTCCACGTCCCGTTATAATCTCCGCCTATAAGTCACTATATAGCGCTGTATGGGCGGAGCCTCCGATCACGCAATGTATATGGCGGCTCTATAAGGGGAGGGTTTTACTGTACGATTATTTTATATTCCTTGGAGAATCGATGCTTGAGACAAATGAAAAGTTGCGTCGTCTGCACACCAGTTCGGGTGAACGCACATCAGATCCGCACAATATACGCACCACCAATATCTGCAATGTATGGTTCTGGTTTTTGGTGCGGATAAGATGCGGTTTTCCACTGAAAAGGGTGAAATTTGCAGCTAAAACCACAAACATAACCGACACGCCGCAGATCTGGGAATCCGCACGGAAATAATCGGCGAAGTGTACATGATCGGTGTAATCTCATACGCTTTGCTGGTGCTGTAATTAGTTACGGTTTTTCCACATGGGAATTCACGTGGAAAGACTGAGCGTATTCCGCAATGTGTGCTGGTAGCCTTTGGGTACAAGCGCACGGTGTGTATTACCTGCTGGTTTTCCACAGAGTGAAATAATACCGCCTAAGCAGATGGGATTCTCAGTATCTCATCTACACGGAGCGGACGTCTCCTGCGTCAGGAGTGACCTGCAGAGCGGATCCTGAGATCTGCGGTCGGTGGATTATCCGTGCGGATTTCTCTCTTTACAATGCAGAGGGGGAGATTTGGGGAAATACGTATCAGGACCTGCAGGTAAGACGTGTGGATCCTGGGGCGGAGATACACCGCCGAACGCACGTACCTCATGGGGGGGCATCATTAACCCTTTCCTGTCCTCCACTGATGTTACTGTAGGGGCTTCTTTATGTTTCTGGGATATATTTGGGGAGAATATAATTATTAATCCGCTTTTCCTAGTTCTGTAGAGATGTGACAATGTAAAGGTTCTTTCCGTACTATACGCGGCATTTGTTTTGTTTTCTCCCTTTTTATGGAATAAATGTCTAACTACTTCTGTCACGTCAGAGTTGTCGGTCCTGTCATCTGGATGTCTGTGGTCTCATCTGCCATCATGTCTTTTATAACCGCAGGTAATGAGTCATTCAATACACTGGACAACGATATACAGTCGTGGCCAAAAGTTTTGAGAATGACACAAATATTAGTTTTCACAAAGTTTGCTGCTAAACTGCTTTTAGATCTTTGTTTCAGTTGTTTCTGTGATGTAGTGAAATATAATTACTCGCACTTCATACGTTTCAAAGGCTTTTATCGACAATTACATGACATTTATGCAAAGTCAGTATTTGCAGTGTTGGCCCTTCTTTTTCAGGACCTCTGCAATTCGACTGGGCATGCTCTCAATCAACTTCTGGGCCAATTCCTGATGATAGAAACCCATTCTTTCATAATCACTTCTTGGAGTTTGTCAGAATTAGTGGGTTTTTGTTTGTCCACCCGCCTCTTGAGGATTGACCACAAGTTCTCAATGGGATTAAGATCTGGGAGTTTCAGGCCATGGACCCAAAATGTCAACGTTTTGGTCCCCGAGCCACTTAGTTATCACTTTTGCCTTATGGCACGGTGCTCCATCGTGCTGGAAAATGCATTGTTCTTCACCAAACTGTTGTTGGATTGTTGTAAGAAGTTGCTGTTGGAGGGGGTTTTGGTGCCATTCTTTATTCATGGCTGTGTTTTTGGGCAAAATTGTGAGTGAGCCCACTCCCTTGGATGAGAAGCAACCCCACACATGAATGGTCTCAGGATGCTTTACTGTTGGCATGACACAGGACTGATGGTAGCGCTCACCTTTTCTTCTCCGGACAAGCCTTTCTCCTGATGCCCCAAACAATCGGAAAGAGGCTTCATCGGAGAATATGACTTTGCCCCAGTCCTCAGCAGTCCATTCACCATACTTTCTGCAGAAGATCAATCTGTCCCTGGTGTTTTTTTTGAGAGAAGTGGCTTCTTTGCTGCCCTTCTTGACACCAGGCCATCTTCCAAAAGTCTTCGCCTCACTGTGCGTGCAGATGCGCTCACACCTGCCTGCTGCCATTCCTGAGCAAGCTCTGCACTGGTGGCACTCCGATCCCGCAGCTGAATCCTCTTCAGGATACGATTCTGGCGCTTGCTGGACTTTCTTGGACGCCCTGAAGCCTTCTTAACAAGAATTGAACCTCTTTCCTTGAAGTTCTTGATGATCCTATAAATTGTTGATTGAGGTGCAATCTTAGTAGCCACAATGTCCTTGCCTGTGAAGCCATTTTTATGCAACGCAATGATGGCTGCACGCGTTTCTTTGCAGGTCACCATGGTTAACAATGGAAGAACAATGATTTCAAGCATCACCCTCCTTTTAACATGTCAAGTCTGCCATTTTAACCCAATCAGCCTGACATAATGATCTCCAGCCTTGTGCTCGTCAACATTCTCACCTGAGTTAAAAAGACGATTACTGAAATGATCTCAGCAGGTCCTTTAATGACAGCAATGAAATGCAGTGGAAAGTTTTTTTGGGGATTAAGTTAATTTTTATGGCAAAGAAGGACTATGCAATTCCTCTGATCGCTCTTCATAACATTCTGGAGTATATGCAAATTGCTATTATAAAAACTTAAGCAGCAACTTTTCCAATTTCCAATATTTATGTCATTCTCAAAACTTTTGGCCACGACTGTACATTGTTTTAGTGTGAGAACATACCGCGCGCTCCTTATTGTGCCGCCCTTTAGCGCTGCCATTGTTGAGCTCACCGCCTGGACTCATCACTTTTTAACTATCCCTTGTAATGGTCGCCTTCCCTGCAGCGCAGCATGTCGGACGGCGCCCGCGCTATGTTACTGTTGGCCGCACTTCGCCATGTCTAGTGATTAATACTGTACGGTTTTCATGCACATTCTGTTCTGCTGTTTGCAGCATTATATGGCGGTGTATGTGGCTCGGGGTGCGGCTTTCTAATATTTCCCTTCTGTGTCGCTGAACTATTGTAGAGCAGCCGTGCAGTGACCGCCTCACATCCTGGAGGCACGAGCTTCCTGGCGCCTCTCAGTGTAACTGACACTTTTCTTCCCTGGATGATTTTATTTTGTGCTTCTCATTTTCATTTTTCATTTTTCTGTTTGTCGTCTTGTGTAAAACTTTACCAAGTGTTAGGAATACGCTATACCTGCCGCTTCTTACTGTATGTAGCAGAGCTGTATGTCTGTGTAGCTGAGCCGTGTATGTAGCAGAGCTGTATGTCTGTGTAGCTGAGCCGTGTATGGAGTTCTGCTTTGTGATACTGTCTATGGAAATGTGAAGAAACACAAAGCTTGGAAGGACACGCTCCCCGTGTCCCCCTTCCCGGGAAAACTCCAGCAACATGGCCGGCCAATGACACATTGATGGTTTTTGGGCTTTGGGGCAAAGTAAGTTCTATATTTTTGGGTTGGAAATGGTTCAGTTTTTTTTTATTTTGGTTTTATTTTTTAAACCCTTCCAGACATCTGCCATACCTACAGGGTGCGCTAATCAGGCAGGTACAGGACCCATCTTTGGTTAATGACCGGATCTATAAAATATCACATGACCTAATCTGTCAAATGAATACTTTAAAAAAAAAAGTGCCAAAATACCCATTTTTGGTCACTTTCCCCTAAAAAGGGGAATAGTAGCAAGTGATCAAAAAATACAATGTACCTGTGAAAACATCACCGTATTCTGCAAAAAATGAGTCCCTACACAAGGGGCAGAAACATTAAAAAATATGTACTGATATGTGAGGTACGAGGTATAATAGATATAATGTGTACGGACATATAGTATATACAGCAGTGTACTGATATGTGAGGTACGGGGTATAATAGATGCAGTTTGTATAGATATATAGTATATACAGCAGTGTACTGATATGTCAGGTACGATGTATAATAGATATGGTATGTGTACAGATATAAGGTACAGTATATACAGCAGTGTACGGATATGTGAGGTACGAGGTATAATAGATATGTGTGCAGGTATATAGTATACACAGCAGTGAACTGATATGTGAGGTACGAGGTATAATAGATATAATGTGTACGGACATATAGTATATACAGCAGTGTACTGATATGTGAGGTAAGAGGTATAATAGATATAATGTGTACAGGTATATAGTATATACAGCAGTGTACTGATATGTGAGGTATGAGGTATAATAGATATAATGTGTACAGGTATATAGTATACACAGCAGTGTACTGATATGTGAGGTACGGGGTATAATAGATGCAGTGTGTAGAGATATATAGTATATACAGCAGTGTACTGATATGTGAGGTACGGGGTATAATAGATGCAGTGTGTAGAGATATATAGTATATACAGCAGTGTACTGATATGTCAGGTACGATGTATAATAGATATGGTATGTGTACAGATATAAGGTACAGTATATACAGCAGTGTACGATATGTGAGGGTAAGAGGTATAATAGATATAATGTGTGCAGGTATATAGTATACACAGCAGTGTACTGATATGTGAGGGTAAGAGGTATAATAGATATAATGTGTACAGGTATATAGTATATACAGCAGTGTACTGATATGTGAGTTATGAGGTATAATGTATGCAGTGTGTACAGGTATATAGTATATACAGCAGTGTACTGATATGTGAGGTATGAGGTATAATAGATGCAGTGTGTACAGATATATAGTATATACAGCAGTGTACTGATATGTGAGGTACGAGGTATAATAGATGCAGTGTGTACAGATATATAGTATATACAGCAGTGTACTGATATGTGAGATACGAGGTATAATAGATGCAGTGTGTACAGATATATAGTATATACAGCAGTGTACTGATATGTGAGGTACGAGGTCTAATAGATGCAGTGTGTACAGATATATAGTATATACAGCAGTGTACTGATATGTGAGGTACGAGGTCTTATAGATGCAGTGTGCACTGGCATACCCCCCATAGAGGCAGACAACGCACTTGCTATGGGGCCCGTGAGTCAGGGGGCCCAGTGAGGCTAAATAGCCCCTTTTCTGACTGGAATACCTGCCTCCCTTCCTTCTTGCCTCTGCTGCTGCCCACCAACTGCATAATCTCTAATTTTATTGGTTCCTCCATGGTGCCTGGGATACACAGCTGGCCAATAAGCAGGAAGCTGGTTCGCTCTCTGCACTGCTTATTGGCCAGCTGATTATTAAGCCCCGCCTCCTGATCTCACTCTGGGCTCTGCTGCTTCACCTGCCTGCCGTATCTGTCACCATTGCAGAGAGTAAGCAGCAGAGCCCTGTGAAGAGAGAAATAGAGGAGCCGCGTCACATCCAGCAGCGCTCCGCTGCTCTGACCTCCTCCGGACTCCTGACCCCTGTGATCTGCAGCCTGAAAACTGGACTGGAGACCGCGCAGAAAGAAGCCATCAGAAGCACAGGAAACCCTTCCTCAGCCAGCACAGACGGGGTAGACAGCCATTAATTCTGTAAGTGACTGTTAGTGTAGTCACACACACTGTCCTGTAAGTGTCTATTTACACAGTCACTCATGTGCTGACTGCTGCCTCTGCTGGCTGAGCGTATAATGTGTGATATAATAATACACACATATAGGGCATATACGGTATACATAATAACACCTCCCCCCAATGACCCCCTGTATGGTCTGAGAGGTTCAGTCCCTGCCCTTTATTGCCCTATTAGTAATATCCTATTCCTACACTGACACTGGGAGGCAGGGACTTCTACCTAGATGGGTACCACAGTTATGTAGCCGAATGGAGTAATGAAAAGAAACGAGCGGCACTCACCAAGTCCATTCAACAGACCTTCTTTATTGATTCATAACGTGCAGACGAACCCACGTCAATTAAGGCATCGGGGGGGGGGGGGGACACACAATAGATTGCAGTAGAAAAACGGCGACTGCCGTTTTTGCGCTAGCTCACGCGCGTCTTCAGGCCACTACAAAGTCAAGCCGCGTTCAGCGCACCTTTATGACGTCACCACACGCCCTAGCCAGGTGAGCGCTGATCGCTAAAAACTTCTAACTTTGTAAAAACAGTAAAAAAAGTATTACAGGTCACTTGAGAGCATTATGATCATAAACAAATAATCAAACAGTTTAAATATGACATAGAGGTGGCTGATCTAAAACATCACAATCACGTCAATATTTATCGCAGGCAAACCGCATGGAAAGCACACGAACGTGTTAGAGAACATATGGCCTCCATTAGAACTGGCAGGGGTTGCCCCCGCCTCATAGACCACGTACGTTCGCCACATGGTGGTAATTCTAGATGCCTTTCATTTGCTGGGGTAGAAACTGTAGCGGAATCTCTACGGGGCGGAGATAGGCATAAACGCCTGCTTCAAAGAGAAGCGTGGTGGATATGTAGCATCCCCAAGTCAGGGCAATGTATGGAACTAACCTGGGGAATGCCAGTGATGGAGAGGCCGGCACGCTGTTCCTCTGGGGCACTCTCTGGGTTCTTGCGGGACACAGCCAGGTGGAATGTGAGGTGCCCTTGGTGTTATAGTTTAACGTGCCTATGGCTAAGTCCCTGATATGTCGTGACGCCAGTGCCAGTAAACGGTGGCACACCGTATTTATAGTAGGAATAACAGAGGTGCAGACTTGTAACTTGAAAACAGAATTCCAACTTTACTGAAAACAGTGATGATACAGTAAGCAGTCTTTCCAACAGTTCCTTTTTGCAGACAATCACAATTGCAGTGGTCTTACATCCAGCAAGGTAAAACAGAGGGTGATAATACAGGACTTGGAATTGCAGGTGAACCTTACTTTCTTCCTGACTTGTCCTGACTGGAATTGATGCTTCAAGGCCCCAATGCCCTACTTCTGGCTTATATCCTTGAATCTCCAGTTTATAATGTACCTCCTCTTGACATTTAGTACCTCTTGCTCTAGGGATTGCCTCCAGGTTGACTTCTGCTGAACTCGCCTAGGCCTGAGACATGTGGCCTTCACAGACTCCAGGGTCTGCACTGCACTAGCCTGCCTTGGCCTAGCTATATATATATACTGCTCACCAGCTCCCCCAGTGGTCTAATACCTAATTGACACCCTTCACATTGCTGCAGGCAATTTCATGAAACACTTAGGAGCATAACAGAATGGTGGTAAACGGGTATTAAAGTGCCCGTATACTGCATACCCCACAACTTTAAACTGAGTACGACCTCGTACTCTCACAGGGGTCCACCCAGCAGGATTCTTCTCCTGAAAGACAAAAGGAAAACATGCAGGCATACATAAACACAAATAGATGACATCTGCACAAATTATATCAGGTCCAGCTGGAAAAGGTGGAGCGCGGTGACAAGGGGCGTCGCTCTCTTTCTTCAGGATACAGAGTGGAACTGGGGCGCTGACCTGGCACAGCGGATGTTAGGGAATACCAGGATAGTCCATGACAATGAGTGAGTCCATAAAAGCATATCACAGAGGCTCGCACACAGGGAGTCCATCTCTGGGCACAAGCTTAAAAAGGATGATGCTCACACAGAGGTGTCCTGGGGGTGTATAACAGGCAAGGGCTCACGTGGAGGAGTCCATTCTTGCGCACAAACGTCAAGCAAACTATTTCCAGTAGTAACTGCCCGGGAGGAGACACCACCAGTATAATCAAAGTCCCCTAAACGGACTGGCGGACGTCCCCTGTTCATCCGGGTGGACCTTCTCAACACAGGAGTGTCCTCCTCCCTTAGAATCGAGGTAGAAGGGAGAGGAGCAACAGGAGGGTCTCCACCAGTGAGACCCTGGTCAGGAACAACAGGAGCCGGAGGATCCTCTACAAGGGGACTGGATCCGGGACATTTTGAACCGGCTCTTCCGGAGGTGAAGGCACAGTAGGTGCCGGAGCGGGCACCAACAAATTTAACCAGGGTGTGAGGAACCAATGGAGTGGTTCAGCATCAGTAACTAGATCTGCCACAGCCTGCATAGGCTCCACAGGCTGAGCAGAAAGTCCTGGCACAGGAGACTGGGGTCCGGAGTCTCCAGCAATGGGCCCCTTTGTCATGCAGAGTTTTAGGCGGTTTCTGTGAACAATTTGGGGACCCTTACCCTCTCTGGTGACCTCATAGGTATGGGTTTCAGCATTAGGGATAGCAGACACAAGATAGGGAGTTCTCTCCCATTTACTGTCCAGCTTACTGGTACGGTGATTGTTCTTTAACCACACGGTGTCCCCCACAGCCAAGGGCTCTGCATGGGCCGCCAAATCATAGTCTTTTGTTGTCGCTCCCGGGCACCTTCCATGCGCTCCTGGACAATTTCTTTGGCATTAAGCAAGCGCCTTTGATGTTCCGCTACCCAGTCAGTTTTAGGCAGGGGATTAATGTCATCTAGCACTTGTACATCCAGGGAATGATCTGCAGGCAATTTACCCTGACGCCCAAACAACAGGTAGAAAGGAGTGTATCCAGTGGAACAATGGATAGTATTATTGTACGTATACATGAGCTGTGGTAACAGGTTAGGCCAATCCCCTCTGGTCTCAGGAGGCACGGCTCTCAACATTTCAATCAGGGTCTGATTCATCTTTTCACAGAGTCCATTACCTTGTGGATGATAGGCCGTGGTCCGGACCTTTGGCAATTGTGCAGTCGGCACAGCTCCTGGAACAGATGAGACTCAAACGCAGACCCCTGGTCGGTGAGGATCTTTTCTGGGCAGCCGTAAGGCAGGAGGAAGTGCTTCCAGAACAATTCAGCGGTCGTCTTGGCTGTCAGGTCCTTCACAGGCACTGCTACGGCAAACTTAGTGAAATGGTCAATAATAGTCATGGCATAGGCATACCCTGAGTGACTGGGTTCTAACTTTACGTGGTCAATCGCAACCAGTTCAAGAGGGGCGGTACTTATAATAGGGTGCAGCGGTGCTCTCTGATCATGATGTTCACCTCTCTTTAGGGCACAGGCTGTACATTCCCGACACCACCTCTCAATGTCCTCTCTGATTCCAACCCAGTAGAACCGCCTACGGATAGTGGCCTCAGTCTTTTGAACCCCAAAATGTCCAGACCTATCATGATACATTTCTAGAACCATACCTGCATCACGACGTGGGATGAGGATCTGGTGCACTCTGTCATTTGACACTGGATCCAGGCTTCGTCGCAGCAACAGGCCTTTTCGAAGGAACAGTTGTTGACGTTGCTTCCACAATTTGATGAGTTCTGGGTCTGCGGTCTTTCGCCGAATTCTTTCAGGGGTTCTGCCACTGATGAAGAAGTCCAGCAGTTCACCGAGAACTCTACTCTCTGATTGCAACTTAATCCACTTTTCTTCTCTGGATGCAGGCTTATCAAAGGATGGAGGGTCAGAGGTTCCACTGTTGGCAGCTTGAGCTTGGTCCTGTTGAGCAAACCTGTTGTAAAATGCTGGCATCTCTACATCTTCCCAGGCATCCCGCTTGTCATCTGGTGCTATCTCAGTGGGGAGCCTTGACAGGGCATCAGCATTATCGCTTGAACGGCCAGCCCGGTATTTTACAGTGAAGTCGTAATTAGCAAGGCGGGAGGCCCATCTCTGTTCTAAGGCCCCCAGTTTGGCGGTGTTCAGGTGGGCCAGAGGATTATTATCAGTGAAGGCAATAAATGGAGTGGCAGCCAAATAGTCCTTGAATTTTTCTGTTACCGCCCACACTAAGGCCAGAAACTCTAATTTGAAAGAGCTATAATTCTGATCATTCTTTTCAGCTCCCTTTAAGGACCGACTGGCATAAGCTATCACCCTCTCTTTCCCTTCTTGCACTTGAGCCAGCACTGCTCCCAGGCCTTTCTTACTGGCATCTGTGTAAAGGTGAAATGGCTTACTGTAATCTGGGTACCCCAGCACAGGAGGTTCAGTCAACTTCTTCTTTAACAACTGAAATGCAACCTCCCTCTCTTCATTCCATTCAATGGGGACAGGAGTCTTTGGGCTCTTTTTGGTTGCCCCTCAGGAGTTCCTGGATTGGATCCGCTATTTGAGCGAAGTGGGGGATAAAGCGCCGGTAGTAGCCAGCGAAGCTAAGGAAACTCCTCACTTCCTTCACTGTAGTGGGAACCGGCCAATTTCGGACAGCAGCCAACTTATCAGGATCAGGCTGGACCCCTCTGCGCTTACAACATGTCCCAAGTATTTTACAGCAGGTTTCAGCAAGTGACATTTGGACGGTTTAATCTTGAGGCCGTATTTAATAAGGATTTCAAACACCTCAGCTAGATGCTTTAAATGGTCCTCATACGTTTTAGAGTAGATGATAACGTCATCCAGGTATAACAGCACCGTCTCAAAGTTCTTATGGCCTAAGCACCGCTCCATTAATCTTTGAAAGGTCCCGGGGCATTACACAGTCCAAATGGCATGCAATTAAATTCAAACAGGCCCATAGGGGTGGTGAAAGCAGTCTTTTCCCTATCTTCAGGGGCCATGGGCACTTGCCAATATCCGCTGGTTAAATCTAAGGTGGAGAAATAGGCGGAGGAGCCTAGAGCAGTTAGAGACTCCTCAATACGTGGCAATGGGTAAGCATCTTTGTGAGTGATCTGATTTATCTTTCTATAGTCTACACAAAACCGGATGCCACCATCTTTCTTTTTACTAAAACCAGGGGGCAGCCCAGGGACTACGACTGTCCCGGATTACGTTTGAGTCTTTCATTTCTTGGATCATCTCTTTAACAGTTTGGTATGAAGTTGGTGGTATGGGTCTATACCTCTCTTTAATGGGAGGATGAGAGCCAGTGGGTATGGTGTGTTGGATAACACTGACCTCTCCATAGTCCGTTGCATGCTTACTGAAGGCTTGATGATGTTGCTTTACTAGGTTCAGGAGTCCCTCTAGTTGATGCTGCGGGGTAGCTTCGTCCCCGACATGGAGTTCCTTCCACCAGGGCACTGGAGAGTCGTCCGCAGGAAGAGGTCCTCGAGTGGCAGCTGATGGCTTCTCGGTGACAGGCAGGCGGATGACATCCTGGAAGGAAACCTGGGAAAGCTGGGCAACAGGACAGTGCTTAGTAAGCACAGCAGGATGATCGCTGAGGTTAATCAGACGGACAGGTACTTTACCTTGGGAGACGGTCGCCAGGCACTTGGCAGCTCGCACATATGGGTAGTTCTCCATCTGGACAGGTTCCACCAGGGCCGGATAGTCTTGGCCCTGGACTCCCAGGACAGCACGGCACCACAGGAGAGTTTGGGAGTTTGGAGGTAGAGTCACTGGTCTATTATCACCGATCCTGGCGGTGCAGATCTCTCCTTTTTCATTTGCAAACCTCTGCTGAGCACACAGTACGCTGATGGTCTTTTGGAGGACCTTCTTGGAGGCAGAGGAAGCTGCAGGCAGGGACTGATGGAGAGCTTCAAGTACCTCAGGGTAGCAATTTTTGAAAACATTAGTCCCAACAATCACAGGGTGGCCCCCTTTATCCCCGGTTTGTACCACGATCACTCCTTGCTGTGGTAAAGTGGCTTCACCCACCTGGAGCGTGGGTTCCCAGTATCCATGGACTTTTATGGGCTTACCATTGCTTGCAATTATCTCCAACCAGGACTCAGGTGGCTGGGTAAGCAGGCTGGAACTCCAGAACTGATTAAAGGTGGACTGCTGAATAGTGGTGACTTGAGATCCAGTGTCCAGCAACGCTCAAAAGGCACTCCATTGATCCGGACGTTTATTTTGGGACGGGACCCCACATAACGGGCATCCAGTTTGGATCCCTTGGACCTGTTGTTCTACCTCCCGAGGGGCGGTCCTCAGCCTCGAGGGTGACCCGCTTAACTGCCAGCAAGTAGATTCAGTATGACCCAACTTCTTGCAGTAATTACAGGAAGGTCAGCTTGCGGTTCCTAAACCGGTCACTCGAACGTCTTCCAGGATCTCTGGGGTAAACTTCCTGATACGCAGGGGGGCCAGGCTTTTGAGGCAAAAGGAGTTCATCTTCCAGCATTAAGGGTTTCTCCCACTCTTCCAGTTTCCTGCAGACTTTTTCCAGGCTCTTAGTGAGGTAATTGACCTGTTCCATCAGAGCAGCTACTGTATCAGGAACTGGAGTCTGGGCGGCTTGGCTGGCCCCTGGCAGGCTGGTATCCGTTGGCTTAGGATTACGGACAGGAGGTTCGGGATGGGCCACTGGTTCCGTTGGCAGATGTTGTCCCAGAATACTGATGGCCAGTTCTTTAAAGTCCAGGAAAACACTGTTAGGGTGCTGAGCCGACAACATTTTCAATTGTGTTTTTAAAGATTCGCTATTCACACCCGCAATAAATTGCTCTCTCAGAGTTTGATCCTGGGTGTCAGCCTCTCTAGGGTCTATATGAATGACAGCCTTCCAGGCCTCTTGGAGGGATAAAGCAAAATCGCGGAGTGACTCACCAGGTCTTTGTTTCTTACTGAAGAAGCGCATCTTTATTTCAGACACCGTCCTGACTTCAAAGGTAGTGCTGAGGCGGTCAAAGATCTGCTCTATGGTACTCCTCTCAGAACTGGGCCAGGACATGACTTCTCGACGGGCCGCTCCTTCCAACTGGGCTAACAGAATCTCCATTTGCTGCTCCGGGTTGATAGGATAGAGTCGGAACAGAGCCAGGATTTTGTCTTGAAAGTCTTTTAAATTATGAGCCTCCCCGGCATAACGGGGAAACCATGGAGCCCCAAAGTAGTATGGCATCGTCAGCGGCATCATGTTGACAGGCGTAACACCGTTGGTGGCTACTGGCTCCCTGGGGGCAGGCTGCTCGGCTGCTTCTGAGTCCGACATGATGCAGATGATTTGGTTGAGCGGTCCCTTTAAGAGGTAGCGATAGGTCCGATGTCGCGCCGGCGGGGTTACTGGCCGGTGAGCGCGATCGATGGACAGAGTCTGGTATCCCCTTTTTGGGCCTTACTAACCAGGCGACCCCTCTCCGGTGTAGGATTATTTCTCCCAGGAGTTTGTACTTACTCCGGTGCAGGCGGTCCAAATCTCGCGAGATCCGGAAGGACGTCTTCGGGAATCCCTTGCGCAGCGCCCTTCCCGCGAGGACGCCGGGCTGGAGGGGCGGAGCTCGGACTTGCTCCGACGGGGAACAGCGTCTGCGTTCTTCCAAGTCCAAGGTAGGTGGAGTCCAGCTTGGGAAATTTGAATAAAGTGGTGACGCTGCAGAGTTTGGCGCTAAGTTTTCCCGCCAGCAATGAGTAGTGATGGCGCAGTAGATAAGTCCACAGTTCAGGCGGCCATCTTGGGCGCCATGATGCATCAATTCAATGACAGCAAGCAGCGGTAGTAAACAGCATAAAAGTCCACAAAAATGCACTTTGAAGTGGCGATTTTCTTCCTCTTGATAGCGCAACACTGCACAGCGCTTCCTGGAGGTTTTTGGGACACTTTTCTGTACGTTTTAGGTCCGCAAAGTTTACTTCAAATAAACAGGCGTTTTGTCACTTGGCAAACTGGTTAAGGCACAAAGTTCACGTTTTGCTCACAGTCCGTAAAACGTGCGTATCCTGTTCGTGACGCCAAAATGTAGCATCCCCAAGTCAGGGCAATGTATGGAACTAACCTGGGAATGCCAGTGATGGAGAGGCCGGCACGCTGTTCCTCTGGGGCACTCTCTGGGTTCTTGCGGGACACAGCCAGGTGGAATGTGAGGTGCCCTTGGTGTTATAGTTTAACGTGCCTATGGCTAAGTCCCTGATATGTCGTGACGCCAGTGCCAGTAAACGGTGGCACACCGTATTTATAGTAGGAATAACAGAGGTGCAGACTTGTAACTTGAAAACAGAATTCCAACTTTACTGAAAACAGTGATGATACAGTAAGCAGTCTTTCCAACAGTTCCTTTTTGCAGACAATCACAATTGCAGTGGTCTTACATCCAGCAAGGTAAAACAGAGGGTGATAATACAGGACTTGGAATTGCAGGTGAACCTTAAAGAAGCCATCAGAAGCACAGGTCCTACTCTGGAAACCCTTCCTCAGCCAGCACAGACGCGGTAGACAGCCATTAATTCTGTAAGTGACTGTTAGTGTAGTCACACACACTGTCCTGTAAGTGTCTATTTACACAGTCACTCATGTGCTGACTGCTGCCTCTGCTGGCTGAGCGTATAATGTGTGATATAATAATACACACATATAGGGCATATACGGTATACATAATAACACCTCCCCCCAATGACCCCCTGTATGGTCTGAGAGGTTCAGTCCCTGCCCTTTATTGTCCTATTAGTAATATCCTATTCCTACACTGACACTGGGAGGCAGGGACTTCTACCTAGATGGGTACCACAGTTATGTAGCCGAATGGAGTAATGAAAAGAAACGAGCGGCACTCACCAAGTCCATTCAACAGACCTTCTTTATTGATTCATAACGTGCAGACGAACCCACGTCAATTAAGGCATCGGGGGACACAACTAGATTGCAGTAGAAAACGGCGACTGCCGTTTTGCGCTAGCTCACGGCGTCTTCAGGCCACTACAAAGTCAAGCCGCGTTCAGCGCACCTTTATGGCGTCTACCACACGCCCTAGCCAGGTGAGCGCTGATCGCTAAAAACTTCTAACTTTGTAAAAACAGTAAAAAAAGTATTACAGGTCACTTGAGAGCATTATGATCATAAACAAATAATCAAACAGTTTAAATATGACATAGAGGTGGCTGATCTAAAACATCACAATCACGTCAATATTTATCGCAGGCAAACCGCATGGAAAGCACACGAACGTGTTAGAGAACATATGGCCTCCATTAGAACTGGCAGGGGTTGCCCCCGCCTCATAGACCACGTACGTTCGCCACATGGTGGTAATTCTAGATGCCTTTCATTTGCTGGGGTAGAAACTGTAGCGGAATCTCTACGGGGCGGAGATAGGCATAAACGCCTGCTTCAAAGAGAAGCGTGGTGGATATGTAGCATCCCCAAGTCAGGGCAATGTATGGAACTAACCTGGGAATGCCAGTGATGGAGAGGCCGGCACGCTGTTCCTCTGGGGCACTCTCTGGGTTCTTGCGGGACACAGCCAGGTGGAATGTGAGGTGCCCTTGGTGTTATAGTTTAACGTGCCTATGGCTAAGTCCCTGATATGTCGTGACGCCAGTGCCAGTAAACGGTGGCACAACCGTATTTATAGTAGGAATAACAGAGGTGCAGACTTGTAACTTGAAAACAGAATTCCAACTTTACTGAAAACAGTGATGATACAGTAAGCAGTCTTTCCAACAGTTCCTTTTGCAGACAATCACAATTGCAGTGGTCTTACATCCAGCAAGGTAAAACAGAGGGTGATAATACAGGACTTGGAATTGCAGGTGAACCTTACTTTCTTCCTGACTTGTCCTGACTGGAATTGATGCTTCAAGGCCCCAATGCCCTACTTCTGGCTTATATCCTTGAATCTCCAGTTTATAATGTACCTCCTCTTGACATTTAGTACCTCTTGCTCTAGGGATTGCCTCCAGGTTGACTTCTGCTGAACTCGCCTAGGCCTGAGACATGTGGCCCTCACAGACTCCAGGGTCTGCACTGCACTAGCCTGCCTTGGCCTAGCTATATATATATACTGCTCACCAGCTCCCCCAGTGGTCTAATACCTAATTGACACCCTTCACATTGCTGCAGGCAATTTCATGAAACACTTAGGAGCATAACAGAATGGTGGTAAACGGGTATTAAAGTGCCCGTATACTGCAGATACTACATACAAGGGCGATGGGTCCACATGGACTTAATGACTGAAACGATTGGGCAGTCTTTTTGTAAGATAATGCTGTCCCGAGATGTGTAATCTAGCTCAGATGCGGAGTAGTTCTCAGTAAATATGCAATATTCAGTAATGTAAGAAAATGTTGGAATTATAATCCTCTCTTACAATTGTGCGGATTTGCACTTTTGTTGTGCTTTCCATGCGGTTTGCCTGCGATAAATATTGACGTGATTGTGATGTTTTAGATCAGCCACCTCTATGTCATATTTAAACTGTATGATTATTTGTTTATGATCATAATGCTCTCAAGTGACCTGTAATTCCTTTATTTACTGTTTTTACAAAGTTAGAAGTTTTTAGCGATCAGCGCTCACCTGGCTAGGGCGTGTGGTGACGTCATAAAGGTGCGCTGAACGTGGCTTGACTTTGTAGTGGCCTGAAGACGCACGTGAGCTAGCGCGAAACAGCCGTCGCCGTTTTTCTACCACAATCTTTTGTGTGTGGCCCCCCCCCCCCCCCGATGCCTTAAGTTACGTGGGTTCGGCTGCACGTTGTGAATCAATAAAGAAGGTCTGTTGAATGGACTTGGTGAGTGCCGCTCGTTTCTTTTCATTACTCCATTCGGCTATATTTATGTTTTATCATTGGAGCTGAGCAACACCGCTGACCATAATACCACTATCACTGGGAGTCTGAACTAGCGCTGATTCACTGGTAGCTACGGGACTTTAAATAACAGCAGTGCTGCCCGATTCTCCTTTTTTTGCACCACAGTTATGTAGTTGAGCCTGTGCCATTAACTGTTGGTGTCAGCTATAACTCACAGCTGACACATAAGTTAAGCTGGCAGGACTGGAGCAAGCGCCAATTCTGCCATTTTAACCCTTTAGATGCTGCATGCTGATGTAACAAAAGTTATGCACATAGTTCTGCCTAAATTAGGTGTATTTTAGGCACAGATGGCGGTGCAACAGTTAGGTCTAAAATTCAAGGTGTGGCATGGGTGGGGAAGGGGACAGGCGTAGAAAATGGTCTAAATGTAAGACAGCTCGGAAGCTGGTGCTGGATGCGCCAAAGTTATGCAGAGGCCGGCGCCTGTACATAACTTTAGTAAAACCACCGCCAGCTGTGGGCCTTTATAGATTTTAAATTATACTAAATTCTCCGCTGAGCAATGTCTGTGGAATATGGATGACACACGGAGGGCAAAAAATGAAACCACATGTACTAAAACACAGATCCTTCACAGGCATGCTCACAGATGAAACATGGATAGTTGTTTTAACGTCAAACGGACATGAAAATGTGAATGAGGCCTAACTGTGGGAGGAGAGGGGGCTCAATTCTGACCTTGCCCTGGGGCCCCATGATTTCTATGTACGCCCCTGGCAGTGTGTACATGACCGCCGAATTGGGTGCATCACATACAGGCGATAGCAAACTCAATACTTATTAGACTTTATGGATTTTACTGAAGCTGTGGCACAATCAAAACAACAAGCGGACTCTCCATGTGGGATTTAAACAGGCCACAACTTTATTTAAAGGGGTTATCCAAGTTATATTTATTGATGACCTATCCTCAGGATAGGTCATCAATATCAGATCGGCGGGGGTCCGACACCCGGCACCCCCGCCGATCAGCTGTTTGAAGAGAAGGCGAGCGCCGTGCCAGCGCTGCCTCTCGTCATGTTTACATGCTGGCGTTGCATCTGCAGCGGTGAGCATGTGAATTACATCTAAGCCGTTCCATTCATTTCAATGGGACGGCTCTGTGTATACTACAGAGCCGTCCCATTGAAATGAATGGAACGGCTTGGGTGTAATTACACCTGCTCACCGCTGCAGATGCAACGGCCAGCATGTAAACATGACGAGGAGGCAGCGCTGGCACGGCGCTCGCCTTCTCTTCAAACAGCTGATCGGCGGGGGTGCCGGCTGCAGGCACGATATTATACCCCAACTTCCAAGAGTCTCTTACTGAGAGATAAACCCGTGGGGTACCACGTCTCAGTATTAACTCCCCAAATTCCATAATTTCTGGCCTCACAACCCGCCAATGTCTTGAAGGTTAAACCTAACCTGAGAGACGGCCCCATGATGCCATCTCTTCCATGAGCATAACTCGTAAGAAAGCCCGTCTGAACTTGTGTGGTCTGGCGAGCGGATGGACACAAGGCGCATATCACAACCCGAGCTTTTGATGTAATTGGATTTATTAGAAGACAATGCGTTTCGGGGTACGCAGGACCCCTTTATCAAGTCTGTGCTGTTGCAGCTGGCGACTCAGTTGCAATTCCTCTGCTTGGTCCCTGGTTGTGGGACGGATGATAATAGTGGTGAGCACAGCTTTGCAGTAACAGAATATTTGCCCTGGACACCGCAACTGGAGCGCTTCTGTCTGGTTCTAGCACGTGGGGTGTGCTGTCAACCCAAGTGACGGCTTAGCACCCGTTCAGGGTCTGTCCGGACGCTTCCGGCAGCACCAACCAGACGAGTGCAGTCTCTCCAGCTTGCCTTCATTGAAGTTGCACCCAATCTGGTGCAACCTAACCAGGTGAGTGCAATTTACTCATCCTAACTTGAAGGAAGCTGCATTTCCTTTACATAATTACCCTATGAGCGCCTTTTCTCTTGTGGCCACATCCTTGCTGCATGGGCATAACTCGGCAGGCAAAAACTAGGAGCCCAAGAAGGGACTGCAGTTGCCTGAGGGTGACAGATTTTACCGCGCAAAAACCCTCAATGAGGGCTAGGAGCCTAGCCAGCTTATCCTGTGGCAGTCAAAAAACCATCGCCAACGAGTCAATCTCGATGCCCAAAAGGATATTAGAAGTAGCTGGCCCCAGGGTCTTGTCTGCGGAAAGCGGAACACCAAGCCTGGACATCAAAAAACAAAAAGATTGAAAAAGAAACTGGCACTGGGATGAATCTCCCGGGGAAACAAAAAGAAAATCATCCAGGCAATGAATTATGGAGCCTGAACCGGTCTCATAATGAACGACCCATTCAAGGGGCTAAATAATTCAAAGAAGTGGCAAGAAATGGAGCAGCCCATGGGGAGACACATGTCGTAATAGTAAAGGCCATCCACCATGCAACCCAACAGGTGGTAACAATCAGGGGGCACCGGAAGTAGGCAGAAGACAGCTTCGATGTCGGATTTAGCCATCAAAGCCCCCTTTCCGGCTTCACTAACTAAAGTGACTGCCCTATCAAAAGAAACGAAAGAAACTGAGGCGTCGGCTTTTGAGATGCCGTCGTTAACCAAGGAACCCTTGGGAAAGGAGAGATAATGAATCAGGCAAAAACACGCGGCCTCCCACGTGAAGTAAATGGGCCAACTAGTCTACCAAAAGCTACCTCCTTCCGAATTTTTTCGCACAAAACTGGGTGGCGCCTGGCGGACGGTAAATTATCAGAATAAATCGGAGAGCTGGAAAAATTGAAAGGGATGGAAAAAACTAAGGAAAAACCACATCGCAGTTGTGCCACGGCGCTTTTATTGGGGTATCGGTTGAGCCACGGGGACATAGCGGCCACGCTCACCGGGGTCTTTCCTGCCAGCAGGAGCTGCGGGCCTGGCAAGGGAATGGGATCCGCCACAAATAGAGCATTCATGTTTGTACTTCCACAACGCAAAGAATTTGCAATGCCCTTCGTTATGGAGCCAGTAGGCTCCTGGTCTACGAATGGCGACTGCCAGGAGAGACAGGGGCCACAGCCGGAAAGGGGTTAGTTCTCTGGGACATCATGAGATGTAACCAAAGATCCATAGCTTTGACTCCCCAACCAATTTCTGGGTGAAGTGCCAAACGTCTACAAAATTCCTCATCATACCGCCACCAAGCGGACCCCCTGTGCGACTTGTAAGCACTGTATATAGACTCCATATACACAAACAATTCAGAACAGCGTTCTGGGTGCTGCTGCCCCATAACATGGTGGCCTAAAACTGAGAAGGCTTGTAACCAATTACCCATGGTGTGAGCCACCTTAGGCCTGTGATCAATAAATCTATCGGTATTGGGCCTACGCTCCTTATCAATCGTATGCTGGTCGACAGTAACCAAGGACCAAATATCAACATACTGGTTGTTCCAAATTTTTTGTTTTGTCTCAAAGTCTAAATGCGCTCCCAGAGGGGAAAGGCCGCAAAATAGTGATTCTTTATGATCGCTGGCCGTAGGCGGAAGAGGGGGGGGGGGACCAGGGGCAGTTGGCTTGGAAGGGGGTTGGGCACCCCCCAAAGCCTTAAGGATAGGAACTAACTGCTGACCCATAGATGCTGAACCCCAGGCCCTTGTAAAATTAAACTGACCGCCAGTCGAAGCAGAAGGAGGCCCCAAAGGAACAACTGGAGGATCCAGGACCACGCTGACCCGACTGGCCCCGCGGAACGACCTTCTGGCCGAGTAAGTAGCTCCCCGCCGTCGGTGTGAATGTGACCTGCGAGAATTCTCACTGCAGGAGCTGACCTCCGATGAAGAAGGCGACTGCCAACGGGATGACCTGGAGCGGACACTTCTGCGGGTCCGCCGACCAGATTGTGAGCGGTGGGGGGGAACAGCTATGGTGATGGAATCCCGACCTCCGCATAGAGTGGCGTTTGGAACAACAGCCAGGAGAAGTGGAGGGGGAGCGCCTGTGTGGGGTAATTAAATGATCAGGCTGCACAGTAATCACAGGGGCCGTAGGGGTGTCATGCTGCTGACAATCAGGAACTTGAGCTGCAGCAAGGGGAGGGGGGACAGGGGGGAGTGGAAGTAGTGAAGTAGCAGGCAGGATAACATCCTCAGCCTCCTGACCCTCAGAGGAAAAGTTGGCAGGGGGCTCTTCAGCAGAGGAGGGGGCCGTGGGCCATGAGGATGGAAAACTGATGGCCGGAGGGGGGATGCAGAGAAGGCAGGAGCAGTAGCGCACAAGGAAGGAGCGGGGGCGGAGCCACAGAACACGCTGCCGGAAGAGGACCTGTCGTTCTGGCAAGCGCGCTGGATATAGAGCTCCCCCGCTCGGCTGAAGAGGTAACTACAAATGAGGAGGAGGAGGGGGTGGGAAGGCTGCAGCTCGCCGATGCAGAAAAAGATAAACCGGCCGGGGCAGTGACTGCAACATGCGCCAGAACGGGAGCGCTTAATACAGGAGCGGGTGGCGGGGCCACAGAACACAATGCCTGTGGGACAGATGAGGTCCCTGCAGCCGCTCTGGATACAGCGCCCCCGAGTTAGACTATTGCGCGAAGGTGCAGGAGGATTGTGGCTGGGGCTGAGGAGGCAGGGAGGGCGAATACGCCGGGCAGGCCACCGCTGCCTAACCAAGAAAGCTGCTGGCAAAGCGGGAGGGGGCTCCTGCAAGCCAGCCAACAAGCGAGACAAGATCCCGTCAGCCTGTAACTAGGGTTGAGCGAACTTGTGTTTTAAGTTCGGCATCCGAAGTTCGGGTTCGGGTTATCACAGAATCCCGTTATGGATTCCGCTACCACGGACCATAACGGAATTTGGAAACCACAACGGCCCGTTATGGTTTCCAATTCCGTTATGGTCCGTGGTAACGAAATCCATAACAGGATTCTGCGATAACCCAAACCTGAACTTCGAACGCTGAACTTAAAACACAAGTTTGCTCAACCCTACCTGTAACTTGGCAGAAATGGCTGCCAAAAGAACTCTGTCGTCAGCCATACTTCCCTGTGGAGGGTGAACTTCACTATAGAAGGTGCCGGTCAAAGAGGCTCATATGTGGTAAGCCCTCCTTTTTATTAGCTCTAGAGGCGGGGCAGGCGAGTTCATATAATCTGGAACAAGGGGGGAAAGGGGTAGGAACCAGAACTTACAGGCAGCACTTTGCTAAACAATAAGCCCCTCCCTTTTAGGTGAAACCAAAAATTCCCAGCAGAAGGCATGAAGGGATTTAACTCCCAAACTGCCCAACTCAGTCTCTGCAGTCAAAAACGCCCTCGCTAACTGCTTTGGCGCTAACTAGGTATTCCACCCCATCCCCCCCTCCCCCATGGCCTTTTTTGGTATTACACCTCTGGGCTATAGATAATTCTAGAACTCAGGCCTCCTGAGAGCGTCACAGCCAGCGAGAAAAAAAAACTCACCTTCTCCCTGGCTGTGACGCTCTGCGATTGGACCGCGCTACAGCCAGGGAGAAGAACGCCCATTGAGAAACAGGGCAGACTCCTCCTCCCTGCTCCAATGCTAGTAATTACCATACAGGGCGGGAGAATATAACGGGGGCCACAGCGGGCGAATGCAGCGGCGCCAAGGAATAATAGTAAGTGAAGTTAGATCCCTGGGCGCCGCTCTACATATCCTGATACTTACTTTATAATGTTTGGACCCAAGAAAGGTCCTCTTTAAAAGTATAAATCTGAAGGTGTCGGCCCTTTAAAGAGTAATAAAGGGGGAGTTGCAGAGAACGATGAGGAGAAAGCAAAGCTGTTAAATATTTTTTTCTCCAATTTATTCAATAAGGAAAATAAACTGTCAGATGAAATGCTGAATGTAAAAATAAATCCCCCATTAAAAGTGCCCTGTCTGACCCAAGAAGAAGTACAACAGCGACTTAAAAAGATTAAAATAGACAAATCGCCAGGACCAGATGGCATACACCCGCGTATCCTGAGTGAATTAAGTGATGTCATGGCCAGACCCTTATTTCTGATATTTGCGGACTCTATACTGACAGGGAATGTCCCACAGGATTGGCGCATAGCAAATGTGGTGCCAATATTCAAAAAGGGTCCAAAAACAGAGCCCGGAAACAATAGGCCGGTAAGTTTAACATCTGTTGTGGGGAAACTGTTTGAAGGTTTTCTGAGAGATGCTATCTTAGAGGATCTCAACAGAAATAAGCAAATAACGCCATTAGCATGGCTTCAAGAGGGATCGGTCATGCCAAACTAATTTAATCAGTTTCTATGAGGAGGTAAGTTCTAGACTTGACAGCGGCGAATCAATGGATGTCGTATATCTGGACTTCTCCAAAGCATTTGACACTGTACCTCATAAAAGGTTAGTATATAAAATGAGGATGCTCGGACTGGGAGAAAATGTCTGTATGTGGGTAAGTAACTGGCTGAGTGACAGAAAACAGAGGGGGGTTATTAACGGTAGATACTCAGCTTGGGTCACTGTCACTAGTAGGGTACCTCAGGGGTCAGTATTGGGCCCTATTCTCCAATATATTTATTAATGATCTTGTAGAAGGCTTGCACAGTAATATATCTATTTTTGCAGATGACACTAAACTGTGCAAAGTAATTAACACTGAAGAGGACAGTTTTCTGCTACAGAGGGATCTGGATAGATTGGAGGCTTGGGCAGATAAGTGGCAGATGAGGTTTAACACTGACAAATGTAAAGTTATGAACATAGGAAGGAATAATGCAAGTCACCCGTACATACTAAATGGTAAAACACTCGGTAACACTGACAAGGAAAAGGATCTAGGAATTTTAATAAACAGCAAACTAAGCTGCAAAAACCAGTGTCAGACAGCTGCCGCCAAGGCCAATAAGATAATGGGTTGCATCAAAAGGGGTATAGACGCCCGTGATGAGAACATAGTCCTACCACTTTACACATCGCTAGTCAGACCATACATGGAGTACTGTGTACAGTTCTGGGCTCCTGTGAACAAGACAGACATAGCAGAGCTGGAGAGGGTTGAGAGGAGGGCAACTAAAGTAATAACTGGAATGGGGCAACTACAGTACCCTGAAAGGTTATCAAAATTAGGGTTATTTACTTTAGAAAAGACGACTGAGGGGAGATCTAATAACTATGTATAAATATATCAGGGGTCAGTACAGAGATCACTCCCATCATCTATTTATCCCCAGGACTGTGACTGTGACGAGGGGACATCCTCTGCGTCTGGAGGAAAGAAGGTTTCTACACAAACATAGAAGAGGATTCTTTACGGTAAGAGCAGTGAGACTATGGAACTCTCTGCCTGAGGAGGTGGTGATGGTGAGTACAATAAAGGAATTCAAGAGGGGCCTGGATGTATTTCTGGAGTGTAATAATATTACAGGTTATAGCTACTAGAGAGGGGTCGTTGATCCAGGGAGTTATTCTGATTGCCTGAATGGAGTCGGTAATGGAGTGTGACTTCTACCTCAGTTTTTTTTTTTTGCCTTCCTCTGGATCAACTAGCAGGATGACGGCCGAACTGGATGGACAGATGTCTTTTTTCGGCCTTATGTAGTATGTTACTATATTACTGTTTATAGTGTATTGTACCTGACGAAGGGATCGGTACGGTCCTGAAACATGTTGTTTGTCGTACCAATAAAGCTTTCCTGTACCGTTCCTGGAGCTGTGACATCAGCAGTGTTTCCTGGTTTTATTCTACTAGTCTGCTATCCTTACTGTAAGAGCAGTGAGACTATGGAGCTCTCCACCAGAGGAGGTGGTGATGGTCCATTCCTTGTACAGATTCTAGAGTAGGCAAGCTCAACCTACGGCCCTCATGCTGTTGCAAAACTACAACTCCCTGCATGCCCGAACAGCCTACAAGCTATCAGTCTACAGCAGGGCATTGTGGGAGTTGTAGTTTTACAACAGCTGGAGGGCCACAGGTTGAGCATGTCTGGTGTAGAGGGATCTCAATGTCTTTCCTGAAAAATCTAATATCACAAGTTACCTCGACTAGGACTTGATGGACCTGTGTCCATGTATAGTTGATGATCTGGATTTGGACCTTATGCCGATCTATAAACTATATAAAAAGTGGAAAAAAATATTTTTGGGCAGCGCTAGATGATATTATAAAGTAAAACGCTCCTCATCTGTGTGCTACCCCCTGTACTCACGGAGCGTACAATCTTTGACAATCTTTGTACGGACTGAACTTTATTGTACTGCAGTTTTGTAGGCGATTTCTCCTCTTCTCCTTACTGGTTCTGGAGGTGGATTCTCTCTATGGACAGGTGGAGTCACTACAACTACTCCACCAGGATCCGCACCACATCCCGTCAGTGACTGCTGGGAAACACGGGGGGGGGGGGGGGTTTATCACCTTCAACTCGCGCTTGGCCCCTTCACCCAACCTTGACCCATAACAAAAAACACTATGTCACCTTATTGCTGGATGGTGATTGGCCACAGCTTCTTAATTAAAGCGGCAAACCCTAATAAACCATAATATCCTAGCGGTATGCCAAACGCCGGACTCCCAGCAAGCAAGTTAAACCGTAATGATCAGAGCGGTATGCCAACCGCTGGACTCCGAGCGGGCAAGTACGCCATCTGCTACCTCCATATCTCCGCTGTACCCAAATGCCGCCAGCTGTGGCTTGCTAAACTCAACCATAATTCGCGTATCTTAAAAGCCGTAATCCTCGGAGCGATATCCAAACCGCTGGACTCCCACCGGGGCTCCGAAGAACTGAAAACAAAAACAGAATAAACAAGTAACCATGACCGATCATAACCTTGTACCTTGACCATCCTCCCAAGAATAGCCATAAAGGGAGGGAGGGAGGGAGGGAGGGCCAATCTTCTTCCACTGGCAAGAGGAAGTGACCAGAACAAAGGAGGTATATGCAGCCTTCAGGATTCTCTGCCCCGCCCACATCCTGTCTAAGGAGCTCCCCAGTGAATTAACCTCTTAACCACCTCAGCCACCCTTAATGACCAGGCCACTTTTTACAATTCTGCACTGCGCTACTTTCACCGTTTATTGCTCCGTCATACAACTTACCACCCAAATTAATTTTACCTCCTTTTCTTCTCACGAATAGAGCTTTCATTTGGTGGTATTTCATTGCTGTTGACATTTTTACTTTTCTTGCTATTAATAAAAATTTACGACATTTTTGCAAAAAAATGACATTTTTCACTTTCTGTTGTAAAATTTTAAAAAACTAAATTTCTATATAAATTTTTCTCTAAATTTATTGTTCTACATGTCTTTGATAAAAAAAAAATCCAATAAGTGTATATTTATTGGCTTGGGTAAAAGTTATAGCGTTTACAAACTATGGTGCAAAAAAATTAATTTCCACATTTTGAAGCAGCTCTGACTTTCTGAGCACCTGTCATGTTTCTTCAGGTGCTAGAATGTCAGGATAGTATAAATACCCCCCAAATGACACCATTTCAGAAAGAAGACACCCCAAAGTATTCGCAGAGGGGCATGGTGAGTTCATGTATAATTTCATTTTTTTTCACAAGTTAGCGGAAAATGACACTTTCTGAGGAAAAATAAAATAAAATTTCCATTTCTGCTAACTTCTGGCAAAACAAAATAAAATCTCCCACGGACTCACTATGCCCCTCAGTGAATACCTTGGGGTGTCTACTTTCCGAAATGGGGTCATTTGTGGGGTGTGTTTACTGTTCTGGCATTTTGGGCGGGGCTAAATTGTGAGCAGCCATGTAAAAGCTAAAGGTACTCGTTGGAATTTGGGCCCCTTTGCGGACCCAGGCTGCAGAAAAGTGTCAGTCATGTGGTATCACCGTACTCAGGAGAAGTAGGGCAATGTGTTTTGGGGTGTATTTTTACATATACCCATGCTGGGTGAGAGAAATATCTCTGTAAATTGTCAACTTTGTATAAATAAATTTAAAAAGTTGTCGTTTACAGAGATATTTCTCACACAAAGTATGGGTATATATAAAAATACACCCCAAAACACATTGCCCTACTTCTCTTGAGTACGGCGATACCACATGTGTGCCACTTTTTTGCAGCCTGGGTGCGCAAAGGGCCCTAAACCAATGAGTACCTTTAGGATTTCACAGGGCATTTTTACGCATTTGGATTCCAGACTTCTTCTCACGCTTTAGGGGCCCCTAAAATGCCAGGGCAGTATAAATACCCCACATGTGACCCCATTTTAGAAAGAAGATACCCCAAGTTATTCCGTGAGGGGTATGGTGAGTTCATGTAAAATTTTATTTTTTGTCACAAGTTAGTGGAATATGAGACTTTGTAAAAAACAAGAATAAAAAAATAAAAATATCAATTTCCGCTAACTTTTGCAAAAAAAAAAAATTCTGTGAACTGGCCAGGCCCCTCACAGAATACCTTGGGGTGTCTTCTTTCCAAAATGGGGTCACTTGTGGGGTATTTATACTGCCCTGGCATTTTAGGGGCTCTAAAGCGTGAGAATCCAAATGCGTAAAAATGCCCTGTGAAATCCTAAAGGTACTCATTGGAATTTGGGTCCCTTTGCGCATCTTGGCTGCAAAAAAGTGGCACACATGTGGTATCGCCGAACTCAGGAGAAGTAGGGCAATGTGTTTTGGGGTGTATTTTTGGCCACAATTTTTGGCCACAAGTTAGCGGAAATTGATATATATATATATATATTTATTTTTTTTTTTTTTACAAAGTCTCATATTCCACTAACTTGTGACAAAAAATAAAATTTTACATGAACTCACCATACCCCTCAGGGAATACCTTGGGGTGTCTTCTTTCTAAAATGGGGTCACATGTGAGGTGTTTGCACTGCCCTGGCATTTGAGGGTCTCTGCAATCATTACACGTATGGCCAGCATTAGGAGTTTCTGCGATTCTCCTTATATTGAGCATACGGGTAATGAGATTTTTTTCCGTTCAGCCTCTGGGCTGAAAAAAATAAAATGGATGAAAAAGTGGATGAAAAATCTCTGCCAAAATCAGTGACTGCGGTGCGGTGGGCTGGGCGCTAGCTACCTAACAAGTAACACCGATCCATTGAGCACACAACACCATAAATTACCAAAAATGTAACTTTATTCAATTTGAAAATAGACAAAAATAGTAAAATATACCATAGGACTGGTAATAGCACCACTATGACACAGATGAGGAAGAAAAATAGGAGAGGACCGCAGGGTCAACACATGGAGGGTACATACACAGTGTGCATGAATAACAAAGAAATGACACTTCAAAAGCTTGTAAAGAAAAGAAGTAGCCCGAGGACAAAGTCCTCTATGAAGGCAAAGCAAGCAGTTAAAGAGTAACGCAAAGAAGTATACCCTCCACAAGTGTGTCGATCCTGCGGTCGCCTCCTCCCAACGTCGTTTCGCCTAGACTGGCTTCTTCCGGGGATCTGCACTTCTGTTCCGCAAAAATATAGAACATGTCCTATTCTTGTCCGCGGACAAGAAAAAGCATTTTCTATATAGTTCTGGCAATGTGCGGATCTGCAAAATGCGGAAAGCACATTTCTTGACGTCCGTTTTTTGAGTATCTGCGGATCCGCGGATCAGATCCGCGGATCCGCAAAACACATATGGACGTCTGAAAGGAGCATTACAAGGGGTGTGATCAATGACAAGGGGGTGATCAGTGACAGGGGGGTGATCAGGGAATCTAGATGGGGTGATCAAGGGGTTAACAAGGGGTTAATAAGTGAGGGGGGGGGGTTAGTGTAGTGTTTGGTGCAACTTTACATAGCTACCTGGTCCTCTGGTGGTCGATCCCAGCAAATGGGACCACCAGAGGACCAGGTAGCAGGTATATTAGACGCTGTTAACATCGCTGGCAGGCTGTAGTAGAACTCCTAAGACACGCGGCACTGTGAATGCGCGCACACATTCACAAGAAGTCTCGCGAGATGACGCGCCGACGCGTCAGATCAGAACTAAAGGACCGCCCGCCGGACGCATCCGTGCGTTAGGCGGTCCTGTAGTGGTCAAGGATGCGTCCATAAAACACTTTTACTTATCCAGGCCATTCTGAGATTGTTTTTTCGTCACATATTGTACTTCATGACACTGGTAAAATGGAGTCAAAAAATTCATTTTTATTTATAAAAAAAATACAAAATTTGACAAAAATTTGGAAAAATTAGCAAATTTCCAAGTTTTAATTTCTCTGCTTCTATAATACATAGTAATACCTCCAAAAATAGTTATTACTTTACATTCCCCATATGTCTACTCCATGTATCGATCATTTTGGGAATGCCATTTTCTTTTTTTGGGACATTACAAAGCTTAGAAGTTTAGAAGCAAATCTTGAAAATTTTCCAGAAATTTTCCAAAACCCACTTTTTAAGGACCAGTTCAGGTCTGAAGTCACTTTTGAGGCTTACATAATAAAATCACCCAAAAATGGCCCCATACCAGAAACTACACCCCTCAAGGTATTCAAAACTGATTTTACAAATGTTGTTAACCCTTTAGGTGTTCCACAAGAGTTAATGGCAAATGGAGATAAAATTTCAGAATTTCGATTTTTTGGCAAATTTTCAATTTTAATCAATTTTTTCCCGTAACAAAGCAAGAGTTAACAGCCAAACAAAGCTCAATATTAATTGCCCTGATTCTGTGGTTTGCAGAAACACCCCATACGTGGTCGTAAACTGCTGTATGGTCAAACGGCAGGGCGTAGAAGGAAAGGAACGCCATATGGTTTTTGGAAGGCAGATTTTGCTGGACTGGTTTTTTGACACTATGTCCGATTTGAAGCCTCCCTGATGCACCCCTAGAGTAGAAACTCCAAAAAGTGACCCCATTTTGGAAACTACGGGATAAGGTGGCAGTTTTTTTTTTGTACTATTTTAGGGTAGATATGATTTTTGGTTGCTCTATATTACACTTTTTTTGAGGCAAGGTAATAAAAAAAAGAAACTCTGAAATTTAATTTCCATTTGCCAATAACTCAGCTTGTGAAACACCTAAAGGGTTAACAAAGTTTGTAAAATCAGTTTTGAATACCTTGAGGGGTTTAGTTTCTTAGATGGAGTCACTTTTTTGGAATTTCTCCTCTAGGGGTGCATCGGGGGGCTTCAAATGGGACATGGTGTCAAAAAACAGTCCAGCAAAATCTTCCCTTCAAAAACCATATGGCGTTCCTTTCCTTCTGCGCCCTGCCGTTTGACCATTCAGCAGTTTACGACCACATATGGGGTGTTTCTGCAAACTACAGAATCAGGGCAATAAATATTGAGTTTTGTTTGGCTGTTAACCCTTGCTTTGTTACTGGAAAAATGGATTAAAATGGAAAATGTGCAAAAAATGAGCCCCTACATAAGACAGTCGCACAAAAAAAAAAATATGGTTTTCAGAATGTGGAGACAATAAAAAAAAAAACATTTTTGAAAAAAATTATTTTTTATTGTCTCCACATTCTGAAAACCATATTTTTTTTTTGTGCGACTGTCTTATGTAGGGGCACATTTTTTGCGGGATAAGATGCCGGTTTGATTGGCACTATCCGCGATAGGCAAGTCATCCGCAATAGTGCTAATAAAACCGACATCTTATCCCGCAAAAAATGAGCCCCTACATAAAACAGTCGCACAAAGAAAATATGGTTTTCAGAATGTGGAGACACTAAAAAATATTTTTTTTCAAAAATGCTTTATTATGTAAAACTAACAAAAACTCCCAAACAGTAGTCATATTTGGTATTGTCGCGTCCGTAACTACCTGCTCTACAGAAATAGCACACGATCTAACCTGTCAGATCAACGATGTAAATAACAAAAAATAAAAACTGTCCCAAAACAGCTATTTTTTTGCACATTTTCCATTTTAATCCATTTTTCCAGTAACAAAGCAAGGGTTAACAGCCAAACAAAACTCAATATTTATTGCCCTGATTCTGTAGTTTGCAGAAACAGCCCATATGTGGTCGTAAACTGCTGTATGGTCAAACGGCAGGGCACAGAAAGAATGGAACGCCATGACAAGACAACGCCAGACAAAAATGGCTTTTGACACCGTATTTATATTATTTTTTTGCTGTGTTCACCTGAGGGGTTCGGTCATGTGTTATTTTTATAGAGCAGGTTGTTATGGACACGGCGATACCTAATATGTATACTTTTTATTTATTTAAGTTTTACACAATAATATCGGTTTTGAAACAAAAAAAATCATGTTTTAATGTCTCCATCGTCTGAGAGCCATATTTTTTTATTTTTTTGGGCGATTGTGCTATGTAGGAGCTTATTTTTTGCGGGATGAGATTTTTATATTTTTTGAACCAGACCCACTTGGTTCTTGAAGATCCAGTGGGTCTGATGTCTGTATAATACAGTACACTATATAGAGTACTGTACTGTATTTTTTACTTTAGAAAGCCTGATCAGACTTCTGCTTTTAGCAGAAGTCAGATCAGACTTACCATTACCATGGCAAGCAGGACGCCTGTGAAGGCGTCCTGTTGCCATGGTAGCCATCACCCAATGTAAACCCGTCAAGAATCGGGGGCTGCAAGGGCACAGCAGCCCCCGATGGGAGAGGGAGGGAGCTCCCTCCCTGTTAACCCCTTCCATACAGCGGTCCGTACGGGCCGCGGCATGGAAGGGGTTAAACGGCTGACATCACAGCACAGATGTCAGCCGTTTATACCAGAGTGTCAGCAATGTGCTGACACTCTGGTATACCCACTAGACCAGTGATGGGCAACGTGCGGCTCTCCAGCTGTTGCTAAACTGCAACTCCCACTATGCCTTGCAGTAGGCTGATAGCTATAGACAGGCTTTGCATGCTGGGAGTTGTAGTTCTGCAACAGCTGGAGAGCCGCACGTTGCCCATCACTGCACTAGACCACCATGGATGGAATATTAAAGAGGAGGCGGGCGGGGGATCGCAATCCCGCCCGCCGTACCACCCGCCTCGTGCACTGCCCGCTAGGGCTGAAACGATTACTCGATTTAATCGAGTTATTCGAAACAAAAAAATCCTCGATGCAATTTTTTTGCATCGAGGATTCGTTTGTGTCATGTGACCACGGAGCAGGAAGGCAGCACTTGCTATTACTCACCGCTCCGTGGTCACCTGTCAGGTCGTAGTGTACGTAAGCGCGCCCCATGACCCGACACTGTGCAGAGCGGCTGGCAGCAGAGGAGGCGGGACGCACAGGGGAGAAGGAGTCGCTCTCTCCCTCCCCCTGTGCTGCGCTGCCAGTGAGGAGAGACGGGGGGGCGAAAGAGGGGCGGGCGCACTGCGCCACCAATGACAGGACCTTAAATTGTCCGGCCATACTAACTAGCAGCTACACGGAGCGGCGCCCGGGATGTCTCCGCACTTACAATTATCCCTGGGCGCCAGTTACAGTTTGGTGCTCCATGTGCCAATTACTAATATCAGACCAATGGGGAGGAGACATCGCCTTCTCTGTGGGCGTTTCTTCTCCCTGCGCTGTCCAATCACAGCACAGAACTTCACAGTGCAGAGGGAAGGAACGCCCACAGAGCTGATGTCTCCTCCCCATTGCTCCGATATTAGTAAATAGCATATGGAGCAGGAGACTGTAACTGGGCCACAGGGGCGAGAACCGAACGTGTAGCTGCTAGTTAGTAAGTCCGGACCATGAAAGGTCCTTTGTAATCTTTAATACAGGAGGCAGGGAGCTGCGATCAGCGGCAGTTAACCCCTCAGGTGCCGCACCTGAGGGGTTAACTGCCGCTGATCTGCTGCCTGCCGCCTGTATTAAAGGTTAATTTTCATTGGTGGCGGAGTGCGCCCTCCCCCCACCCCCCAGTATTAAAATTATTGGTGGCAGTGGCCACAGAGCAGAGTCCCCTCCCCCTCATGGGTGGCAGAGTCCCCTCCCCCCTCATTGGTGGCAGTGGCCACAGAGAAGAGTCCCCTCCCCCCTCATTGGTTGCAGTGGCCACAGAGCTGAGTCCCCTCCCCCCTCATTGGTGGCAGTGGCCACAGAGCACAGTCCCCTCCCCTCTCATTGGTGGAAGTTCTGATTGGAGCCCCAGCAGTGTTATAACTGGGCTCCGATCGGTTACCATGGCAGCCAGGATGCTACTGAAGTCTTGGTTGTCATGGTAACATTCTTATTAGATTACTCGATTAATCGTAAAAAATAATCGATAGAATACTCGATTTCTAAAATAATCGTTTACTGCAGCCCTACTGCCCGCAACCCCCCCTGCACCGCCCGCCGGCACAATTTAGGCATTTGGGGATCGTGGGGATCAGAAACTGCAGAAAGCGCTGCAAACCGCAGGTCTAAATTGACCTGTGATTTGCAGTGATCGCCGATACGGGGGTGTCACAGGACACCCCTCGGCATTGTAACAAGGTACCTGCTGAATGATTTCGGTAGTACACATGACGTACCGGTACATCATGTGTGAAGCCATAACTGGAAACCCAACGAACCAGCCAGACCGGACTGAAACCGGGCAAAGGGGACACCCCCCTTTCTATCAACTGGATCATCATGTATAGATGGACCACAATCCCGACTACTATTACCCCATACAAAAGATAACCACCCCCCAACGCAGTGCGGCCTCCAAGGAAGAGACAAACACCAAGAAGAAATACCAAACAGCCAGAACAGAAGGCTGAAGGAGACGGGACATGGCTATTCAGACTAAATGCTCCCTAACTATACCCGTATGTCTTACCGTACAATAGAACGATACAGGCAAATGATCCTTGGAGGGTCACCGTGCCGACCTGAGAAGTCCAGTCAGGAGGACCGGTCAGAGCGCCTGACCCGCATCAAACCCCAGATCCGTACGGGAATAAAAGGCTGCAGTATGTACTGTGTAACCCCATGAATTGTGCTCATATCAAGGCTCTCCTCCGAGCGAGGTCTGCAAACAGACCTGGTTATCAGCTTCTGGCTTACCATCTGATTATCCCGCAACTGCTAATTCCGCAATATTCACTCAACTGGGGGCAGCCCTGCATCACACAAACCTTGCGGCAGCAGTATACCAATACCGCCCTCCTGGCAATCACACCCACAGGACTAGAATAAAGTGTCTTGTACTGCCTACATTGTGTACATCTTCCTAGTATTCGGCCCAACTGGATCCCACCGAACTGAAACTCCTGTAACACTGGACATAAGGCAAACGCATTACTACCAAGCTGCCAGCCCGCATAGTCATGTTAGAATCCCAGCAGACGTGCCCAGTTATCAACCATCCCAGCGGAACCCCTTTCTTTGGGGTCCGGCGGACCAAGCAGGAGAAACACTGTAAATGTGGCTGTGATATGAACTCACAACCATCTACATCAAAGGAAGGTCCATAACCCCGGGCAACCGGGCTGAATGCTAGAGGGTTTACGACTACTGCGCCTGCCTCCGTACATATGAACCAACCATGTCAGATATGTCCTTATTGAAAGCCCAAATAGAACAAATTAATTTATTATTTTTTCTATATACACATGGCCTAACGCCCGCAGGGAGGAGTCTAAGGGTCCATTCACACGTCCGTAAGTGTTTTGCGGATCTGCGCTTGCAGATCCACAAAACCTGGACACAATCCACAATTTGGGGACCGCACATAGCCAGCACTATAATAGAAAATGCCTTTTCTTGCGGACAAGAATAGGACATGTTCTATTTTTTTTCCAGGAACGGAATTGCTGATCCTGAAAAAACGGATCCCGAAAAATTACGGACCCAAATTACGGACATGTAAATGGACCCTTACAGGCAGTACTACTTTATACAGGGAAGCACCTGCATATATCGCACCCTACACCCCCATAAGTATATAATCATTTATTGTCTATCTTAATTTTTATTTTTTATTTTTTTAAGGGTACGTTCACACGACGACACCGATGTAGCGCGACAATTTTTATAATGGAAGTCTATAGTGTCGCATTGCGACATGCCACAAATGCGACGCGACAGTCACGAAAAACCATTCAAGATCGATTTTTCTGCGACTGTCGCGTCGCAGTCGCAACATGTCGCATGTCGCAATGCGACACCATAGACTCCCATTATAAAAATTGTTGCGCGATATCGGTGTGACAAATGTTGCAGTGAAGTTGTGCCCGATTTGTCTTGTGACTTAATGTCATCGTGTAAACGTACCCTAAGTCTTTATAACTGCTGCATAAAAGGAGAAAAACGACACACAGAGCGACTGAGCCTCACCCGAAACCAGCTGCAAAACGACCCGCCGTAAGACCGGTGGGACAAGAAGCGTTACATGGATCGTGAGGGGTATCGGATAGGCAAAATAAAGAAACCGCGACTAACGTACGACCCATTCTGTCTCAAAAAGATGTCTACACCATACAAATCAATTACTCTTTGCACTACATTTGATGGCCACATTAGGAAACCGACCGGATCCAGGTAGGGGAACCGAAACACTCGCCACACCATATCAACCTGTGGCCTTACTGCTACGCTACCCTGGGAAACCACATACTAAACCCAACCGGTCCCGTAAAGGGCACGTCGTGCTTCTGTGCCGCCGATGTCACGTAACAGACACTGACTATATTTATTTATTCATTTATTCTTGTACTATTTATACATTTATTATATACTGTATATATATATATATATATATATATATATATTTTTTTTTATTTAATGTGGACACAGTCAGGGAAAACCTCTTCTATAGGATATGGATACCCCAAGTGCTAAACCCGCAGTTGCACAAGCTCAGGTAAACTATGGCTGGGAACCTCCCAGCTCAAACCTGTACCAACTAACATAAACCAAAGGAGTAATAAACCAGGAATGCTACCCATAAGCTATTGCGCCACGGAGCAACTAGCACAACTGGAGGGGCGGGTGAAGAAACCCCTTTGGAGGAAAGTTTATACAGGTGGGGACACTAATCTGGGGGGGGGGGGGGTGAGGGGGGGCCGTAGGGGGATGCGAGGGCGGGCGAAGAGCTCTACCGAGCCCTATATAGCAAACAGACCCGCATTAAGCAGTGTCCATTACAAGCGCCCAGTAAGCGCTGCCGGACTAAGGGGCCAGTGACACGGTAATCTGGTATGGAGAAGGAGGGGGGGGGGGCAGAGGGATGCTAGGGGCAGGTGAAGAGCTCCCACGGAGGCACATAGTAACAAGAGAACTCGCCTGCCCAGCAGTGCCCGTCACCAGCGCCCTGTAAGCACTGCAGGGAAGGGGGCGGGGCCAGGCGCAGCAACCCAGCTTGCACCATGGGAGCTGAAGGAGCCTGGCCAAGGCAGCGGGGGCTGCGGTGACCACCATGCTGCCCTACATTGGGGGGGGGGGGGCACGATAGGCTACAAAGAAGGGGGGGTGGGGCGGTTGGATTTACTCAGTGAGTGAGGAGTTGTCCCGCGCATGCCCACCCCCCCCCATGGCTAACAATCGTGCCCGGCAGCCCCAACGCCCATGAAACAGAAATGCTGCAGGGGGCGGAGCCAAAACGGCCCGCACTCCGCTCAGACATGCCGGGGAAGCTGACAGCAGGGGAGGGAAGGCGGAGCAGATCGCCGCCCCCCCCCCGCTGAAACGCTGTAGGTGCACGCATGCAGCGGCAGCTCCACACTACTCACTAAAGCAGGCACAGGGGAGGAGGATGTCAGGGGAGAGCCGAGGCTGCTCAAACTGAGCGCAGCTAACCCTTACCCTCCTCATGAAACTCACCAGGAGGCAATTATAAGAAAAGCACCACCCGCGGCATCTTGGTGTGGACAGAGCAAAGGGGTGCATACCACACCAATCTGCTTCCACTGGCAAAAGGAAGTGACCAGAACAAAGAGGGGGTATAAGTAGCCTTCAGGATCTTCTGCACCGCCCACATCATGTCTAAGGAGCTCCCCAGTGAATTAACCCCTTAATGACCCTATTCTGCCATCTACTTTACCATTACTGTGAAGGGGCCAGCTCCCTAAAGCCCTAAGGAGAAAAAGAGGGGTGGGTCGCGACCATCAGTCCCTGAGCACCCTCCCTATACCGCCGGGCGCTTGCCAGATCGCTCATCATTGTCTTCCTCAATATGGATCAGCAGTAAACACAATCTCTGAGCTGCAGGGGTTAATTCTTCTACAGGAGCTCTCCGCCCTCTTATAAGAAGAGACATTTTCACTTTCGGTTCCTGCTCTTCTACACCACAATGGCGTCTGCTGGTCTGAGAGCCGAGCTGGACTGCTCCGTCTGCCTGAGCCTCTATACAGATCCCGTATCCCTGAGATGTGGACACAACTTCTGCCGCTCGTGTATTGTGAGTGCGCTGGATGCCCAGGAGGCAGGCGGAGTGTATTCATGTCCTGACTGCAGAGCAGAATATCCGGAGCGTCCGGCCCTGGAGAAGAACAGGAAGCTGGGGAACATAGTGGAGCGTTTCTTATCTGCTCAGCCTGATATGGAGGAGACCGAGATCTTCTGTACTTACTGTACTAAGTCTCCTGTACCGGCTGTGAGGACATGTCTGCATTGTGAGATCTCTCTATGCGATGACCACCTGATGGCCCACAACAAGATGGTGGATCATATATTATCAGAACCCACCAGATCCTTTAGCAGCAAAAAATGCTCCCTCCACAGGAAGGTTCTGGAGTATTACTGCCCACAGGACACGGTTTGTCTGTGTGTGTCTTGCTGTCTGATCGGCGAACATAGGGGACACCAGGTGGAACTTCTAGAGGAGGCATCTGAGAAGAAGAAGAATAAGCTGAGGAAATATCTGGAGGAACTAAACCCACAAAAAGCAAAAATTGACAGAAGACGCCAGAATCTGCAGGATCGTCAAAGGAATCTCCAGGAGAAAGCCTCTGATAAGAGGGAGAACGTCAGGAAGTTATTTATGGACATTAAGAAACAACTGAAAATGGCAGAAAAGAAAGTGCTGAACGAGATCTCCAGGCAGGAGGAGAAGATTGTGTCCCAGATATCTGATCTGATCAAGAAGCTGGAAATAGAGGAGGACGAGCTGTCCAGGAAGATGCGTCACGTGGAGGAGATGTGTCAGGTCACCGACCCAATAAGACTCCTACAAGAAAGTGACATTACAGTATGTGGTCGTGGAGATGATGAGGACACTGAGGGAGATGATGAGGACACAGAGGTAAATGATGAGGACACAGAGGTAGATGATGAGGACACAGAGGTAGATGATGAGGACACAGAGGTAGATGATGAGGACACAGGGGGAGATGATGAGGACACAGAAGGAGATGATGAGTATGATCTGGATGAGGTTCTGATCTCACTGAGCTTACACCGATCTATGAGGGATATTGTCACCGATGTCACATCAGAGCTCGGGCTCCATGTTCCAGACATATTGCTGGATGAGGACACTGCTAATAGATATGTGAAGATATCAGAAGATCTGAAAACGGCAACAAGAACAGAAGAAGAACAAAACAGACCAAAATCACCGGGAAGGTTTCTGAATTATGTCCAGGTGTTAAGTAGATGTGGCCTCTCCTCAGGAAGACATTACTGGGAGGTGGAGTGGGACCAGATAGGAACATGTGGCATTGGACTGTCCTATCCCAGTATAGAAAGAGACGGACTGCGGTCTAGTGTTGGATATAATGATAAATCTTGGTGTCTGGTTATATCTAATGCAGGATGTGCAGCGTATCACCGCTCAGTCGGATTCCCCCTCAGTGTAGATACAACATGTCCTAGGCTTGGCATCTTCTTAGACTATCAGGCCGGGCGTCTGTCCTTCTATCGGCTGTGTGACCCCATCAGACACTTACACACTTTCACCGCCTCCTTCTCTGAACCCCTACATGTTGCCTTTGCTTTGTGGCCTGGAGCCTCTGTTAGACTAATAAGCTGAGGCCGATGCGTCCACGTCCCTTTATAATCTCCGCTTATCAGTCACTATATAGCGCTGTATGGGTGGCGCCTCTGATCACACAATGTATATGGCGTTTCTATAAGGGGGGGGGGTTACTTTACGATTATTTTATATTCCTTGGAGATTTGATCCGGGAATCGATGCTTGAGACAAATGAAAAGTTATGTTGCCTCCACACCAGTTCGGGTGAACGTACATCAGATCCGCAGCGTATCCGCACCAATACCTGAAATGTGTGATTACGGTTTTTGGTGCGGATAAGATGCGGTTTTCCACTGAAAAGGGTAAAATTCGCAGCTAAAACCACAAACATAACCGACACGCCGCAGATCTGGGAATCCGCATGGAAATAATCGGCGAAGTGTACATGATCGGTGTAATCTCATACGCTTTGCTGGTGCTGTAATTAGTTACGGTTTTTCCACATGGGAATTCACGTGGAAAGACTGAGCGTATTCCGTAATGTGTGCTGGTAGCCTCTGGGTACAAGCGCACGGTGTGTATTACCTGCTGGTTTTCCACAGAGTGAAATAATACCGCCTGAGCGGATGGGATTCTCAGTATCTCATCTACACGGAGCGGACGTTTCCTGCGTCAGGAGTGACCTGCGGAGAGGATCCTGAGATCTGCGGCCGGTGGATTATCAGTGCAGATTTCTCCATTTACAATGCAGAGGGGGAGATTTGGGGAAATACGTGTCAGGATCTGCAGGTAACACGTGTGGATCCTGGAGCGGAGATACACCGCCGAGCGCATGTACCTCATGGGGGGCATCATTAACCCTTCCCCGTCCTCCACTGATGTCGCTGTAGGGGCTTCTTTATGTTTCTGGGATACATTTGGGGAACATATAATTATTAATCCGCTTTTCCTATTTCTGTAGAGATGTGACAATTGCATTCTTTCCGTACTATACGCGGCATTTGTTGTGTTTTTTTTTTCTTTTTATGGAATAAATGTCTGACTACTGTCACATCAGAGTTGTCGGTCCTGTCATCTGGATGTCTGTGGTCTCCTCCGCCATCATGTCTTTTATAACCGCAGGTAATGAGTCATTCAATACACTAGATCTCTACAGCGCCACCTGCTGTTCTTCTCCTTATTTTTGGCCGCTCGCACTGAGCTGGTCGCACGTGCTCAGTTTAAAGGGAATCTGTCACCTGCATATTACCCAATTTTTTTTCCCATTAATCCAGGTGTATTTCGATATGTCGTCTTCTTTTAATTGTGTGTCTTGTATTTTCTTTAAAAGCGCTTTATCCCATATGCAAATTAGGCTGTAAGGGAGCCCAGGGGGCATTTTTCCTCTTCCAAGGTGCCCAGGAACGCCCCCTGATGTGCCCAGCCCGGTCCTCAAATTAAAAATAGGAACACCTCCAGCATGTAAAATCGCCTCCGCCACCTCCGCTCTCTGCCAGAAACATCCCGAAATCTCGCGCAGGCG
The DNA here is from genome assembly GCA_033119425.1 of Bufotes viridis. Taxonomy (NCBI): domain Eukaryota; kingdom Metazoa; phylum Chordata; class Amphibia; order Anura; family Bufonidae; genus Bufotes; species Bufotes viridis. The sequence goes on along the minus strand of CM065591.1, from coordinate 493,731,736 downwards.
CAGTGCCGGCCATTGCCTGCGCGATCATGGCAACAGAGTCACTGGGCATGCGCCGAGCCCAGTGAGGCTGTTGCCCTCAGTTGCCACGATCGCGCAGGCAATCGCGGCACTGCGCCTGCGCGAGATTTCGGGTTGTTTCTAGCAGAGAGCGGTGGTGCGAGGGGAATTGGGTTGTGCAGTTAGCCTCTCCTCTGGAAGGCGATTTTACATGCTGGAGGTGTTCCTATTTTTTTAATTTAGGCGGGCCGGGACATCTGGGCTCCTTACAGCCTAATTTGCATATGGGATAAAGCGTTTTTGAAGAAAATACAAGACACACAATTAAAAGAAGACGACATATCGAATTGTTGTGCCGCCTATAGAGCTCCCATTGTTGAGCTCACCGCCTGGACTCATCACTTTTCTAACTATCCCTTATCATGGTCGCCTTCCCTGCAGCACGGCATGTCGGAAGGCGGCCACGCTATGTTACTGTCGGCCGCACTTCGCCATGTCTAGTGATTAATACTGTACGGTTTTCATGCACATTCTGTTCTGCTGTTAGCAGCATTATAGGCCAGTGTATGTGGCACGGGGTGCGGCTTTCTAATACTTCTCTCTCTGTGTCGGTGAACTATTGTAGATCAGCCGCGCAGCGACTGCCTCACGTCCTGGAGGCACGAGCATCCTGGAGCCTCTCAGTGTAACTGACACGTTTCTTCCCTGGATGATTTTATTTTGTGCTCTCATTTTTATTTTTGTTTTTTCTGTTTGTCGTCCTGTGTAAAAGTTCATCAAGTGTTAGGAATATGCTATACCTGACGCTTTTTACTATATGTAGCAGAGCTGTATGTCTGTGTAGCTGAGCAGTGTATTCAGCAGAGCTGTATGTCGGTGTAGTTGAGCAGTGTATGGAGCAGAGCTGTATGTCTGTGTAGCTGAGCAGTGTTTGCTGCAGAGCTGTAAGTCTGTGTAGTTACGCAGAGTATGCAGCAGAGCTGTATGTCTATGTAGCTGAGCAGTGTATTCAGCAGAGCTGTATGTCAGTGTAGTTGAGCAGTGTATGTAGCAGAGCTGTATGTCGGTGTAGTTGAGCAGTGTATGCCGCAGAGCTGTATGCCTGTGTAGTTGAGCAGGGTATTCGGCAGAGCTGTATGTCTGTGTAGTTGAGCAGTATATGCAGCAGAGCTGTATGTCGGTGTAGTTGAGCAGTGTATATAGCAGAGCTGTATGTCTGTGTACTTAGTGTATGCAGCAGAGCTGTATGTCTGTGTAGTTGAGCAGTGTATGCCGCAGAGCTGTATGTCTGTGTAGTTGAGCAGGGTATTCGGCAGAGCTGTATGTCTGTGTAGTTGAGCAGTGTATGAAGCTTAGCTGTATGTCTGTATAGTTGACCAGTGTATGTAGCAGTGCTGTATGTCTGTGTAGTTGAGCAGTGTATGTCTGTGTAGTTGAGCAGTGTATTCAGCAGAGCTATATGTCTGTGTAGTTGAGCAGAGCTGTATGTCTGTGTAGTTGAGCAGAGCTATATGTCTGTGTAGTTGAGCAGGGCTGTATGTCTGTGTAGTTGAGCAGGGCTGTATGTCTGTGTAATTGGGCAGTGTTTGCAGCAGAGCTGTATGTCTATGTAGTTGAGCAGTGTATTCAGCAGAGCTGTATGTCTGTGTAGTTGAGCATTGTATTCAGCAGAGCTGTATGTCTGTGTAGTTGAGCAGTGTATTCAGCAGAGCTGTATGTCTGTGTAGTTGAGCATTGTATTCAGCAGAGCTGTATGTCTATGTAGTTGAGCATTGTATTCAGCAGAGCTGTATGTCTGTGTAGTTGAGCAGTGTATTTAGCAGAGCTGTATGTCTGTGTAGTTGAGCATTGTATTCAGCAGAGCTGTATGTCTGTATAGTTGACCAGTTTATTCAGCAGAGCTGTATGTCTGTGTAGTTGAGCATTGTATTCAGCAGAACTGTATGTCTGTGTAGTTGAGCAGTGTATGCAGCAGAGCTGTATGTCTGTGTAGTTGAGCAGTGTATTTAGCAGAGCTGTATGTCTGTGTAGTTGAGCATTGTATTCAGCAGAGCTGTATGTCTATGTAGTTGAGCATTGTATTCGGCAGAGCTGTATGTCTGTGTAGTTGAGCAGTGTATTTAGCAGAGCTGTATGTCTGTGTAGTTGAGCATTGTATTCAGCAGAGCTGTATGTCTGTGTAGTTGAGCATTGTATTCAGCAGAGCTGTAAGTCTGTGTAGTTGAGCAGTTTATTCAGCAGAGCTGTATGTCTCTGTAGTTGAGCATTGTATTCAGCAGAGCTGTATGTCTGTGTAGTTGAGCAGTGTATGGAGCAGAGCTGTATGTCTGTGTAGTTGAGAAGTGTATGGAGCTCTGCTTTGTGATGCTGTCTATGGAAATGTGAAGAGTCACAAAGCTTGGAAGGACACGTACGCCCTTTCCAGGGGAATTCCAGCAATATGCCAACCAATGACACATTGATGGCTTTTGGGCTTCGTGGCAAAGTTATTTCTATATTTTGTTTGGTTGGAAATGGTTCATTTTTTTTTTTTTTTTGTTCTATGCTTTATTTAAAATTTTTAACCCCTTCCCGACATCTGTCGTACATATAGTGTGTGCTGATCAGGCACGTGCAGGAGCTGTGCCTACCAGATCAGCGGCAGGGGTCCGGCTGTTTTCCTGACAGCCGAGCCCCTGCTGTCTACACAGATGTTGCCACTTTAACCCTTTGTATGCCGCTGTTAGCACTGACCGCAGCATGTTCGGAGTTTGTGGAGGGAGGGGGCTCCCTCCCCATCAGGTTCCTGCGCTGCAGTGACGGGTTAGGGTTCCTTCCACAGGTATCGGGTGTTTGGCTTCTATGGAAGCCTGTAAGACCCAGGCCCGGCTATTCCACTGATAATACACTGACAGGCAATACATTACAATACACACATACTGTAATGCATTGTAGAGGGGAGCGGACCCCCAAAAGCGGAAGTCCCACGGTGGGACAAAGGGAAAAAGAGAAAAAAAAAAGTAAAAAAAAAAAAGCGTTTTCATAATAAAAATATAAACGTTTGAAGTAAAAAAAAACGCCCCTTTTACATATTAAACAAATATAAAATATAACCTATCCTGTCAAATGAACGTCTTAAAAAAAAATATATATATATAAAAAAGGGCCATAATACTCTTTGGTCAATTTCCCGTAAATAAGTGTAGTAGCAAGTGATCAAAAAGTACAATGTACCGTACAATGGTACCTCTGAAAACATCACCTCATCCCACAAAATTGAGTCCCTACATATAAAAATATGCACTGATATGTGAGAGTGCGAGGTATAATAGATGCAGTGTGTACAGATATATAGTATATACAGCAGTGTACTGATATGTGAGGTACGAGGTATTATAGATATATAGTATATACAGCACTGTACTGATATGTGAGGTATGAGGTATAATAGATGCAGTGTGTACAGATATATAGTATATACAGCAGTGTACTGATATGTGAGGTACGAGGTATAATAGATGCAGTGTGTACAGATATATAGTATATACAGCAGTGTACTGATATGTGAGGTACAATGTATTATAGATATATAGTATATACAGCAGTGTACTGATATGTGAGGTATGAGGTATAATAGATGCAGTGTGTACAGATATATAGTATATACAGCAGTGTACTGATATGTGAGGTACGAGGTATAATAGATGCAGTGTGTACAGATATATAGTATATACAGCAGTGTACTGATATGTGAGGTATGAGGTATAATAGATGCAGTGTGTACAGATATATAGTATATACAGCAGTACTGATATGTGAGGTATAATAGATATAATGTGTACAGATATATAGTATATACAGCAGTGTACTGATATGTGAGGTATGAGGTATAATAGATGCAGTGTGTACAGATATATAGTATATACAGCAGTGTACTGATATGTGAGTGCACGAGGTATAATAGATGCAGTGTGTACAGATATATAGCATATACAGCAGTACTGATATGTGAGGTATAATAGATATAATGTGTACGGACATATAGTATATACAGCAGTGTACTGTTATGTGAGGTACGAGGTATAATAGATATATAGCATATACAGCAGTGTACTGTTATGTGAGGTACGAGGTATAATAGATATATAGCATATACAGCAGTGTACTGTTATGTGAGGTACGAGGTATAATAGATATATAGCATATACAGCAGTGTACTGTTATGTGAGGTACGAGGTATAATAGATATATGTACAGATATGTGTTAAGGCCGATTTATTGGCCTGTATTTGTGGGAGGGGTGATGATGACTATATCTGGCCGGGCGTCCCCTCCCACAGTGAACGTCGGCTCCAGCGTATGGTGTGGGAGCTCTACATACCGTCCCCAGGGAGCAACAAGGGTGCAGCGCTACACGGCAGTTCCAGGCCCCGACTTTCTACGGTCCAGATAAGTAGCTGCCTCATTCAGCAGCATCGTTGCTTTAAGTCCGGCCGGTGAATTCACTCAGCAAGGGGGAGTAGTAAGGTTCAGGAAGAGTGTGTGTTTAAAAAAAAAAAAAAAAAAAAAAAGAGGGTGTGTTATAAAATGAATGAAATGTCAGAGAAAAAACAAAAGAAAACATACATTTATTATAGGAAGGGACATTGAGTCTAGTGTTCTAGTCAGGGTATGTCAGGTTTCTTAATATGGCTTTAGTGTGAGATTATACTATGTGGAAAGCACGTCACAGGAGTCGCTTACAGGGTCACTCGACCATGTATTCAGCTCTGCTCTGCAGCCGGCTGTCATGTGTTTTCCTCACGCAGAGCTACTAGCGAGGTGGGGTGCATAGGATGCACGGTGTCTGTTCTAGTCAGTGTCTCTTCCCGCACTATTTGGGCGTGCACTCACCTCTGCCCCTCGCTCTGATCTGCTGGCTGGGTTCCACAGACACGCATAGTTGTGGCTCTGGCGCCCTCATGTGGCCACAGCTGGAAGTGCGAGGGCAGAGTGTGAGTTCAGGCTCCAGTGTTAGTTTAAAAAAAATATATATATATATGTGTGTGTGTTTAGTTTATATGTATATGTGTATATATAGCTGTATATACTCGAGTATAAGCCGAGTTTTCAGCACAAAATTTGTGCCGAAAAACACAAACTCGGCTTATACTCGAGTCATATACTCAAGACGGAGGCGGGAGGAGGAGCTGGGGCGGGCATTTGCGGCGGGGCCGGTGCGCTCACTGCTCTCCGGCCCCACCGCTCCTGTAAATGTTCTAAATACCTCCTCACCTGAATACTCCAGGCAGACCGGGCGGGCGAGCGCAGCGTGACTGACTGATGTCACGTGCCTGCCCGGCCTGCTTTATGAATGAAGCAGGCGGCGCAGGCACGTGGCGTCAGTCACGCTGCGCTCGCCGCCCGGTCTGCCTGGAGTATTCAGTGCGGCATGTGAGGAGGTACAAGGAGAGGGCAAGAGGGACAAGAGTAATTGAATTTTAAAACTTTACAGGAGCGGTAATGGGGGGAAGGGGGCTGTGGATGGCACTGTTATGGGATGGGGGCTGTGGATGGCACTGTTATGGGAAGGGGGGCTGTGGATGGCACTGTTATGGCATGGGGGCTGTGGATGGCACTGTTATGGCATGGGGGCTGTGGATGGCACTGTTATGGCATGGGGGGCTGTGGATGGCACTGTTATGGGATGGGGGCTGTGGATGGCACTGTTATGGGATGGGGGCTGTGGATGGCACTGTTATGGGATGGGGGCTTTGAATGGCACTGTTATGTGATGGGGGCTGTGGATGGCACTGTTATAGGATGGGGGCTGTGAATGGCACTGTTATGGGATGGGGGCTGTGGATGCCATCCACAGATCCCCATAACAGTGCCATCCACAGATACCCCCATAACAGTGACATCCATTTCCACCTCGAGCTTATACTCGAGTCACTACTTTTCCCAGTTTTTTTAGGGTAAAATTAGGGGGTCGGCTTATACTGAGTCGGCTTATACTGAGTATATACGGTGTATATATGTATAGGGCACTGTTAGGATGTTGGTCCGCACTGCGGATTCGGCGCCAGATTCCGAATAGGGTTACGCTTGACGCACGTTTTTACGCATACGTATTCGACTCGTTATTTCATCAGTTCGCCATGATACCACATAAGTGGCATTGGTAAAGATTAAAGGGTTTCTTACGTTTATCTCTCCAGGATCAAGTGTTTATATACGCCTTGATGATCAGGCGATTGCTGACTTTCCATGTGAGACCACTTTCTCAGGCATTGGTATTGTATTTCATTTTTATTCCAGAGGTATACAGTAATTCTCCTAGTTTCCTGAGGCCACGTCAAACTCAGGTTTTACTGCCCTTTTTTGGCCCCCACTGGCTAGCTGGGTGGACGAGTGAGGTTGGTTGAACTTTATCCTATAATGGCGGCTGTGCATGCAGTGGGTTGGCATGGGCTGGTTACATGGTGTATGTTTATGTCAATGTCGCGGTCATGGAGATTTGATTAACGGCTTGGTCCTACTGATATCTTTTGTTAGGCGTCAGGTGCTTCGCTCGTTACTACACCAAATTCATTACACACATTCATGTCCCCGAATCCAAAATATAGCAGCCGGTGCCCTGTCCCGAGCTAATTCTCTTTCACAAGTTTCCTCAAGCGGACCTCTACGGTGCCACAATGCCTCGGTACGCTTCACTACTTCCACCCCATTACCCTGGCTGTAGCTCGCTCGTTGGTAGCGAAATCGCAATTGGAGGTTGTAATAAAGCTCTTTGATCGAGTTTGTTGTCCTTTTTGGCCCCCTTCAGGCGTCCCTTCAGTGTCGCGGTTCCGGCATAATTCTAACAGCTTTTAGGTATCCAGTAGGTAGGGGTCATTCCTTCATGTTTAAGCCCCGACCACAAATAGTATGTACAGCAGTGTACTGTTATGTGAGGTACGAGGTATAATAGATATATGTACAGATATATAGTATATACAGCAGTGTACTGATATGTGAGGTACGAGGTATAATAGATATATGTACAGATATATAGTATATACAGCAGTGTACTGGTATGTGAGGTACGAGGTATAATAGATATATGTACAGATATATAGTATATACAGCAGTGTACTGATATGTGAGGTACGAGGTATAATAGATATATGTACAGATATATAGTATATACAGGAGTGTACTGATATGTGAGGTACGAGGTATAATAGATGCAGTGTGTACAGATATATAGTATATACAGCAGTGTACTGTTATGTGAGGTACGAGGTATAATAGATGCAGTGTGCACAGATATATAGTATATACAGCAGTGTACTGATATGTGAGGTACGAGGTATAATAGATGCAGTGTGTACAGATATATAGTATATACAGCAGTGTACTGTTATGTGAGAGTACTGAGGTATAATAGATGCAGTGTGCACAGATATATAGTATATACAGCAGTGTACTGATATGTGAGGTACGAGGTATAATAGATGCAGTGTGTACAGATATATAGTATATACAGCAGTGTACTGATATGTGAGGTACGAGGTATAATAGATATATGTACAGATATATAGTATATACAGCAGTGTACTGATATGTGAGGTACGAGGTATAATAGATATATGTACAGATATATAGTATATACAGCAGTGTACTGATATGTGAGAGTACGAGGTATAATAGATATATGTACAGATATATAGTATATACAGCAGTGTACTGATATGTGAGGTACGAGGTATAATAGATGCAGTGTGTACAGATATATAGTATATACAGCAGTGTACTGATATGTGAGGTACGAGGTATAATAGATATATGTACAGATATATAGTATATACAGCAGTGTACTGATATGTGAGGTACGAGGTATAATAGATATATGTACAGATATATAGTATATACAGCAGTGTACTGTTATGTGAGGTACGAGGTATAATAGATATATGTATAGCGATGTCCCGAACTGTTCGACAGCAAACAGTTCCCTGCGAACAATGCTTGTTCGCATTCGCTTCTGCCAGCGAACATTATGCTATGTTCGATTCGCGCTGCATTCTTACATTCAGCTTACCTTCCTACCAAAGCCAGTCATAGTGAATTCAATTTAAAGCTGCAGTGTTAGAGCATGGAGAGTATGAACTAGTGTCCTCTGTCCACCCCAACCCTCAAACCAAAAAAAGCCCTTTCTAAAATCAATAATCATGAGTTTTAAAACATACAAACATAAGTTCTCACTCCAAAAGGAGAGAAATTGCTTAGCATTGGTTGGCTATCTAGAGGGGCCTGGACCCTAGACCATTATCATTAGGGCGACAAAAATTGAAATTTTTTTTTTTATATGCCAGCCTAACTCCTCTCTCACTGCCTAAGAGAGCTGCATAAACATTTTCCAACATTTAAAACTCATTTGCCTACACATGGCCAAGAAATGCTAATGAGCAATATAGAAGTATCTGCCTTGTTTGTAAACTGAAACACGATTTGCATGGCTTTCCCATAGTCCCATGTTATGCAAATGAGTTTATATGACAAAACAGAATAGAAAGATTATAAAATTAGTCTTTGAACAATTGCAAAACCAAAAAAAAACTATGCAGCCTTCCTAATCATTGAGATAAGAGCTAGGTGGCATATTAAAAAAATAAATAAAAACATTTTTTGTCACCCTAATGATAATCCTCTATGTGCACAAGTCCCCCTAGATACCTAACACTACACAGACAATTTTCCTTTTGGAAAAACTGGTTAAACCCAGGCTGCCTTGCTAAGGTATGCTGATGATCTTTCTGTCTGATGGGTTGTTGGTCCTGCATATACTTGGTGCTTGGTCATAGGGAGAACTGTTCTGTGTTGTCCATTGCATGTTTTATGTAATAATACAAATAATAATAAGATTATATGATAGGCAGGCTAGGGTAAATATCTGTAAGTCTGTCTTTGTGTTTGTCTGTTTTACAAAATACAAAGATTAGTTTTTTTAATCAACTATTGTACCATGTTTGATAGAATATTACACCTTAAAGGGACATGGACAGGCTGTTTTACCCTATAGAAATATATATATATATTTTTTCCTGTATTAGGCTCCTTGATCTCAGAAAAACTATGCTATTATCATCAAACAATGTCTTTGCATAATGTCTATAAAACGTTTTTATTCATAATTTTCCTCTGTCAGGGATTCCGCTGGCCGTGCTTGACTCATTTTCTCCTGTCTGTACCATGTGCTGTCCTGAATGTGCATGCACTATGGTGACTTATTCCTAGTGAAGAATAAACTTCCTAGGCGCATGCGCAGCACTGCAGAATTATACACTTCAATCAAACAAAACTAAGCCCGCCACCAGGAAGTGGATGGCACAGCAGGAACAGGTAGTCAGTATCCCTTTAAGATGTAATAATCAAACATATGGTACAATAGTTAATGAAGCCCAAATGTTTGTCCTTTATAAAACAGACAATGACAAATTTATTATTATTGTTGTTTGTATTATTACATAAAACATCCAATTAACAACACAGAACAGTTCTCCCTTATGGCTGCAGAGCACCAGGTATATGCAGAGCCAACAATCCATTCATCCAACAGATCATCAGCATACCTTGGCAAGGCAGCCTGGGTTTTAACCAGTTTTTCCAAAAAGGAAATTGTTTAGTGTTAGGTATCTAGGGGGACCTGTGCACATAGATGATTATCATTAGGGTGACAAAAAAATTATTATTATTTTTTTTTAATATGCCACCTAGCTCTCATCTCAATGATTAGGAAGGCTGCATAGTTTTTTTTTTGTTTTGCAATTGTCCAAAGACTAATTTTATAATCTTTCTATTCTGTTTTGTCATATAAACTCATTTGCATACCATGGGACTATGGGAAAGCCATGCAAATCGTGTTTCAGTTTACAAACATGGCAGATATTCTATATTGCTCATTAGCATTTCTTGGCCATGTGTATGCAAATGAGTTTATATGACAATCCAAGACTTATTAAACTTATTAAAGGGTTTCTGTCATCAGGTTTACACATTATAAGCTGTCTGACATTAGCTATGTGAGCGGTGAGCAGAGGACAGCAGGCACCAGCGTGGACCATGTGATGGGCACAGAGACATCACCACAGGTCCTTTGACAGGTCCTGAACAAAGAACAGGAGACCGGCAGCTACGCGATCAGTTGGAGGAGGCGAGTTAATTTGGATTAAATTTTTAATCCTCAATTGACCGTTTACTAAGCATTGAAAGAATGCTATTATTTTCCCTTATAACCATGTTATAAGGGAAAATAATAAAATCTACACACACCTAATCCAAACCGAACTTCGGGTTGGGTCTGGGTACTAAACATGCCGATTTTCTCATTCGCGCGTAAAATGCATTAAAACGCTTTGGCGCATTTTCCCACAACTCACCTGCATCTTTTCCCGCAACGCCCGTGTGAACCCAGTCTTATAGGCACATTGCTATGGGGACGCTGTAGAATTGTTAATTTGGTACTGCATTAAAACGCGTCCTCTGCTCACCGTGCCTGCGCCGAATACAGAGCGGCGGCGCAGGCGTGGGATTTCGCAAGGAGACAGTGCCGGAGGCAGCAGAGGATCGCTGCCCGGCACTGTCAATCAAGGAAAGAAGAGTGCGGCAGCAGGTTGGCGCACGGAGCCTCTAGGAGCAGGGCAACGCCCCCCTGCTCCTAGAGGCTAATTTACATATTATAAAAATACGTTTTTTTAGCATAAATATAACTCGGATTTACATAAAAAACACATTATCAAGCTGCTCTGACATTAGCACATAGCTAATGTCAGACAGCTTATAATGTGTAAACCTGATGACAGAAACCCTTTAAGTTAACCTTAGGACAGTTAAATGTTGGAAAATGTTTATGCAGCTCTCTTAGGCAGTGAGAGAGGAGTTAGGCTGGCATATAAAAAAAAAAATTGAAATTTTTGTCGCCCTAATGATAATGGTCTAGGGACCAGGTCCCTCTAGATAGCCAACCAATGCTAAGCAATTTCTCTCCTTTTGGATTGAGAACTTAAGTTTGTTTAAATTGCTCAAACCTGTCATTGTAAGGTATGCTGACACCCTGTCTTATGGATAGATAGTCAGCCTGCACATACCTGGCTTTTGACATGGTGTAGAGTGATTTTTTTTTATTTTACAAATAATAATATTAGGTGATTTATGCCCTTTAAGGATTAAAATTTCCCTTTGCATCATTTAAATATTTTTTTCATGGGACTTTTGCCATGGATCCCATTCTGGCATATCACAGTCCAGGTGTTTGTCAACTTAAAACAACTTTTTTATCACTATTGTAGCTAGAAAGAGTCAATGTGGGTTTTAATATTCGCCTGCCAATTGAAGTCTATTGTAGTTCGCCCTGTTCGCCTGTTCGCGAACTTACATGTTCAGGTTCGCTGTTCGCGAACAGGAAATTTTATGTTCGCGACATCTCTATATATGTACAGATATATAGTATATACAGCAGTATACTGATATGTGAGGTACGAGGTATGATATATGTACAGATATATAGTATATGCAGCAGTGTACTGATATGTGAGGTACAAGCTATAATAGATGCAGTGTGTACACATATATAGTATATGCAGCAGTGTACTGATATGTGAGGTACGAGCTATAATAGATGCAGTGTATATAGATATATAGTATATACAGCAGTGTACTGATATGTGAGGTACGAGGTATAATAGATGCAGTGTGTACAGATATATAGTATATACAGCAGTGTACTGATATGTGAGGTACGAGGTATAATAGATATATGTACAGATATATAGAATATACAGCAGTGTACTGTTATGTGAGGTACGAGGTATAATAGATATATGTACAGACATATAGTATATACAGCAGTGTACTGTTATGTCAGGTATGAGGTATAATAGATGCAGTGTGTACAGATATATAGTATATACAGCAGTGTACTGATATGTGAGGTACAAGGTATAATAGATGCAGTGTGTATAGATATATAGTATATACAGCAGTGTACTGATATGTGAGGTACGAGGTATAATAGATGCAGTGTGTATAGATATATAGTATATACAGCAGTGTACTGTTATGTGAGGTACAAGGTATAATAGATATATGTACAGATATATAGTATATACAGCAGTACTGTTATGTGAGGTACGAGGTATAATAGATATATGTACAGATATATAGAAATATACAGCAGTGTACTGATTAGTGATGAGCGGCAGGAATATTTGGGCGACTATTTGGCATATATTCGCGAATCGAGAATTCGCAATTATTTTATTTATTGCGAAAATTGGCAATGTAATATGCTCGTATTGTGCACGCAATACAGGCGTGGGTCACTATAGCTACATTTTTCAAGCTGCTAGAAGTTTCTTGAAAATTACAATAGTTTTATATGCAAATAGACTGCACCAATATTTTCGCGATTGCGTAAATCGGCACTAATGATGCGAATATTTTGGCGCAGTACGCGAAACTTCACATTTTATCAGGTCTGACTACTTATTACTAATTGGTGCACTATGTATTGTTGTGACATCACAGCACAATATATGTATATATGGACAGCAGAACCTACCACACTACCTAACACCCTGCACTGGAACCTATCAGCTACACTATATCACTATCTAACCCACACTGACTATCTCCCACTAACTATCTGTATTATAGATATAAGCTAACTAACTAACTAACTAACTAACTAACTAACGTAGTGTGAAAAGCACAGAGCACAGCAATGACACTGCTGTCTCTCTGAGAACTGCAAAAAAAAAAACTGCAGAAAATGGCTGCTGGGGAGGTTCTTATATAGTAAAGGGGTAGGCAATAGAGATGAGCGAACATTAAAAAAAAGTCCGTTGTTCGACGTTCGGGTTGTGGTAAGTCGCGCATCCCGTTATGGATTCCACTATAGCGGCATATGGAATCCATAAGGGGCGGCTGCCACCAACCCGAACTGTTGAGCAGCCGAAGGACCTGGGGTGACGTCACTGTCATGTGCCAATGCAAACCGAAACGGTCAGCACTCCACCTCACTGTGTGAATGGTGCAGGAATCCAGAGACGGCAGGCTCACAAAATCCAATGAAGAAAGGATCAGCACTGAGCCACGCCCCCTGCACTGATCACATGACAGTGACGTCACCCCAGGTCCTTCGGCTGTTCAACAGTTCGGGTTGGTGGCAGCCGCCCCTTATGGATTCCATATGCCGCTATAGTGGAATCCATAACGGGATGCGCGACTTACCACCACCCGAACGCCGAACAACGGACTTTTTTTTAATGTTCGCTCATCTCTAGTAGGCAACTTTCCTATTGGTTGCTAGGGATGTTGCTAAGCTCAGACAAAGACATTGCAGCCTTCTGATTGGCCCACAAGCAAGAAGCAGGGAGGAATCATGGGTATTGATGAAAAAAATCTAGAATATTCGAAAATATAGCACTATATTCTAAATCTTCGCGAATTCTCGAAGTGGCAATATTCACAATTAAAATTCACAATTCAAATATTTGCGCCCAACACTAGTACTGATAAGAGAGGTACGAAGTATAATACATGCAGTGTGTACAGGTATATAGTATAAACAGCAGTGTACTGATATGTGAGGTATGAGGTATAATAGATGCAGTGTGTACAGATATATACTATATGCAGTAGTGTACTGATATGTCAGGTAAGAGGTATAATAGATGCAGTGTGTACAGATATATAGTATATACAGCAGTGTACTGATATGTCAGGTACGAGGTATAATAGATGCAGTGTGTACAGATATATAGTATATACAGCAGTGTACTGATATGAGGTGTGATCTGTAACTTATACCTCATATCAGTACACTACTGTATATACTATATATCTGTACACATGATATCTATTATACCTCGTACCTCACATATCAGTACACTGCTGTATATTACATATATCTGTACACACTGCATCTATTATACCTCGTACCTCACATATCAGTACACTGCTGTATATACTATATATCTATACACACTGCATCTATTATACCTCATACCTCACATATCAGTACACTGCTGTATATACTATATATCTGTACACACTGCATCTATTATACCTCATACCTGACATATCAGTACACTGCTGTATATACTGTACCTTATATCTGTACACACTGCATGTATTATACATCGTACCTTACATATCAGTAGTGTTGAGCGCGAATATTCGAATTACGAATTTTAAAAGCGAATATCGGCACTTCGAGATTTTGCGAATATTTCAAATATAGTGCTTTATATTCGTAATGATGAATATTCGTTGTTTTTTTTTTACACAGTACACATTATTAGTGTTGAGCGTGAATATTCCAATTACGAATTTTAATAGCGAATATTGAATATTTCGAAAAAAGTTTGAATCAACAATGATAATTTTCGAAATCGCAAATATTTTGAAACAACATGCATATAAAGCCTTTGTTCTGCCATGCATGCGAAGTGTAATCGAATACAGTGATGTAAATACTATATATCTGTACACATTATATTTATTATACCTTCTACTTCACATATCAGTACACTGCTGTATATTACATATATCTGTACACACTGCATCTATTATACCTCATACGTCACATATCAGTACACTGATGTATCTAAAATATATATATATATATATAAAGCTGAGTGTATGTGTGTGTATGTCCGCTAAAGGAATCCGCACAGTCACATTTACAATCATGAAATTTGACACACAGGTACATCAGGTGTCTGGGAAGGTTTTAGACCGGGTCTCAGCTCTCTAGGGCTACAGGTGAGCAGGTATTATAAAGGGGAGGTGAGGGCCTGAAGCCTAGAGAACCCCATAAATCATTGCAGTGATGGCCTACAGGTGAGCAGACGGTATTAAGCATTGGAGGTGAGGGCCTGAAGCCTAGTGAACCCCATAAAATATTGCAGTGATGGGCTACAGGTGAGCAGACCTTATAAAGCATTGGAGGTGAGGGCCTGAAGCCTAGTGAACCCCATAAAATATTGCATTGATGGGCTACAGGTGAGCAGACCTTATAAAGCATTGGAGGTGAGGGCCTGAAGCCTAGCGAACCCCATAAAATATTGCAATGATGGGCTACAGGTGAGCAGACGATATAAAGCATTGGAGGTGAGGGTCTGAAGCCTAGCGAACCCCATAAATCATTGCAGTGATGGCCTACAGGTGATAAGACGGTATAAAGCATTGGAGGTGAGGGTCTGAAGCCTACAGAACCCCATAAATCATTGCAGTGATGGCCTACAGGTGAGCAGACAGTACAAAGCTTTGGAGGTGAGGGACTGAAGCCTAGAGAACCCCATAAATCATTGCAATGATGGCCTACAGGTGAGCAGACGGTATAAAGCATTGGAGGTGAGGGACTGAAGCCTAGAGAACCCCATAAATCATTGCAGTGATGGCCTAAAGGTGAGCAGACGATATAAAGCATTGGAGGTGAGGGCCTGAAGCCTAGAGAACCCCATAAATCATTGCATTGATGGCCTACAGTAGAGCAGACTTTATACAGCATTGGAGGTGAGAGCCTGAAGCCTAGAATACTCCATAAATCTTTGCAGTGATGGCCTACAGATGAGCAGACGGTCAAAAGCCTTGGAGGTGAGGGCCTGAAGCCTAGCGAACGCCATAAATCATTGCCGTGATGGGCTACAGGTGAGCAGACCTTATAAAGCATTGGAGGTAAGAGCCTGAAGCCTAGTGAACCCCATAAAATATTGCAGTGATGGGCTACAGGTGAGCAGACCTTATAAAGCATTGGAGATGAGGGCATGAAGCCTAGCGAACCCCATAAATCATTGCAGTGATGGTCTACAGGTGAGCAGACGGTATAAAGCATTGGAGGTGAGGGCCTGAAGCCTAGCGAACCCCATAAATCATTCCAGTGATGGCCTACAGGTGAGCAGATCTTATAAAGCATTGGAGGTGAGGGCCTGAAGCCTAGTGAACCCCATACAATATTGCAGTGATGGGCTACAGGTGAGTAGACCTTATAAAGTATGGGAGTGAGGGTCTGAAGCATAGTGAACCCCATAAATAATTGCAGTGAAGGCCTACAGGTGAGCAGATAGTATAAAGCATTGGAGGTGAGGGCCTGAAGCCTAGAGAACACCATAAATCATTGCAGTGATGGCCTACAGGTGAGCAGATCTTATAAAGCATTGGAGGTGAGGGCCTGAAGCCTAGAAAACCCCATAAATCATTGCAGTGATGGTCTACAGGTGAGCAGACGGTATAAAGCATTGGAGCTGAGGGCCTGAAGCCTAGTGAACCCCATAAAATATTGCAGTGATGGGCTACAGGTGAGCAGATGGTATAAAGCATTGGAGGTGAGGGCCTGAAGCCTAGCGAACTCCATAAATTATTGCAGTAATGGGCTATAGGTGAGCAGACGGTATAAAGCATTGGAGGTGTGGGCCTGAAGCCTAGCGAACCCCATAAATCATTGCAGTGATGGCCTACAGGTGAGCAGACTGTATAATGCATTGCAGGTAAGGGCCTGAAGCCTAGAGAACCCCATAAAACATTGGAAAGATGGCCTACAGGTGAGCAGACGGTATATAGCATCTGAGGTGAGGGCCTGAAGCCTAGTGAACCCCATAAAATATTGCAATAATGGGCTACAGGTGAGTAGACCTTAGAAAGCATTGCAGGTGAGGGCCTGAAGCCTAGAGAACCCCATAAAACATTGCAGTGATGGCCTACAGGTGAGAAGACGGTATTAAGCATTGGAGGTGAGGGCCTGAAGCCTAGCGAACCCCATAAATCATTGCAGTGATGGCCTACAGGTGAGCAGACGATATAAAGCATTGGAGGTGAGGGCCTGAAGCCTAGCGAACCCCATAAATCATTGCAGTGATGGCCTACAGGTGAGCAGACAGTATAAAGCATTGGAGGTGAGGGCCTGAAGCCTAGTAAACCCCATAAAATATTGCAGTGATGGGCTACAGGTGAGTAGACCTTATAAAGTATGGGAGTGAGGGCCTGAAGCATAGTGAACCCCAGAAAACCTTGCAGTGATGGCCTACAGGTGAGCAGACGGTATAAAGCAATGGAGGTGAGGGCCTGAAGCCTAGTGAACCCCATAAATCATTGCAGTGATGGTCTGCAGGTGAGCAGACAGTATAAGGCATTGGAGGTGAGGGCCTGAAGCCTAGCGAACCCCATAAATCATTGCAGTGATGGTCTACAGGTGAGCAGACGGTATAAAGATTTTTTAGTTTTTTCTGGTGCACTGGCAGCAGGCAGAGTTTCATTTCGCCCAGGGCCATGGCCTCTGCTTGCACCATCAGCATCACGCCCACTTCCCCCTACCTTTGTGCTCGCCTTCTTCATATTAATGGTTTTTTCTGTAGATGAGGCGCAGATTGTTTTACTGTCTGCTAAGAGTCCACTAAAGACACAGTTTTCTGATGCAGAACAGTAACCACAGTGTGGTTCACTTTGTGAAAGAAAAAAAACAAATCATGGACTAATGGGAGCCACATCATGGACTGGACTTGACGGGTGAGGACGTCCCCATTTTCAGTTTTATTGCCCCTTGTTTGTTCCTCACCCTTATGGACATGCTTGTTAGGACTCCCCCCACCTGCAGAAAATCCTTCCCAGTTGCGCACCTCTGTGGCAATTTTTTCATTTTGCTACCTCATGTGAACTACAAATGACTTTTGCACTACTTGTTCCAGTTTGGTGCACTTGATCCGCCAGCACTTAAAGAAAAGACTCTTACGTGAATTGATTGCACTATGTTATTGCATTATATATTGCAAATAAAAACCAAAAAACAGACTGCCACTACTGGGACTGCTCTGCATATGCTGCTGTCAGTGCTTGGATCTTTACTCCCACATACTCCTTAGTGGTGCTCTGTGTCTTTAAAGAATCCATATACGATGTGTAGTGGAGCATGACACGGGCACTCACCCAGGAGTAAAAATCTTCTTTCTTTATTGCTTTCTGCGGGTTACATAAACGTGGACATGAACATCTAGGCCGTGGCCGGCGTTTGGTGCGTACCTGCACTTCGTCTGGCCTTCACACACAAACTGTGGCACCTAATGAACCACATTATACAGGATGATACAAATCATAGCACTAAAAACAGAGATAAAAGTTACCTGAGAGACCGGGAATTTCACCCAAACCTCACATTATTGCGCTCCTATTAGGAGACATATCATAAAAACACACTAAGGTCGTTTCTGTTGTTTAACCCTAGAGGGCCCAATGCCCCAGTTTTTTAATTTATTATAATTTCTCCCTCCTTTTGCAATAGCATTTTTTTCTCCTCCTTTTGTTACCTGTTGTAAACAGAATAAACCACAAAAACGCATTTGGCCAATATCGCCTCCATGTTGCTCGCACATGTGTTCGATCAGTCTCGGTGCTCCTGCAGTGTGCCAGACCGACAGAGGTCACAGTGAGAATAAAGGTAGTCCGAGGGAAAACACAGTTCTGGTTACTCACGGTTATGTCGTCCCTGGGCAGGCTTGCCTAATTGATGAGGAGAACGGCACAACGATTCTCTGGGGCACGCTCTGATAAAGGACACAGACCAGATGGTGGTTCGAGGTGCCCTTGGTGGTCTGTATTAATGTGCCTATGGCAAGGTCCCTTGTTGTCCTGACGCCAGTACCTTTTATGGTGGTACAACCATTTACTGTAGTGTTAACTGAGGAATTGGAGACTGAGACAAGAATGCTGCAATCCAGCTTATGACTTTTACTGAACGTTGCTCTTGGTAACGGTTACATCCAAATATAAAACAGTCTCTAGTACATCCAGATATGAAATACTGTCTCTTTAAGACGGACAGAGGTAAAGCTGCAATGGGACCATTGCACACAGGTGTGATGTTTGTCTCTCAGGCCAGTGTCGGACTGGGATACCTAGGGCCCACCAGTAAAATGTATTATGGAGGTCCACTGTACGGCTACATTCAAATATAATTAATAATCTAACATGTTTTTTATATGTACATAGGCTGGTGGAGGTGCTGTACATGGAATATATGTATGTAGTGCAGTAAGTCTATTGTGATATGTGCCACTTGTGCAGGGGGTGGGAGACTAGGGGGCCCACCTTTCTCAGGGGCCCACCGGGGCATTCCCCTGTGGGCCAGTCCGAGCCTGTCTCAGGCTATTAATGGTATAGGTTTTATGCTTACTGGTAGGTGACTTCAATGCTGGTCCCTGTTATCCCAGTGCGGGTTAGTGAGGCTGCCGGAGGCTGGTAAGTCCTTCACTAGTTAACTCCAAAGGTCCTAAGGCGCTTATAGAGATGGCAATAACCCTTTGGGTCTATGTTCCTTTAGTTCTTCCTGGATTAATATCCTTTTCTGGAGCTAAACTTCTAGCTCATGTCCACTAACTCCTAGCAGAGTTCTGAACGGGATGTGGACCACTTCAGCTCAGGGCTGAAGACTGACTAACTAGGCCTGAGCTGGGATATATATGGGATGTGTTGTCCCCCCCTAGTGGTAGGCTCAGTGTAATGTAATCTAACACGCCTGTAGGCAGGGATTATGCTTAAAGATGCACTGCAGCATAAAACAGGTTATATAAAGCATACAAAGCATAATACGACAACTTTGCAGTACCCCCGTGGGTAGTGGGATACTGCACTCCCACCTTTGTTCTAAGTGAGTGTGCATGCTCACCAAAGCGAACCTGCATCGCCCTGATTGATTTCCCCATGTAGTATAGGCCATATGTGCATATAGTAGTACATGCACTACATAATTAGTTTTACAGGTAAAACTCCTTTAAAAAGAATTCTGTTGCCCAATCTTACATATGATCCCTTTAATAAATTACGGGAAAAACTACACTGGCTACACCGATGATTGCCCTCCGGCATCCTGCGTCTTAGCCAGTTAGGTCACTGTTCAGCAGGGGCGTTGCTAGGGTCTCAAAAGATCCGGGGCCCAAGCCCCTATGCATATGGCCCAATTCTCTAAGTTGACCAACCGACCACACTGTCCCCATATAGTAATTTCCCTCACACTGTCCCTATATAATAATAATTTCCCTCACACTGTCCCCATATATTATATAATTTGCACCACACAGTAGTTTCCCCCCACAGTGCCCCATATAGTAATTTTTCCCCCAACTAGTAATTCGTCCCATAATTATTGTACCCACACAGTAATAAAATTTTTCCCCCACATGTCCTCCTGTGTCCCCCAAAGTTGGCACATAAAATAAAAAAACTAAAAAAACTAAAAGCTAAATAAACACCTATGTCCAGACGCTTGCTCGCAGAGGAAGGCGCGCACACTTCACTGTGCTGCTGCGTCCCGACACGGGGGCGTGCGATAACATCATCACACACACCTGCCCCCGAGATTTCACTACTGCATAGGCCTCAGGTCTACTAGGCCTGAAGCCTACGGCGGTGATCGGCAGCGGGGCAGGGAATTATGCGCTCCGTGCCCCACCGCAGTATGTGGGCGTCAGCGCTCCAGCAATGAGCGCTTCCATCTGTATTGATGGAAGTGCTCATTGCTTCTGGCACCCCCTGAAAGCCAGCACCCGAGGCAGACCGCAAATATAACATGATATATTGTACAAATAGATTCATTATATCATAAATTTTGTCATCTTCAAATTCCGCCAGGAACAGGTTAGCGAAAGTGGGCGCCACTGGCGTCCCCATGGCAGTCCCTTCCCTCTGGCGGACCATGATCCCCGAAACTGAAAAGTATTATGTTCCAACACAAATAACAACAATTCCTGAATGTATTTGGTAAAACCCGGATCTGAATCAGAAGCCAGTAATCAATGTCCCACCGCCAGTACACCCACATCAGTAAGGATGCGAGTGTACAGGCTCTCAACATCCATGCTGGCTGATTGTATCCCTGCTGCCAGTGGAAAGACAGTAAGGTATCCAGAAACTGTGACGTATCCCGCAAATATGAAATCACTCCCTCCAATAGAGGTCTCAATAACCAATCCAAGTACCTGGAGATAAGCTCGTCACCGAACCTCTCTCCGATCGGGCAACCTGGGGGGCAGTCCAGGAGACAAGCACTGCCCCAATGTACAAAAATATAATTACTATAATACTGCACCTATGTACAAAAATATAATTACTATGATACTGCTCCTATGTACAAGAATATAATTACTATGATACTGCTCCTATGTACAAGAATATAACTACTATAATACTGCTCCTATGTACAAGAATATAACTACTATAATACTGCTCGTATGTACAAGAATATAACTACTATAATACTGCCTCCTATGTACAAGAATATAACTACTATAATACTGCCTCCTATGTACAAGAATATAACTACTATAATACTGCTCCTATGTACAAGAATATAACTACTGTAATACTGCTCCTATGTACAAGAATAGAACTACTATAATACTGCTCCTATGTACAAGAATAGAACTACTATAATACTGCTCCTATGTACAAGAATATAACTGCTATAATACTGCTCCTATGTACAAGAATATAACTACTATAATACTGCTCCTATGTACCAGAATATAACTGCTATAATACTGCTCCTATGTACAAGAATGTAACTACTATAAGACTGCCTCCTATGTACAAGAATATAACTACTATAATACTGCTCCTATGTACAAGAATATATCTACTATAATACTGCTCCTATGTACAAGAATATAACTACTATAATACGGCTCCTGTGGAACATGAGTACATAGGGGGATGTTGATATTTTGATGTGTGAGCAGTATATATTTTTGTTGTTTGGTTATACTGTATACTCTTTGTCCTCATTATGTGCAGTGCTGTACATATAGCAGTTTTCAGTCTTGTGTGTCATTTCCTCAGCAGGATTTGGTCACAGGTCTTCGGGGCAGCAGTCAGTTTATAATACAGGGTGATCCGGGGCGTAGTCCTGTGACCCGAGCCGCAGATGTTCTGTGCTGTGAGACCATTGCTCATGTGTTTGGCTCGCTCTCTCCGTCTGTTTCCCATTTTCAGCCTCTTGGTTCTTGTTGAGATGGGAGTAACTAAAAACACATAATACTGCATAACCAGGTCCAGATCTGCACCCGAATCCTACAGGGTCCCATTACGCATCTACAACGTGACTAAGAGAGGGATCACTCCCATCATGTCCACTAGTTGAACTCCACATGCCCCCTCGTATTTTGTAATATAAGTTGGTAATAGTCACCCCGCAGAATGCCTCCACAAATATCTCTGACTAACCTGATAATGGACCCCTTCAATAGTTCCTTAAAACAAGCTACAGGGTGTCTCCATAATAAATCCAGACAGTGGCCTTATGGCGGTGCTAGAGTCCCCTCTATGACAGTTCCAGAGGTTCTCCCAGTACAATCTCTATAGTAACCCCACAGCAGTATAACGATTCTAGATATAACCTCTTTAGGGTCCTTTCACACTTGCGTTCTGAGGATCCGGCAGGCACTTCCGTCCCGCCGGATCCGTCAGAACGCAAGTCGCCTGAAGCATTAGAAGACTGATCAGGATCCTGATCAGTCTTCGAATTGCTTTCAGGTTACTATGGCAGCCAGGACGCTACTAGCGTCCTGGTTGCCATAGTAGGAGCGGGGAGCGGGGGAGCGGCATACTCACATTCCGTGCGGCTCCCGGGGCGCTCCAGAATGACGTCAGAGCGCCCCATGCGCATGGATCACGTGATCTATGCACTGGGGCGCCCTGGCGTCATCCTGGAGCGTCCGGGAGCCGCACGGAATGTAGTATGCCGCTCCCCGCTCCTCGCATTTTACCATGGTAACCAGGACTTTAGAGTCCTGGCTGCCATGGTAACCAGTCAGAAAAAGCTAAATGTCGGATCCGGCAATGCGCCGAAACGACGTTTAGCTTAAGGCCGGATCCGGATTAATGCCTTTCAATAAGCATTAATTCCGGATCCGGCCTTGCGGCAAGTGTTCCGGATTTTTGGACGGAACAAAAAGCGCAGCATGCTGCGGTATTTGCTGCATCCAAAAAACATTCCGGTCCTGAACTGAAGTCATCCTGATGCATCCTGAACAGATTTCTCTCCATTCAGAATGCATGGGGATGATCCTGATCAGGATTTTTCCGGCATAGAGACCCGACGACGGATCTCTATGCCGGAAAACAAAAACGCCAGTGTGAAAGGGCCCTTCAATCCTAAAACAGAGCATTCCAATAACAGCGCCCGTAATCCTCCTCCAGTGTCTCCAAAACCATTGCCCTATAACAGTGCCCCTTGGACGGACAGCTCCAGTCCACTACTATAGCAATGCCCCTAGGAGAGTTCTAGAGTCACCCGTACACTGTCCTCATACCAGTTCCAAAGAGCCTCAATAGCAGATCCAGAGCACCCCCATACCAATATCATTATCACAGTTCGTGTAACAGTACCAAATTAACAATTCTACAGCGTCCCCATAGCAATGTGCCTATAAGGCTGGGTTCACACTGGCGTTGCGGGAAAAGATGCGGGTGAGTTGTGGGAAAATGCGCCATTTTTCCACGCGAGTGCAAAGCGTTTTAATGCATTTTGCGCGCGAATGAGAAAAATCGGCATGTTTGGTACTGTGGCAATGTGAACACTGGGGTGTGCAGTGAAACCCCAGGGAGGCCGTCAGAGAGAGCGTGTCACCAAGGTGCCTGGCCTTGGGGGAGTGAAAGCCCAAGTACTAGTGTTAGTATAGCTGGCTCAGCCAGTTCCAGGGCGGGCTTTTACTGGGAACAGGCAATGTGCTGGGTGGGTGCCTGTTCCCCATGCTCCAGTCCAGGATTTTGGACAATGCCCATGTCCAGGGAGGATATTTAATCCTCTTGTTGGACATGGGTGGGGCCCCACTCTGGAGAGAGCTGTGGAGACAGAGGCTCTGTGTGAGTGGTCTCGGCTGAGTTGGCTGAGGGGCCACGGGGCTAAGCGATAGCCCGGAATTGGGGGACACAGCGACGCCTGGAAGGGTCGCAGGGCCACAGTCAGGAGGACTGGTGAGCCTGAATTCCCCAACGGACACTGATCTGAGGCTGTGTGTGAACAGTGCTCTGAACAGCCAGGAGGCTGTGGGACATTGGGCTGGAGAAAGCCGCAGCAGTTCACAGGGTGTGAACTGTACCCACTAGGTGAGTGAGGGACCCAACTAATATGTTTAGTTAGAGCCTAGCCGGGCCAGTGTTTATTGTTTTGCACCTGTTGTGTTGTTTCTGCTATAATAAACGCACTGTTTGGACGTGAAATCCGTTGTCCGGAAGGAAGTTTT
Organism: Bufotes viridis; assembly: GCA_033119425.1. Classification (NCBI taxonomy): domain Eukaryota; kingdom Metazoa; phylum Chordata; class Amphibia; order Anura; family Bufonidae; genus Bufotes; species Bufotes viridis. The sequence goes on along the minus strand of CM065591.1, from coordinate 493,707,506 downwards.
TGTGAACGATCCTCGAGACCAGAGCTAACCCCCACATTTGGTGTCGGATGCGGGCAAGTCGTCCCTGCTGGATAAAGGTAAAGTGTTGCTGGGGGCAACGACAGGACAGAGGAAAAAACTGTGCGATTGCTGTATTGGAGCTTAGGGCCGGAAGCCTGTTTGTTCGGTGGAGCAGGTGCTGCTCGTGTGGTCCTGGACACTTTGCTGGGTTGCAAAAGAACTGCTGTCTGGACTGTTTTTTCCCTGTGGTGCAAGCGGTGCGAAGGTTTAAAGGGCCAGAAGCACAAAAGAGGGAAAAAGGAAAAAAACTGACCTGTGGAAATTTTTTGCTCAAAATGGCGTCCTGGGTGAAAGATAGTCAGGTGTGGCGGAAGCTGCTTATGCCAAAGGTGATGCCATATGTGAGAAGTGGCCCGGTTTGGCGGAAAACCAAGGCCACTGAGGGTGTAGTGGAGCAGCTGGTGCTGGAGACTGATCGGTTGGTGAGAAAGCCGAGTGCGGCACTTGGAGAGCGGCTCTGAGTGGACTGTTCGAGGTTATATGTGCCGTTGCCAAGGGCAACCGTCGGGAAGACAAAGAGGTGGAGAGCGGTGCGTTTCTCAGGAGTGCCTATTTTCCCTGCGACTGTGCACAGAATCCTAAAGGGTGCGGCTGGAATGTCCGTCCAGAAAAGACAGGAGACAAGTCCAAGGCGTCTCCCGTGGCAACTACTGCATTGAGGAGAAGGGTGATGACCGTGCTGGAGATATTCCTGGACTACCCTTATCTTCCGGGAGTGCCGAGTCAGTGACGACAATCGGTAAGACTGTTCCTATTGATAATTTTGTGGCAGACCCTGTGACAATGAGCCGGCGGCAGTTGCTACCTGCCGGGCTGGTCAGTGATAAAGCGCTGCGGCGTGAAGATGTCTCAAAAATGAGTGACTATGGGAAAAATGCTGTGTCTGAACAGGCTGGTAAGCCTGTTGCGGTTGCTCTCTCGCAGGAATCTGCAGGGGAGAAGCTCAAGATGTTGTTTAAAGTGCCTGTGACCAAGGCTAGATTTGGGATGGTGAAAATCAGAGATCCCATGCTAGCCTGGGTAAGAGGTAGAATGATGTCTGTCCGGGACAATTATGTGAATCCTGTGGACTATCCAGTGGTCCGCACGGAGGGTGAGACCATGGTGGGAACAGAGACTGATGGACTTGATGTTGGAAATAGGCTCATGCGTGATGTAATGTGGGGCAATGGAGACACTTCTGTAGGAAGTAATCAAGCTCCTACAGAACCTGTACCTGTCCCTTTAAATGAAGGTGTAAGGGAAATGCAGATAGGAAGCAATGGTTTAAGTGAAATGACCATTGGAAACAATGGTGCCGACACGGTGCCAAGTGAAGGTGCAGAGTTTGATGAAATGTATAATGATAATGTGGGTCTATGTGCAAGAAGTGATGAGGATGATGACAGTCCTTTTCCTTTGCAGGCTGTGATTGGGGAAAAAGCTCCCCCTGTTGGTAAAAATGTGGATGGTATAAAAATGCTAATTGATATTGAGAGCTCACAACTGAGGGAACCCACTGTGACAAATGTGCAAGTACATGGGGCGGTCCTAGAGGGTGTACCACACGTACTAGAAGTGGATATGCAGTCTCCACAGGTTTCTATGGTTAATAAAATGTCCCAGGTGGGGATTAACTCATCGGTGCCCCTAGAGGACGGAAATGAGAATGACATGAGCAGTATATATGAAGCAGGTGCTATGACCGACAGCAACTCTGAGAGAGAGGCTGCCATGTTGAGGTCTTGCCAAACTGGCGTGGTTACTGGTAGCAACCAGGCGATAGTTATACCTGATGTGACGAGAGTACAGTCGGGTGACGTCAGCCTAGTGTCTGAAGCTCATGTCCAGGCAGTCTTAGATGACCTGACAGGACAGTACAGCGGCAAACAGGAGGCTGCCCTCCCTCTCGCCACACGGTCCCTAGATATGATAGAGAAGGGACAAGCTGTCGTCACAGGGTCACCGAAGAAGGCTGCAGAAGGGTCAAAAGAGGAGACCCCAGAAAAGATGAGTGAACTGAAGGGTCTACCTCCTGGTGTCCTGAGGAGGGAAAAGACTCCAGAAAGACACAAAAGTCTATAGTAGACATCAACAATGGGCTTAGAAGAGTCCCTGGGTGGAAATCCCACAGAGTGTCTAAGAAAGAATGGTGGTACTCCTACAACTGCTGTTACACCAGAACAGAGTGAAGAGCAGCTGGACCAGAAGGCCCAAGAGCGGGCGCTGCTAACAAGCTAGTGCGAAAAATTAAGAAGAAGACCAAGGCCCTCTCCTTGACTAGAGCCCTTGGAAAAGTGCTTAAGGAGCAAGATGAATTGGAGAGGCTGAACAAGCAACTCAGAGCAGAGATGGAAGATCTCAGGAGCTCAAAAGATGAAGTCTATGAGTTGGAGAAGCCTAAGCGTGCTCCTGCGCAGCCGGTGGAAGACAATGAGATGCCTGAAGAGGAAGATCCTCTGAAAGATGCCAAGAAGTCAGAACCCGTTAAGAATGGGTCTGGAGGTGGTTGCGCTGTGGTGCCAGCCGAGGCAGAGAAGATGGAAGATGTATCTGCTGAACCAGATGGTGGTGCTGAGGTGGATGCAGAAGCCCAGAGACTCGTGGCAGTGTGTGGCCAGGACCTGGTCATGAAAGACATTCCCTCTGCTGTCAATGCCTGCCAGAAAGCCAGGAGTCTGCTGGGGAAGAAATACGAGGGGACCGACGACCAGTATGAGGGTCCTGTCTACTCCGATGGGCTGGCTCCCCTGAATCCTGCCCGAAAGGAGAACCATGTCCCGGGTGAACCTCTGCAGGGATTGCCAGAAGACGACGAGTCTGGCGAAGGTCCTGATGTCCCCGGTGCCTCCAACCTTGATGAGAAAGAGGAGGAGGAGTTAAGAAGGAAAGCATATGATGCCATGTCTGTGAAGCATAAGACGGCTAATAAAGTGAATGGAGACTCCAAAGAAAAGACTGGAAAAGAGTCTGCTGAAGTGGGGAGTACCACTGAAGAAGCAGAAGATTCTGAAACTGAAGCCAAACCTGACATAACCCCTGGGGAGTAAAGGAAAAGAAAGATGCTATCTGTTGATAAAACAAAGAGACAAAAAGAGGCTGACAGGTCAAGGTCCGCTAAAACTGTGGTAGTTGCTAGTAGCGACCAGGTGTCTCTAGTATGGGACAAGATGACTGGTAGGGTAGTAAGCTTCGTGTTTGTGACGAACTGGGTTCTGCTGGCGTGGTTGTGGCAGAATAAGGGAAGCCTGTGAGGCTGGCCACATCTTCCAGGGGACCCTTGAGCTTAAAGATGGCAAGATAATGCGGGTGCCCTATCACGAGCGAACAGGCGGTACATGTGTTCACCCCACAGGTGTGAACAGAGAGGGATATGTGGCAATGTGAACACTGGGGTGTGCAGTGAAACCCCAGGGAGGCCGTCAGAGAGAGCGTGTCACCAAGGTGCCTGGCCTTGGGGAGTGAAAGCCCAAGTACTAGTGTTAGTATAGCTGGCTCAGCCAGTTCCAGGGCGGGCTTTTACTGGGAACAGGCAATGTGCTGGGTGGGTGCCTGTTCCCCATGCTCCAGTCCAGGATTTTGGACAATGCCCATGTCCAGGGAGGATATTTAATCCTCTTGTTGGACATGGGTGGGGCTCCACTCTGGAGAGAGCTGTGGAGACAGAGGCTCTGTGTGAGTGGTCTCGGCTGAGTTGGCTGAGGGGCCACGGGGCTAAGCGATAGCCCGGAATTGGGGACACAGCGACGCCTGGAAGGGTCGCAGGGCCACAGTCAGGAGGACTGGTGAGCCTGAATCCCCCAACGGACACTGATCTGAGGCTGTGTGTGAACAGTGCTCTGAACAGCCAGGAGGCTGTGGGACATTGGGCTGGAGAAAGCCGCAGCAGTTCACAGGGTGTGAACTGTACCCACTAGGTGAGTGAGGGACCCAACTAATATGTTTAGTTAGAGCCTAGCCGGGCCAGTGTTTATTGTTTTGCACCTGTTGTGTTGTTTCTACTATAATAAACGCACTGTTTGGACGTGAAATCCGTTGTCCGGAAGGAAGTTTTTGTGAACGATCCTCGAGACCAGAGCTAACCCCCCACAGTACCCAGACCCCAACCCGGACTTCATCACTGAAGTTCGGGTTAGGTGTTGTGTAGATTTTATTATTTTCCCTTATAACATGGTTATAAGGAAAAAGAATAGCATTCTTTAATACAGAATGCTTAGTAAACGGTCAATTGAGGGTTAAAAAAAAAAATTTACTCACCTCCTCCAATTCATCGCGTAGCTGCCGGTCTCCTGTTCTTTGTTCAGGACCTGTCAAAGGACCTGTGGTGATGTCGCTGTGCCCATCACATGGTCCATCACCATGGTGATGGACCATGTGATGAGCACAGTGATGTCACCACAGGTCCTTCTGCTGCCAGGTCCTGAAGAAAGAAGTTCGGCTGCGCGAACAAGTGGATTAGGTGAGTTTAATTATTATTTTTTTTTTTTTCTTATGTGCGTCCACCCGCACTTGTGCGCAGGTGTTCTCCTGATGATTTCACTCTGCTACATCTGACTAATTGGTGTAGGATGCCCCCAGTGTGCTCCGTACTGCCCCCAGTGTGCTCCGTACTGCCCCCAGGGTGCTGCCTACTGCCCCCAGGGTGCTGCCTACTGCCCCCAGGGTGCTCCGTACCGCTCCCAGTGTGCTCCGTACTGCTCCCAGTGTGCTCCATACCGCCCTCAGTGTGCTCCGTACTGCCCTCGGTGTGCTCCGTACTGCCCTCGGTGTGCTCCGTACTGCCCTCAGTGTGCTCCGTACTGCCCTCAGTGTGCTCCGTACTGCCCCCAGTGTGCTCCCTACTGCCCCCAGTGTGCTCCCTACTGCCCCCAGTGTGCTCCGTACTGTCCCCAGTGTGCTCCGTACTGTCCCCATTGTGCTCCGTACTGCCCCCATTGTGCTCCGTACTGTCCCCATTGTGCTCCGTACTGTCCCCATTGTGCTCCGTACTGTCCCCATTGTGCTCCGTACTGTCCCCATTGTGCTCCGTACTGTCCCCATTGTGCTCCGTACTGTCCCCATTGTGCTCCGTACTGTCCCCATTGTGCTCCGTACTGTCCCCATTGTGCTCCGTACTGTCCCCATTGTGCTCCGTACTGTCCCCATTGTGCTCCGTACTGTCCCCATTGTGCTCCGTGCTCCGTACTGCCCCCAGTGTGCTCCCTACTTCCCCCAATGTGCTCCCTACTGCCCCCAGTGTGCTCCCTACTGCCCCCAGTGTGCTCCCTACTGCCCCCAGTGTGCTCCCTACTGCCCCCATTGTGCTCCGTACTGTCCCCATTGTGCTCCGTACTGTCCCCATTGTGCTCCGTACTGCCCCCATTGTGCTCCGTACTGCCCCCATTGTGCTCCGTACTGTCCCCATTGTGCTCCGTACTGTTCCCATTGTGCTCCGTACTGTCCCCATTGTGCTCCGTACTGTTCCCATTGTGCTCCGTACTGTCCCCATTGTGCTCCGTACTGTCCCCATTGTGCTCCGTGCTCCGTACTGCCCCCAGTGTGCTCCCTACTGCCCCCAGTGTGCTCCCTACTTCCCCCAGTGTGCTCCCTACTGCCCCCAGTGTGCTCCCTACTGCCCCCAGTGTGCTCCCTACTGCCCCCAGTGTGCTCCCTACTGCCCCCAGTGTGCTCCCTACTGCCCCCAGTGTGCTCCCTACTGCCCCCAGTGTGCTCCCTACTGCCCCCAGTGTGCTCCCTACCGCTCCCAAGGTGCTCCCTACCGCCCCCAGTGTGCTCCGTACCGCCCCCAGGGTGCCACGTACTGCCCCCGGTGTGCTTCTTACTGCCTCCGGTGTGGCCCGTACTGCCCCCAAGGTTGCCACGTACTGCCCCCGGTGTGGCCCGTACTGCCCCCGGTGTGCTCCGTACTGCCCTCAGTGTGCTCCGTACTGCCCTCAGTGTGCTCCCTACTGCCCTCAGTGTGCTCCCTACTGCCCCCAGTGTGCTCCCTACTGTCCCCAGTGTGCTCCCTACTGCCCCCATTGTGCTCCGTACTGCCCCCATTGTGCTCCGTACTGTCCCCATTGTGCTCCGTACTGTCCCCATTGTGCTCCGTACTGTCCCCATTGTGCTCCGTGCTCCGTACTGCCCCCAGTGTGCTCCCTACTGGGGGCATCCTACACCAATTAGTCAGATGTAGCAGAGTGAAATCATCAGGAGAACACCTGCGCACAAGTGCGGGTGGACGCACATAAGAAAAAAAAATAAATAATAATTAAACTCACCTAATCCACTTGTTCGCGCAGCCGAACTTCTTTCTTCAGGACCTGGCAGCAGAAGGACCTGTGGTGACATCACTGTGCTCATCACATGGTCCATCACCGTAGGACTTTGTACACCCGAACCCGTAGTACAAAGTCCTACTACTAGCGCTGAGCCACCCAAGGTCCGTGTAAAAGCGGATAAATTGACATATGCCAGGAGCCGAGTCCGCCTTGACGGGAGCATCATGTCCCGGCCAGAAAAAGTGCCTACCCCAGCTCCGGCCCGTGTCCCGAGGCCAGCAGCTCCTGTATGTCCGCAACCCAGCGGGCCAGTGAGGTGGGTAGGCCCAATACCTGTGATGTTTCCAGCACATTCTGTTTGGTGGGCACCCCCTCCAAGTGGCCCTGGTGCATGGCCCAGGCTACCGGCAGCACAGGGCTGCACCACCTCTGATGAACAGGGTTCTTTTGATACCTACCCGTGAGTAGGCCTGCTAGGCCATTTTGCTCATCCTCACAGGGACATCATACTTGTTGCAGGAACTGTCCCTTTAAGTTTGTCAGGCTGGTGGAGCTTGCTGCCAGTTCCCCACGGCCGGTGGCATTGTTGTGAAGCTAAGTTGCCAGTGTGAACCACTGCTCCCAGCCTGCCTCTTTTCTGTTTCCGGGACATCCTGCCTGCTTTTGAAAAAAAAACAAAGTACATTTTTCAGCCAAATCCAAGTTGTGCTTTTATTTGCACTTTATCCCCTTTTAACCCCCATTTCAGGTTGAAAGGGCTCTTTTATGTCAGCACTTTAAAAATACGCAGGACTTGCCAGGAAGGTGTTTCCCTGGTATTGTCAGAGTCCTGTATTGTCATTTTATGTATGTGCTGCTGACCGTATTTATTGATCAAAAATTTTATCTAAGTCTATGTGCCCAGAGATGGACTTCCTATGTGTGAGCCTCTGAGATATTGCTCTTATTATGGACCTATCGTTTTATTCAGTCATGGACTATCCTGGTATTCCCTAACATCCGCTGTGCCAGGTCAGCGCCCCAGTTCCACTCATTATCCTGAAGGAAGAGAACGACGCCCCTTGTCACCGCACTTCTCCTTTGCCAGCTGGACCTGATAATAATTGTCAATGCAGATGAAATTGATTACCGATGTGTATGTATGCCTGCATGTTCCTTTTCTCTTTCAGGTGAAAATTCCAGACGGGCGGGGCCCTGTTAGAGTACGAGGTCGTACTCAGCTTAAAGCAGCGGGGTATGTAGTGTACGGGAGTTGCGATGCCCGTCACTACAGAAGGGTCACTTGAGTGCTGTCGTTCCCCTCATTTATGGGGAGGTTGGTATAAGTCATCTTCATAAAATGCAATGTAATTTAATGCTATGTAATTCCCTGTTACTGTGTTATTGCTATATTCAGGCCTGCTAGGGATGTCATTCCAGCTCTAGTCACTAGAGGGAGCTAGGGAGCCCTAGTTTATATATTCAGGCTCAGTCAGGGAAAGTCAGTCTAGTCCAGGCCATGGGCCTGTGAAGGCAGTGCAGACCCTGGAGTCTGTGAAGGCAGTGCAGACCCTGGAGTCTGTGAAGGCCACATGTCACGGGCCTAGGCAGGTCAGCAGGAGCCAAGCTGAGGCAATCCCTAGAGCAAGAGGTACTGTAATGTCAGAGGAGGTACGCCGCAAACTGGAGATTCAAGGATATAAGCCAGAAGTAGGGCATTGGGGCCTTGAAGAATAATTGCCAGTCAGGACAAGCCAGGAAGAAAGTAAGGTTCGCCTGCAATTCAAAGTCCTGTTATTTAACCCTCTGTTTACCTTGCTGGATATAAGCCTGCTGTAATTGAGATCGTACCAAAGCCAATTGTCTGCAAAAGAACTGTTTAAGAGAGTGCCTTCTGTATTACCACTGTTTCAGTAAAGTTGGAATTCTGTTTCAAGATACAAGTCTGCACCTCCATTATTCCCACTATAAATACGGTGTGCCACCGTTTACTGGCACTGGCGTCACGAAACATCAGGGACTTAGCCATAGGCACGTTAATCTACAACACCAAGGGCGCCTCACATTGCACCTGGCTGTGTCCCTCCAGAACCCAGAGAGTGCCCCAGAGGAACAGCGTGCCGACCTCTCCATCACTGGCATTCCCCAGGTTAGTCCCACACATTGCTCTGACTTGGGGATGCTACACACGCAACTGACAAAATCCAATGTTTTTGGGTTTTTTAAGCGCTTTGATCATACAGAAAAATTTTGTTACACTGTGTCAGTACAGATAGAAGGTATCGGTCTGGGATGCAAACTGTTTCTATCACAGAGGATTGTCTGGACTGGATACAACTGTAGCAAACCCTCAGATGTGATAAGCATTAGGTCTGTACAGATTTGCAAAGGCTCCATGTCAGTGACAGCAAGCAGAGGTCTTAACAAGGATGAGAGATTATGATCAGACTTTAAAAGTCCCATTGCCAGTTCACCCGAAGCAGATTCGGCTCTGCTGTCTGACAGCCCTGTGCCAGCAGAGGGCAGCACTGCTATATGGGAACCAGCAAATCAGTACATACATGACTGTAATAATAAGCACCCAGCCCTCTAATCATCCGTTAACCCCTGCAGGACCGGGTGATTTTCTATTTTTGCGTTTCCGTATTTTACTCCCTGCCTTTCAGAAGCCATAACTTTTTTACTTTTCCGTTCATTTGGGCATACGAGGGCTTGTTTTTTGTGGGTAAAGTTATTCTTTTTACCATTTACCGATGTAGTGGGAAGCTAGAATTAAAATTACAAATGGGGTGGAATTGGAAAAAAAAATAAAAAATTCCGCCATAGTTTTATGGGTTTCATTTGTAGGGTGTTCCCTGTGTTGCAAAACTGGCCCGTTACCGTCATTCTCTGGGTCAGTGCGATTACAGCAATACCACATTTATATAGTTTTTTTTATGGTTTAATACTTAAAAAAAAAAAAAAAAACTTTGGAAGAAACTGATTTTTGCTTTGCATTACCACATTCTGACCCCTACCTTTTTAATATTTACGTCTATTGAGCTGTGTGAGGTCTGCGTTTTTGCGGTGTGATCTGTAGTTTTTATTGGCACCATTTTGGAGTGTGTGTGACTTTTTGATCAATTTTTATTAAATTTTTTGGGGGAGGTGAAGCAATGAAAAAATGGCGAATCGGCCATTTGGATTTTTTTTTCCATTACGGTGTTCATCGTACGGGATAAGTATTTTTGAATTGTAATAGTTTGGATGTTTTTGGATGCTGTGGTTCTCATGATATTTTAAAAAATATATAATTATGAGGAAGGGGGGTGGGGTGATATATATTTTTATATATTTTTTATTATATATATATTTATTTAAACTTTTTTACTTATTTATACACTTTTTTAAAAGTCATTTCTCCCATAGACTGCAATGAATTGCCATTGCAGCCTATGGGACATTCAAAACGTTCCTATGGAGACCTCCCATAGGAACTATTGCTGTGATAGGCTCCCACAGAGACTGAATGGCCTCCCTAATCCGTACGCGCTAGAGCCCTTTGGGCTTTGGGAGTGCAACGCTCCTGGGGAAAGCTGCCTCAGATACCGTGCTCAGAATTGACCAAGACATCTTAGGGGATAAAAGTCTGCGATTGGCGTTATCGCCGATCGCAGACATTAGCTCCATTCCTCTGAGGCCAGGCGGCTATGGCACTCGCTCGCGCCATTTTGAAAGACAGGACTTCCACCGTACATGTATGGCAGTGGTCCCGAAGGGGTTAAAAGGTTTGTCCAGTTTTTATAAGTTTTTGAATATTCACCTTTCCCTGGTGGTCCTGTGCAGTCCAGCATACTTACCTGCTCTCTGCCACTCAGTTCCACTCATGTGCGTCCTGAAAAATGAAATCTGAGTTCTGATTGGTTGTTACCGGCAGTTAAGACCGATTTCACAAAAAACTCTTTCTAATCTAAAAGATAAACTGACTTTATTGACCAACCAACCAATCAGAGCACAGGTTTCATTTGTCAAGAGCAGAGTACGAAATGAAAGCCGCGCTGTGATTGGTTGCTATGTCAGATAGCTTGATAAATCTCCCAGACTCTGTGGGCCTACGATTTCCAGCCCGACCTCAAGTGTGAACGCGGCTCATGAAGGACTCCGCTCTTCTATCAAACTTCTCAAACAAAAACTCCGGACATCAAAGCGTCGACGTCTCAGAGCCGCCAGCCTTCTGCAATCTCCTTGTGAATCATCTGCTGATGGAGCAGAGACGTTTTGATTTCAGATTCCAAGAACGGTCGGCTGGTTTGGAGAGGATTATCAATCACGGACACGGGATTAAAGAATTGTCGGACCTTTGAAGTCGCTGCCATAAAAATAGAGCCTGTCTCCAAGACTTGTCAAAAAAAGGCAGAAAAAATCCGGCGCATCATCACTTAAAGGAAAAGTCCACATCCTCACATCCAGTTCTGGGACTGTTAACACTTTCACTTTGGTTCCTCAAAAGAAAGTTTCTAAACTTCTCTGTACACTACACGTCCCCAACACAACACCACAGGAAATAACAACTACTGCTGCAGGCTACCGACTATACAGCAGAAGTAGGTAAAACCACGCCCCCATTCTGACATCACTTCCTGCTCTGCAGCGATTGGCTGTAACTGCACCTCAGAGACTTTCTGCTCAGCTGATTATTCGTCATTTCCAATATTTGCTTTATTGTTTTTTTTTAAAGGGGTTGTGCAGCAAAAAATATTCCACAGTTTTCAAACCAGCTCCTGGCTCTGAATACTTTTAGTAATTAAAAATGTATCTGTAAAGCTCCACCTGCTGTTTGTTCTTTTCCTTATTTTGTGTCCATCTGACTGCGGTGGTCGCACACGCTCAATTTAAATCTTGGGCTGTCACAGCCATACTGTATCTTCTGTTAGAAGCTGTGGCAGTTACAGGGAGAAAGCTGCAGCAGAAAGGACACACCCCTGAGCTGCAGCAGAAAGGACATGCCCATGAGCTGCCATCTTGATAAATCTAGCAGAGCAATGAATGGGGATCCATGTGAGGTACAGGGCTGGATCTAGCTTTGTTAGCAAAAGACTGTAATGTACTATATTTTTTTACATCAGTCATGGCAAAACCCCTTTAAGAAACCCTTTGATCGGGTGTGTCTTCTTGGGGCTTGGCTTCTAATAGGCGGTATTTATCAGAGTGTGGAGCGGGGTTTGTCAGAATACACATTTTTTTTTAGAGTGTTCCCCATGTACTTTCCCCTTTATGAGGTCCTTCCAGCAGAGGGACAAGATTGCCCTTTAACCCCTTCCCGTCGTAGCTATTTTCCATGTTTGCTTTTTAGTTTTTTACTCCCTGCCTTCCAAAAAGCCATAACTTTAGTTGGTCGTACGAGGGCTTGGATTTTTAAATTTTTTTTTTTTTTTAATGGCACCATTTAATATTTCATAGGACGTAGCAGGAAGCTGGAAAAAATTATGAATGGATTGGAATTGGGGGAAAAAAGCGCGCCAGTGTTTCATGGGTTGCATAATTTTGGCGTTCACGGTGTGGTAAGAATGACATTTTTTTTCTTTTTCTTTTTGTAAGAATTACATTTTACCTTTATTCTGCAGATCACTACAAGTTTAACCATACCAAAATAATGTACCTCGTTTACTGGTAAAAGGTGAATTGCGTTATGGATTCCATTACCACGGACCATAACGCAATTCAATGACGGCATGCATAACGGAATGGCTTTAGAGGCATTCCGTTATTCATTCCGTCATAATAGAAGTCTATGGGCTGCAAAACTGATTCGTTCCGTTTCCGTTATGCAGGAGAGAGCTCAGGATCAGGGGAGGACTCGGGATTAGGAGAGGACTCGGGATTAGGAGAGGACTCGGGATCAGGAGAGGACTCGGGATCAGGAGAGGACTCGGGATCAGGAGAGGACTCAGGATCAGGAGAAGACTCAGGATCAGGAGAAGACTCAGGATCAGGAGAAGACTCAGGATCAGGAGAGGGCTCAGGATCAGGAGAGGGCTCAGGATCAGGAGAGGACTCAGGATCAGGAGAGGGCTCAGGATCAGGAGAGGGCTCAGGATCAGGAGAGGGCTCAGGATCAGGAGAGGGCTCAGGATCAGGAGAGGGCTCAGGATCAGGAGAGGGCTCAGGATCAGGAGAGGACTCAGGATCAGGAGAGGACTCAGGATCAGGAGAGGACTCAGGATCAGGAGAGGACTCAGGATCAGGAGAGGACTCAGGATCAGGAGAGGACTCAGGATCAGGAGAGGGCTCAGGATCAGGAGAGGGCTCAGGATCAGGAGAGGACTCAGGATCAGGAAAGGACTCAGGATCAGGAGAGGACTCCCCTGCATAACGGAAATGGAACGGATCTGTTATGCCACCCATAGACTTCTATTATGACGGAATGAATAACGAAATGCCGTCATGGAATTGCGCTATGGTCCGTGATAACGGAATCCATAACGCAATTCACCTTATACCAGTAAACGAAGCGTGAACGAATATCAAAATATGAAATTCGCTCACCTCTAGTCGTCATATTCTGACATCCGTAGTTTTTTTTTGGGACATGATGATACTATTTAAGGGTTGTTTTTCCTTATTTTTAATGTAAAATGGGGAAAGAAGAGTGGTTTAAATTTTTACATTTTTAGAGTTTTAAAAAGTCTTTTCTTTACTTTATTTTTAGCCCCCCTTAGGGGACTGCCGTAGACTACCATAGCCTGAATTAATATAGTATTTCCGTTTATAGTAGACAGGGCTTAATAGAAACTTAACTATGGCAGGCCTGGGAGCCTTCAGAAGGACTGAAGCTGCTGAAACAACCAAACGGCTCCCGTGATCCGAGCTGTTCAAGCATCAGAACCTACCTACTCCCTGTACATTACCTCTCAGATGCTGTGGTAGCAATTGACCATGACACCTGAGGGGTTAATGTCCGCGATCAGAGTTGTGTCCAATCACATACACTTTCAGCTGCGGCGCCTGCTCAGTTCCTAAATGGAGCTCCATCTTTAAAAACCCTACTATAATTGGCAAGTCCCCCATTGGGAGCGCCAAATCCCGCTGCCAGGGACCATCCATTTATGGGTGTGGCTTACATAAGCCCCACCCATTTTCCTCCAAAGATTAATCTGCTGTTTGTCGCATTATACTTTGAATGCCGCTTTCAGGTATTCAGCTGTCTACCCCTGACAGAAATCTCCGCGCAGGGCTAAGAACCAAAGCCAGTGAGGCATGTGTAATCCCCGCCCATAAGTGGGCGTTCCCTTGCTGTTTCGCCGTGCTCCTGGGGGGGCAGAGCTTACATGCCCTGAATTTACCAACCATGTTGGTAAGTATGGCTGAGCTGTCTGCCAGCAGCTTACACCTCTCTCCCCATTGAGAGTACATGCACGCTTGGCCAAGCTGAGCATGCATGTGTATGGGGGACCGGGAGGCCGACAGGCGCCTTAAAATGTAAATTGTAGAAATGCCAATAGAGTAAATGCCCCAGGACCTCCACCATTCTGCCCCTCCATCATCTTCTTCAGGATGAAGACTCTTTTGCACACCGGGCCAGAAGCCATATTTCCATCTGGGTAAGGTGGCGCCATCTAGAGTAGTCTTGGGTGAACTGCAGGTTCTTTTTATTTTCCCATGGGTTATAGGTTACCACCTATCACTTTCATAATAGCCATGACTAGCGTTTCCGAGCCTTGCTGCTCTGTTCAGTTCCTTGTGCCAGTCCATTATGTTCACCGTCATTATATTCCTGGGAAAATAGATGGACAAAGGAACGCTCTTTATAAAAATGATGGGTTTAAATTCAGTTAATCCTCTAAACTCTCAAGTGCCGGCAATAAAGCGGGTTACTGCTGCCAATTCCACTCCATTCAGTGGTAGAAGGTTTCTCAGACTATCCAGAACTTTTCATTCCCTTCTGTCCTCGCCATCATTAGAAGCCACAATCCCAGGTCTTTAGAAAAAATCTCATTACTGTAATTCCGTCCTAATCATTTTCAGTCGCGCCTCCGACATACGAGACGACAAAGCCGGTTAAAGAGAAAACACCTGGTTCACCCGGTCAGTCCAGGTCCCGGGATGGGGCAGGTCTTAAAGGGATATTCCAGGTTCAGCAAACAAAAGTTATGGTGAAATTCGTGGTGAAAAATTCTATAATTTCCAACGTACTTTCTGTATCAATTCCTCGCTGTTTTCAAGATCTCTGCTTGCTGTCACTCCATAGTGATAACTAGTGTTGAATGAATTGAAGTTAACGAAGTGGAATTATATAAATTTGATTCGCCGCGAGTCCAAATTTCTTGGCACTTCGTGGTAACAAATCCATTCTTCTGAAATAGCGGTAAAAAAGAAAATGACATATCTCCTATCTTTTGATCGCGGAGAGGCCATCACGATCAGGCTCCACATCTCGCATGCGCTGACATGTGATGTCACCACGTCAGCACGTGTGGGATTTGGCACGTTTTCTTCAATCAAGATGACCGCGATGGCCTCTCCGCAACCAAATGGATGAGGTGAGTATGTAATTTTTAAACCCCTGATGAACCTCTGAAAGGCCTTAATGTGACTCTCAGATGCCGCGATCACCGTTGAACACGGCATATGAGGAGTTCAGTGATGGGGGGCGGCATAAACTCCTTTCCCTGCGCCCGCTACGCACTTCGTAACGGATCCGAATTTCTTGTCGAAGTACGGCCAGGCAGCCGAATCAAATTTTCAAAAACTTCTCTCATCACTAGCGATAACTGTAAGGAGCCCCCTGTCCATCACATAACCAGGACTGAGTATTATGCACTGGAAGTAAACAATAAGGGTTCTTCTTCAACGACAACAAGCAGAGATCTTGAAAACTGCCAGGGATTAATACAGAAAGCACACTGTATAACTCTTCCTTACAAAATGAATGCCCATTATCTTCCTGAAACTGGAACATCCCTTTAATTCCCCTTGTATAGAGTTTAATTTTTGAGCAAAGAGGGGATTGTTCCAGTTTTGTTTAAAAAAAACCTTACCCATTGTAGAATGTAAAGTTTACAAGATCTCTGCTTGCTGTTACTGAACGAGCTAGTCCAGATGTTGAAAAGCTGTAATGCCTAATACTTAGGGCTCATGCACACGACCGTATGTATTTCGCGGTCCACAAAATATACGGATGACGTCCGTGTGCATTCCGTATTTTGCGGAATGGAACAGCTGGCCCCTAATAGAACCGTGATGCGGACAACAATAGGGCATGTTCTATTTTCTTGCGGAACGGAAATACGGACATATGGAAACGTAATGCGCACTTTTTTTTGCAGACCCATTGAAATGAATGGTTCCGTATATGGTTCACAAAAAAATGGAATGGACACGGAAAGAAAATACGGTTATGTGCATAAGCCCTTAAGGCCTCTTGCACACGACCATATGGTCCATGAGCGGGCCATATGTCCCGGAGCGGCATTGATCTTGCGCACGGGAGCGCACAGCATCATAGATTACAATGATACAGTGCACGTCGAGCCGCCCGCCGGACTATTGTCCCGCACTCATATGATCATATGTCTCGGAGGGCATACGGTCGTGTGCAAGAGGCCTAAAGGGGGTTCTCTGCTTTGGACGGATTGTTAAAAGGGTCCATCGACAATAAGCTGATCCTAAAGTGTTCTCCTGCCGGGACCTCCAGCGATCAGCTGTGATCTGTGAGCAAACCTAGCAGTAAGTGTTCAATTTCCCTGCAGCGCCTCCAATGGAGAAATTTAGCATTAAACTTTTCCAACTTATGTCAATGAGTTTTCTGAAGGACAGATCCTTCAGAGAGAGAGACGCCCTTTGTATCCACTGGCCAGGAGATAAACACCCCCTTAGGACCCCCTTCTAATAACCGAGAATTCCCTCCTTGGGGGTATGAAAATGGGTTTTCTACACTGGACAACCCCTTTAAGGACTGACTCAGAGGCACACATTCACATTGCTGTGCATTAAAACACTCCAGCCCGGGCAGTTACTGTATGGTGCACGGCAAGAAGGAGTTAAGTCAAGATCACAATTTTTTTATTTATTTTGTACGAGACGTCTCTATCAGAAACGTGTCCTTCAGGTTCTAAAATCTAGAAATTTCCTTCAACGTTTCTTCAGACTGTGACCGAATATGTAGCAATGGCTGTTATACTGGTCACCAGTTCAGCAAACCTTGCGAGTGCCACCTGGAGGAAAATTCTGGAACTTGGAAAATGGCAATGGCCCTGGGACCTCCACCATCTCGGTGTCTCCACCACTATCTGCCTGCTTTATGGCAATTTATAATATAGCATCCATTAAGTTCCATGCTAGGTCTTGGACTTCAACTTAATTTTTATTTAGACCAGGAACAATTTTGTAGCAATTCGAGAAATCTCCAAGTGCGTCCCAGTGCCCTGATTGGACGAAGGTCAAAAAGAGCAAATGTCCCAAGCCCCTCCACCACCCACTCACTACTTCATGGTAACCTATTATTAGAGCCATTATGCTCTATCCCATGTCTTGGACTTCATGTTAAGTTTCTCTGGACTGTGTTGAATATTGTAGGAATTGAGGTCACAAATTCACAAACCTGTGCCAGTTGCAAGAAGGACAAATGTCCCAGGTGTCTTCACCACCCTCTGAGTAGTTCATGATACTCTATAAATTCCCATAATTTAGGTATGAAAAATGAAGACTATAATTATATTGGCAATGGTTCCTGATATTTTAAACTGCCAGTGGATGCTAATTGCCCCTGATTCCTTCCAATGCCCAAATGTTCCAGGCTTCTTAAGGATCCTTCTTAGGACTTTATGGCTCCTTGCCTGAGCAATAAGGTTCTTCTGTTCCCGTATCTGAAAAGTTGTATTTGTTTCTGTTTCAGTTATTATCTACCTGTTTGTGTCCTTGTATCTTTGAACACATCTTCTTGTCTGCTGTCTGCCCTGAACTCTGTCTATCACTACCTCCTGAACTCTGCCTGTCCTGACTTGAGCACCATGTGACTTTGAATCCTGGCCATTTCTTTTGTACTACAACTTGATGGCTATAGCCCCTTGATGGTGGTTTAAAGTAGAGGACGTAACAGGGTTTTCAAAGATATTTTTACTGATGACTTGTCCTCTGGATAGGTCATCACTCATCAGTATATGATCGGTGGGGTCCGACACCCAGGACCCTTACTGATCAGCTGTTTGAGAAGGCACTGGTGCTCCTGGCTCCTCGCAGCTCACCAATGGTTCACACTGACCTATTTTTCTTGAGAAGAACAGATTTGTTAGTAACCATCTAGTATCTAATGGGTAAAGCACCTGTGAAAGCCACACTTCCAATCTCCTTAACTAAAGCACCTTTTGCTAATTAGCTCAGATATTGGTTTAGTTACATTGTGTTTGTCTGTAAGTGTAATCACACCACGTCATATCCATGCAGAAATCCAGACAATTCCAAAGGATTCACTTCTTTTTCTCCGGATTGTAAGCTCCCGATTACCATGTGGCTGAGTTGAATGCATCTGCTACAAGTTCGACACTAGATTCTTGCATCTTGATTAGGCCTCTTTCACACTTGCGTTCTGGGGATCCGGCAGGCACTTCCGTCCCGCCGGATCTATCAGAACGCAAGTCGCCTGAAAGCATTAGAAGACTGATCAGGATCCTGATCAGTCTTCGAAATGCTTTCAGGTTACTATGGCAGCCAGGACGCTATTAAAGTCCTGGTTGCCATAGTAGAGGCGAGAGCGGTATACTTACAGTCCGTGCGGCTCCCGGGGCGCTCCTGAATGACGTCAGAGCACCCCATGCCCATGGATCACGTGATCCATGCAATCACGTGATCCATGCGTGTGGGGCGCCCTGACGTCACTCTGGAGCGCCCCGGGAGCTGCACGGATGGTAAGTATACCGCTCCCCCGGATCCGGCGTTACGGCATGTCTTCCGGATTTTTAGACGGAGACAAATCCGCAGCATGCTGCGCTTTTGTCAACGTCCAAAAAACGTTCACATACTGAACGGAAGACATCCTGATGCATCCTGAACGGATTTCTCTCCATTCAGGATGCATTAGGATAATCCTGATCAGTAGCTTTCCGTCCTAGAGACCCGAGGACGGAACTCTACGGAACTCTACGGAAAGCAAAAACGCTAGTGTGAAAGAGCCCTTAGACGAACATCCTCTGATAAACAGCTTTACTGGAAAAGTTTCAGAAGACAGGTGGACGTTTGACCCATTTCTTTCTGCTCAGCTTAGGACAAGTCTTGGTTGCTCTTCGTGGACATCCTCAGAAGATACAATGCTATCCAGTAGATGGTCATAGGGAAGGTTTCTCGAGGAACAAGCCTCGGACTTCACTTTGCTTCTTAGTTTCTTCTCCCTTTGACTCTCTTGCTGCAGTTTCTCAGATACCACAGCTGGTTTCCATTAGTAGAGCAGCTGCAGCCAAATGTTATGAGGGGGAGCAGATTAAAATTTCATATGTTCTTTCCTGCCCAGAGACACAAGAGACGTAGAACAACTTTAAGTAATTATACATCACACATATTATTGACATAATTCATGACAGTAAAGCTGGAAGTCATTGAGGCCTCAGAGATTGTCATCAAAGGTAAGGTTTGAAGCTTCTGGGCCCTGATCCAAAATTCAATCCAGGACTCCCCAGCCATGCCAGGAGGTCTATAATAATGGCCGCCGAATGTTAACCAAACCCCTCGTGAGAATGAAACTTATGTTCCTCCTAAAGCTATGTCTTTGATTGTCATATATTATCCACTCTCTAGGTTCATCCTATATTATGGCGGAATGGAGAAATTAGGAACCACAACTTGAGATGAGCAAATCATGTGCCTAAGTTTGTTACAGTGTATCGGCGCCGGTAACATGTATCAGTCTGAAGTTCAGGTTCTTTAGCTCACAGAGGATTGTCCAGACTGGATGCAGTTGTAACAAACCCTCAGTTCTGTGGACAGGATCGGGTCTGGAGGGGGGTTTCAGCCTCAGAATGTAATGACTGACTCGATACAATTGTAGCAAACAATCTGCTCAAACCGTCAGAGGTCACAGGTGCAACTATAGGAGGTGCAAAAACTGAAGACTTAAAGGTATGACTGCCCTATAGGAGGAGACTCTAGCACTTTAAAAAGCACCTATGAGCAGAGTCAACCCTATTAGACCAGCTATACTGCCTGGTAGGGTTGATCCTGCGTATTAAGGCTAGTTTTACACTAGCGGCAAGGAGCTCCAACAGGCTGTTGCGGCGGGTGAACAGCCTGCCGGATCCGTGCTGCCGCTAGAGCTGGAGGGCACCGAGGGGCATGGTCAGCACTGGAAAGCTGAGGTGCACTGAGAGGCTAGGCCCTGCCCTCAGTGCACTGAAACCCTCTACTGCATAAATAATAAAAGTCTAGATTTCTCAGAAATCCCCCAACCGATTTTCACAAGACAGGTATTATTTAAACCAGCAGGATCAACCCTACCAGGCAGTATGTAGTGTTGATCCTGCTGATAGGAGATCTTTAAATGACATGTGATAGTTGTGGGACCTTGTTAAAGAATTTGCATCAGGGGAGTCTTTGTTATAACAGCACAATTTTATGATGCCACCTACAGCTACATGTGCTAAAAAGTAGTCACCCACCCAGGAAGTCAGGTGGTTGTCAGGCAACACTTTGCAGAGAACAGTGTTAGGCTTTTTCTGACCTATGTGTGCAAATACCAGTGCGATAGATGACGGGTGCACAGAACATGAGGGCTCCTGCACACGCTATAGACATGTCTCCAGGTACGAACAGTATAAAGCTCAGCATGAAGCGCCCTCTACAGCCAGTACCTGAGAGCCACAACATTCAGAAGCTCCCTCCCTTAGGGTACTTTCACACTTGTGGCAGGACGGATGCGGCAGCCTATTCAGCCTGCCGGATCCGTCCTGCCGCAAGTGCCCGTGCACTGCCGTGCTGCAGCTCCATCCCCATTGACTATAATGGGGCGGGGGGCGGAGCTACGGCGCAGCACGGCAGCGCGCGGCCGGAGATCGCCGGACTAAAAGTCCTGCATGTCCGACTTTTCAGTCCGACGATCTTTGCCGTGCACTGCCGTGCTGCGCCGTAGCTCTGCCCCCGCCCCATTATAGTCAATGGGGACGGAGCGGCAGCACGGCAGTGCACGGGCACTTGCAGCAGGACGGATCCGGCACGCTGAACAGGCTGCCGGATCCGTCCTGCCGCAAGTGTGAAAGTACCCTAACAAGGAATCTAATAGATATGTGGGTCCCCAGAACTTTTGAGCTGGGGTTGGGTTGCCCATAAGGTATGTGCAGTGGCTGGGTTTGAGGAGGCCCCCATTGCTACATTGGGTCCCCCGGACACCGTTGAGATGTCACCAAGTGTTGCTGCTCTCTGGGAGGGATGGTAAGGCATTGTGCACCCCAATGGGAAGTAAGTCCAGAGAGTCTGCAGTAAACCAGTGTGCTTCTTTACGGGAAGGACTCAAGTGCAAAACAATACAGGCGAGGCATAGGGCCGGCTTCTCCAGTCTCTTCGCTGGCATTTCAATTTTCACCTCAGGCAGCAGAAAAGCTAGGTGCACCACTGCTCAGCAGTTTTGACGGATCAGGAGGATGGATCTCCGTGAAAGTTGCCTCACTCAGTCTCGCATAATAACATGTTGGTGCTGTTTAGGGGTGTAAACCCATTTTAATTTTTTTCTCTTTCTTTTGCAACACAAGAACATCTAGCAGGTGAATCATTTTCAGATTTCCCTCTGACCCCCATTCAGAAGTAAGCGTCACCTCTAAAACCTTGCTTTAGGTAATATTCAGTTACTAAACAGCAAATATCATTGCCGCACGCTATCACAGCCAAGCGCCTAGTACAATGCAGCACAGTGGAGGCACATCGTTACCTACCCAGCGCATCTGCACAGCTATTATCCCTGCAAATGACTCTGATCTGAAGCGTTAAATCAGAAGAATTTAATTTGCTGCTAATTAAAATGTTTGGAATGGAGCAGAATATACTGTGTTTTAATGACGCCTAACAAGCTGCAACCTCTCACAGCGCACACGGCGACTATGACACAGTGAGGAAGATCTAATCTTATACACCGACGAGGAATCCTAACACTGTCTGTATATACAGTATGCATGCTCCACCTCCTAGAACAAAAAAGGATGATTTCCAGCTTCCTTAAAATCCACAATATTCTTTATTGATTTCCAAAGATACGTTTAAGATCCAATTCACATGTCACACGAAAAACATGCTGCGATTGTGACGCGTTTCGGGCTATAACATGGAGCCCTTCATCAAGACGTATGGGATGTAGGATGTACAACGAATGAATTAAAAGTGCGTATTAGGAAACATCTAAGTGATATTCCGCATGCGGCTTCCCGCAATGTCTCAGCGGCGAGTTTGCACTTCGCCACTGTTCACAAAGGCAACACATCAGGTTTTTCTGCACAAGGAATTGAGGTTGTGACTGCCCCTATAAGAGGTGGAAATCGTAGACAAAAACTACTGAGCAGGGAAACATATTGGATGTTTATGCTAGAAACTTGTATTCCAAAAGGTTTGAATAAGAAACATGATTTAACACTGCAGTATATGTAAATGTGAGCTTCATGCTAAATAGGTGCTTCCACCTCTCTGGCTGGTATTCACACCCATTAATCTATTTTGTATTTGGGTCACCTGAATTCCCATAAGGGAATCCAATCAGAGATGGTGCTACCACCTACATTGCGCTATATAAAGTTTGTTTTAATCTGGATGTATTGTCTTGATGAAGGGCTCCATGTTATAGCCTGAAACGCGTCACAATCGCAGCATGTTTTTCGTGTGACATGTGAATTGGATCTTAAACGTATCTTTGGAAATCAATAAAGAATATTGTGGATTTTAAGGAAGCTGGAAATCATCCTTTTTTGTTCTAAGACGTGAAACAGCCGAAGTTGGGCGTTCCTTTCCGTGCTACCTGGTTGCATTGAGGTGAGAGCTGCATCTAAAGCCTTGTGGATGCTCCACCTCCTGTACCTATAGTTTGTATGTATGACTTCCTATTGGGTAAAATTCTACAAATCACAGTTTCCTGTTATCACTGCCTTCCCCTGAGGATTTCTTCCAGTGCAATTTTGAAGGTTAGCAGGACCTGATATAATTCCAGGATCTAATCTAATGCGAAAGGGAAGAGGAGAAAAGAAGATGGTAGAGGAGAGGGATGAAATAGAAAAGGAGAGAGTAGAAGGGGAAGGCAGAGGTCAAAAGTAGATAAGAGAAGGGGCGATGGGAGGAGGAGAGGTAGAGGAGACGGATGAATAAGAAAGTCATAGGAAAGGAAAGAGAAGAGGTGGGCAGAGGGCAAGTAGATGAAAGAAGAGGTAATGAGAGGAGGAGACAGGAGGGTAGAGGAGAGGAGAAGGAGAAGAGGAATATGTAGAGGAGAGGAGAAGGAGAAGAGGAAGGAGCAGTTGGAAGGAGAGGAGATGAGATAAGAAAATGGTGGAGGGCAGGGATGCAAGAGATAGGCATAGGAGACGAAAAGAGAGGAGAGAGAAGAGCAGGGCAAAACAAGAGGGTAGAGGAGAAGAGGGGTGATGAGGAAGGAGAGGAGAAGGGGGAGGAGGAGAGAGATAGGAGGAGAAGAGGCGATGAGAAAATGGTGAAGAAGGTTGCAAGAGAAAGGCTTAGGGGAAGAAAGGAAAGGAGAGGATGGCAGAGGAGAAGAGAAGAGGGTTGAGGAGGGAGAACGAAAGAGAGGAGAAGAGGAAGGAAAGTAGGGGTAGAAAAAGGGAGGAGAGAATGGTAGAGGAGAGAGATGCAAAAGAGAGGCATAGGAGAGGAGGGCAGAGAACAAAAGTAGATGAGAGAAGAGGAGATGAGGAGGAAGGAAATAAGAGGAGGGGACAGGAAAGTAGAGGAGAGGGGAAAGGAGGAGAAGAAGAGGGAGGAGTAGAGAAGAGAGGAGGTGGAGATAAGAGATGGGAGGCAGAGCTGGAACAATTGGTAGGCAAAGCTAAGCACCCACCTAGGACACCACCTTGACACATGGAGGGGGGGGGGGGCGGGGGGTGCAATTACAGTTAAAACCATTTTTGCAGTGTAGCAGCTCTGAACTTTCTGACCATTGAATGCTTTCTTCAGTCCACCATTGATAGCGGTGCTGATTGGTGCAGGAGGCCCAGGGATCGCTGAGCATGGTTGGCAATACTTCCTGTTCCTTAGTCCCTGGTCCTCCATTGCTGCTGCACTGGGTCCTAGAGGTGACAGGACACTGCACAGCGCCCAGAGCTTACAGGAGCCAAAGTGAATCCAGAGCACAAGCTACTTGACTTCAATGGCATCCAGTCTATTGGAGGCAGCACCTGGAGCAGAAGCGGGTCTGGTCTGAGGTCTGAATCTAGGGGACTAGGTCTGTTATGGAGTGAGTATTAATTTTAGGATATGGTCTGTGGTCTATATTAATTGTGGGGCCTAATTTGGGATGGGTATAAACTTGGGGTCTGTTATGGAGTATTCATTTTAGGATATGATCTGGGGTCTGAATTAATCTTGGTGTCTGTATTATTTATGGGGTCTGGTTGGTGGTCTGTATTATTTTGGGGTCTGGGGTCTATTAATTTTGGGATCTGGTCTGGGTTCTGAATTTGAAGGTCTGATGTAGGGCCTGTATTCATTTTGGAGTCTGGCCTATGTTTGTATTAATTTGGGGGTTTGGTCTGGAGTCTATAGGGGTCATTTTTGAAACTGGTGTAAAGTAGAACTGGCTTAGTTGTCCATAGCAACCAATCAGATTCCACCTTTCATTTTGGACAGCTCCTTTGGAAAATGAAAGCTGGAATGTGATTGGTTGCTATGGGCAGCTAAGCCAGTTTTACTTTACACCAGTTTGATAAATGACCCCTATATTTATTTGCGAGGTGTGGGGGTCTGTATTTATTTTGGGACTGGTTTGGAAGGTCTATATTAATTTAGGAGTCTGATCAGTAATCTGTATTATTATTGGCGTCTGATCTTGGTTCTGTATGATTTGAGATCTGATCTGGAGTCAAAATTCTAGGGTCTGATCAGGTCTTATTTCATAGCCACTATGCTATCATTTAATGGGAACCAGAAATAATAAAATGTCTGGTACTTTTTATTTTGGGCGACTATTGATCACATGATCCCATCCATTTAACTACAGACTTGACGACCTATCGTATCTCAGAACTGATCATGTCATGTTCTGTTTTTACTATTTTTCGAAATAAATATATTAATTTATGATTACATTTTAACATTTTGTTCTTTCTAAGATTTTTGGCTACGTTGTCTACTAGAAAACAAAAACTAAGGTCAACGACTTGCATCGCCTGATACAATAAAACGCTGCAGATGCAGCAGAAGGTGTCACCTTGGTATCAATTTGGGTTTTTTGGAAAGTAACAAATCTGAATTCATGAGGGGATGTACAGCAAATTTCATGAATAGCATCCCAGAACCCGGGAGAATGCATAATGAGTGTTGAAGTAGACAAAAGATGTAATTGATATTCATGGGACGAAATGACAATCATACAGCCGAATATTTCCTTCTTGTACGGAGCGGAAAAAGGAAGATTTTCATATCTGAAGAGTAAGGAGCTCTGCATCATCCTGAGACTCTGCTGTCAATATCCATCACCTCCTCAGAATCCGATGACAGACCTCCTCGGCAAGCAGCTCATAATGAAATATAAGGTGTGTTAGGTAAGTTTAATTGAGTGGTGTCTTATGTCCTTACCTGGTGAGGGGGATCCGATGAGCCGCTTGTCCAGAAGAGCAGAGCTTGTACAGCAGAGCAGGAGGACATATATAGCCGAGCCGCTGCAGAAGAACTGGAGAAGAAATGGAGCTGAGTTGTAGCAGAGTTGATGCTGCATTCTGATAACTGGAATAGCTGAGTCATATACAGTAGCAGAGCTGATGTAGCATACCAGAAACCAGAATGGCTCGTTGATGTAGCAGGACTGATGTAGCGTATTTTAAACCAGAATAGCACATTGATGTAGCATAGGTGCTGCAGACTGGAGGCTGATGTAGCAGTGCTGATGCAGCCTACTACTGACCAGAATACAACAGTGACATAGCAAAGTTGAGGCAAGCTGCAGTCTGGAGGTTGATGTAGCAAAGCTGAGTCAAGCTGCAGTCTGGAGGTTGATGTAGCAAAGCTGAGTCAAGCTGCAGTCTGGAGGTTGATGTAGCAAAGCTGAGTCAAGCTGCAGTCTGGAGGTTGAAGTAGCGGGGCTGAGACAGCTGCAGACTGGAGTCTGATGTAGTAGGGCTGATGCAGCCTACTATTGACCAGAATAGAACAGTGATATAGCAAAGTTGAGGCAAGCTGCAGTCTGAAGGCTGATGTAGCAGAGCTGATGCAGCATACTGTTAACCAGAATAGTACACTGATATAGCAAAGTTCAGGCAAGCTGCAGTCTGGAGGTTGATGTAGCAGAGCTGATGCAGCATACTGTTAACCAGAATAATACAGCGATATAGCAAAGTTGAGGCAAGCTGCAGTCTGGGGACTTGTGTAGCAGCGTTGAGGCCTAAAGACACTGAACTAGAGTAACAGCTACTGGGGACAAATGAGCAGGAATCTGGTAACTCATCTGAATCATTGGGCGGCCTGAGCCAGACTCAAATAGTCTGACAGGATGACATCAGGATGACATCATCAACCCAATAAGCAAGAGAGGGGGGCAGAGAAAAGGAACAATGCAGCGCTGGATTCAAGTCAGGTGAGTGTAACCTGGTGTAGCTTAAGGAGTTTAAATCATGAAACATCCAGTGCTCATGGGCCCCATTACAGTACATGGCCTACAGACAGATGGGTGCCCCTCTCATAATCCGCAGAATCAGACTACGCAGAGTTTAATTGCGAGACAAAACAAATGCGGCGTGTGTGTAGTGCACAGTGCAACATTTTAGGCCCCACCCATTGTTATAAGCCCCTCCTACATATAATAGCCCACTCCCAACAAACACTGTACAGCTGAAATGTTGAGGATGAAGGTCAGAGTCTCACCCTCATCCTCCATAGACGCACTGTACTCAATACTCAGGGCCCCAACATAAACTTTTCTTCCCTCCCTGTTACAGGAATCACCACCCAGTTCTGTTTTACAGACTGCCCACCTCATGGCTCCTATAGTACCCCCCAAATCCTGACTTAGGCCTCTCACCCAGTTAAGCAAGGGGCAATCACCCCGAAACAGCTGTCTGCAGATGAGATGCTGGCTTATTTATTATCCGAGTCATGTCTCAAGGCCTGTTTAAGGGCTCAACCATTGACCTATAGGGTATCTGGTGGCATTAGAGGCGGAGCTTATTAAGAGCTCATTTGCATCCCAATCATTGCTGAGGAACAGTTTATCAACAAGTAAAGTAGTGCACTAAGTTACAGTCCTCCTGACTAATCTAAGTGGTGTGATTCCTACAACAAAAAACGAGGAGCTGCATACACTGATTGATAGTTATTTTTTTTTTTCGTTTATTTATTTATTTTCATCAAGACTATTAGCAAAGTTTTCTTTTTTTTCCATGTTTTAAAGTTTTGCGGCAAACATATCCACCTTTCGGATACACTCCAGGACATTACAGAATAATACTTGACGTACTGATATAATTTTCCGGAGCCTGTGTATAATTAATGTCAGTTGGGTATTATTTATGGAGTACTAGTGTGAACTGTCGCTGTAAACCACTGAATAACAACCTCGTCTTCTAGAGCGAGATATAAAACTGCAATCTAGCTAATTAGAGAGTCAAGTATACAACGTGTCCCATTCCATTAACCGCCGCTGTTTAGGCGCCTATTTGTCATCGTAATTTTAGTGGAAGTGAAATGACAAAATGACAAGATGGAAGCATCGTCTGTGCTGCGGTATATCACCAATCATTCCCGCTCTGACATCTGCCTGCAGCAATTCCGTGCTCTCTTCTATGGAGTCGTTTATTTCAGTATTAATAAGATTTCATTTAAGAAGCAACAAAATAATAGTAATATGAATTTTTATATTTTTTTTAATTTTATAATTTTTTAAAATTTTATTAAAAACACATTGTTTTGTACAAAAAAATTATATTCAGAACATGAGTTTAATACGGCTACATAGGGCATCATTCTCTCTGTCTGTCCATGCATTACACAGCCAGTTAATTGATTTCAATCAGACGAGTGTAATACCTTGTCTCTCCTGTTGAGGCACTTTAGGGGAACTGAGAGTTTTCTACCCAGTATGTCCTCCTCTACCCAATTACAGACCATCACTGGGGACCCCGGAATCAGGACAACTTTTAAATGGGTCACAACTATCCCTCGACTATATGTTGATCATGGGGAAAAGGGAAGAGGAGAGTTGTGTTGACTAATAGGGGAGGGGTCTTGAGTTGACCCCTCCTCTAGAGTAACAGAAGATGCTATGGTGGGCCCAAGTTCTGACACAATGATTGGCCCCAAAGGTCCAGCAGAAGTCATTCTTAATTGGAGGTGACTTTTTGAGACATTCTTGTGTGAGCAATAGTAACTTGTTCTTGTTCTTATTCTAGGGGAACTTGTTCTGTAGAGTCTTACGGATCAGCGAGTATAGACCCACTGTGCCAACTAACTGGTTTGCCTTTGGGAATTTGTTTTGGTGCTTCCCTGGTATTCACCCTTTAACCCCTATACAGAGATCTGGACTTTGCTGCAGGGGAACCACCATGCCACTACTTCTTGGGATAGTCCCAGTATAGTTGGCAGCGACCCAGAGGCTCTAAGCACAGAAAATGTACCAAAACTGCAGGTAAAGGTTGAAGTGTGAGGTGAGAAGTGCATGGCAGAATAGGTACACAGCAGGAATACAGACTGGAAAACACAAGAGAATTGAGGAATCACCTTTGCTTATCACAGGGAACCTTACAGCTCAGGCACTGTCTGCCTGGAGAGAGTGCCTAAAATACCCAGGGACCCTCAGCCATTGGCTGGGGAAAGTTTAGTGAGCAGGCTTACCGGCCCTTTAAAAGGCCAGATAGGCGCATATGCCCTAAGGGTACACTAGGCAAGATGATGGAGGCAGAAACATGGAAAGGACACCGGCGACCAGGACCCTGGATGGCATGGTATGTGGTGCAGCATTCACACCCACAAGGGACAGCAGGAGGGTGGTGAGAACGAACTGCAGACCTAACATATTGTCACGGACGTAGCAAGACCTAAGTGAGTGGCAGGAGATCTGTGAGACTGGCAACACGTGGTTTGATGTGACATGTTTACCTTGTGGATCAATAGGCATATGTGCTGTTTCTGGTACTGGCCACACCCTTAACCTCCAGGTGTTGCCATTGTTGTCATTTAACTTTCCCTATTTATAATTGCTTCTCCCACAATACTCTGCAGTTTATAGCTTCAGTTGGACCTGTGGATAGCTGGTGTTTGGATCTTGGCTGAGTTCCTGGTGCTGCCATAGCTTCTTGGAAGTTAAGTGTAACCCTTTGTATTTTGGCTTTTCTGTGTGTTGCATTTCTTTGTTGTTTTGTATTAGGCCTTAGGGAGACTCCTGTTCATCCTTCCTTTTGGAGAAACAGGATGTCTCATTCCTGTCATTAGTACCAGGGTCCTTTAGGATTAGATAGGACTTCCTGTGTATGAACTCACCTACCTCTGGGGTCTATTCATACTGGTAGTCAGTCAGGGCTTTGATTAGGGTTTTCACTAGGAGGTGTCCATCTCCCTTCCCTAGTTTCCAGGCCTTATTTACTTTTCCCTTTCCCTCCTATGTTCGGTGTGGGGTTTCCCTCCCACACTAGAGTGTGACTCTTGACACATATAGATGAAGGGTGATCCTCAAACTCATGTCCTGTAGTGGACCCAAGAAGCCACAGTCTGAAACTAAGCCGCTTTAACTATTCTGAACCCTCACCAAGCAGATGATTACAACTTCCATTTCAGTAAATTGTAACTCCTATGCACTGAGCTCCCCCTAGTGGTGGCTGCAGGCAGCCAGCTTTGTAATAGAAGGGAAGCAGGAGATTTATGAGTGTATTTATGCCAGTTGTCTCATCGAATACACTGAGAAATATGGTGGTCAGAATGAGCGCCACATTTATGAAGCATCTGTTCGACTTCACTGACATAGAAGTTGCATAAAGAGGGTGAGGCCGAGGGTGACTTTTTATTACAATTATATTAATTAAAAATGTCATCCTCTTAATAAAAAAAGACATTTGGGGCGGTGAACTTTGCATTCCGCATTGTCTGTTTGTTATTGACCCACGCATATTTAGAAACTGGGTGGGGGAGGGGCCATACTTACTTCTGCTATGGGCCCCTACGAGATCTGTGTACGCCCCTGCTCACCATGTTTATTTTCCCTCATGACCTTGATTATAATGAATTCCTTTTATTTCAGGCCTTTGCTCTGTTTACCAGACTATTAACAAACAGAAGGAAATGATTAACGTCCACGAGTCACAGGTGATGAAACTATGACAAAGGTGCCCGTGTCATCTGACAACCCCAACTCACACGATTATTAGAGTTATGGGCAAAAACATTTTGTTGTATATCGTTCACTAACCTATGAATGAGGGGAAGGGTGGTGGGTAGGTCAGGATGGAAGCAGTCACCACCTTCCACGTATGACCAACAGCAATGGACTCCTAGCAGTATAATACAAGCACGATACAAGGGTCTTATCACCTGGAAAATACAACACAAAAGCACCAAATCTAACGCTGAGCCCCAAAATGTCTCAACTTTATTGGTTTTCTCAGTAGTAGGGTCATGATATTATTCCCCTTAATCAAAAGTGCTGGCCCTACTCGAATTGGCTGCCATCTGACCTGACCTGTGCCTGTTACCCTGATCTATTTGTCTGCCGATGCTCCTCTTCTGCCTGTTGCCTGGATTCTGTCTCTGTGCCGCCTGCCCCTACCCTGACACTGTTTCTCAGATTCGTAGGTACTCTGCCTGCCTGATCTCAGACTAGTTCTGACTTCTGACTATGTGCTTATCATGATCCCTTGTGCTTTTTGCCGGTGTCTCTGACCCATGTGGGTCAGCTGCCAACTACACCGAGACTATTCCAAGAGGGAGCAGCCTGGTGGTTACCCTGCAGCGAAGACCAGAACTCTGTATAGAGTATATATATATAGGGTGAAATTCAGGGAACTGCCAGAATAACGCCCTCAGGAATAGCCCAAAGTCAAAACGGTTGGCACAGTGAGTCCACAGCCATTTTCTGTAACATACTGAACCCTCCTGACTCTAAATGAAGGTGAAGTGCCATGAGGGGCTTCACTACTCTATGGCATCCATTTAGATTAAGCCCTTGGACTGGGGAACCATCAGTAACCTGCCTCTAGCTACCATGTGCCTTTTATAATAGTGGTCTCTTCTGATGTGGCAGAGGGGTCTTTGGGCTTCCTCAAGCACCAGGGTTCAAGTGCAACCGTGAACTCTGAGCCTCTAAGAGCTGCATCTATGTCAATGTTCATCTGTAGTTGCATAAAAAAAAAACTATGAGACCTAAAAAGTGTTAGATGCCACAACATTTGATCCAGAAGTAGAGTTGTTTACTACTTGCTCTATCATGCCACAACCTAGGCCCACTGGAGGATCCCCTAGTGAACCAGTCAGTCCCTGGCTGTGACCAGATTCTTTTGCTGACAACTCCTACTCACCAGGGCCCAAGAAACTAACTATAAAAATAACAGTAATATTAATAATTTTAATAAAAGGTATTTTTTTAATAATACATGGTTGATTTATCTCAGTATCATACCTTCAGCCTTCATTTTTACATTGTATGTATTATTTTAATTATTTATTAATTTTTATATTTTTTATCGCTATTATTAGTTTATCATGTTATTTGTGTTATTTATTTATTTATTTTTATTTCATTTATATTATATGTTCTTAATTTTTTTTTACTTAATTATTAATATATTTGCATTGCCTTTATTATTTTAGTATTTTTATTGTTTCATAATATTATATTATTATAATATAGTATTATATTTTATTATTATAAAATTACAGGCAAAATTTTATTTTATTTTGATGACTTTTTATTGTTTATGAGCATTATAGAGGGCATTATATTTCATGATCTATTATGTGTGTTATTTATTATTATTATTATTATTATTATTATTATTATTATTGGCATCATTATTATTTCATTCTCTTTTTTTTACTTTTTATTGTTTATTATTTTTTTTTATTTTATTTATTTTATTTAGGAGAAAACATTGTGTTTTCCGAACAAACTGTAAAATATAATCAGCCACTGTGATATTCTGGAGCATCTTTAGGTTTTCTAGTCTAAATTAACCCTTCCTAAGTATTAGGATGAGTACATCTGCACCATTTTTCTCTATTATGCATGCACTTGATTCCTCTGAACAGCACTCCATGTGGTCAGGAGTGGCATTGCATATGACATAGGGATATTAGTGTTAGCAGACAAGTCTTTAGTGTAGAAATGTACAAAGTAAGATAATAATAAACTATGTGGTAAGTTATTTGTCCTGCTACATCAATCAACAAGTCCTAATGGAGGAGGAAATGTTATTGCTGACATATGATAGAAGCTGGGTGGGCGTCCCCCGCTGTGTAATGACTAGCTGGTGGTACACACTGATAACGCTGAGAGGCCTTTAATGTTCTCGCTGTGACAGCCATTGCTGCAGCTACTAAATATGGGAATGTTACACCTCTGGCCCATTGTGTTATCAGCAGGACTGAGTAGGGTGGACAGTGTACTGATGGAAACAACAGTGGGAAGGTGATTTCATACATTTGCAGCGGAAAGCGCTGTCGAATTATCAGCCCATGACACGACGGAAAATTCCACCCGAAAATATCTATATCAGGCAGGTGCTTGAATAATTTAGAGATTTCCATGCTACTGAAAACTATAAGTTTTAAATGGTTTTTCCTATTAGCACAACCTCGGTCTATATACCCTGTAAAAGGGGTTATCCCATGATTGATGCAAAAAATGTAAATCAGATGTCATATAGGACATAACAGGATAACAGGCTGCACTAGATGGACAGATGGCCTACTTTCAGCTTTATAAACTATGTTACAATCTCTTTCTAACAAAGCTAGAACCAGCCCTGTACCTCGCATGGATTCGGAGGTCTCCCCATTTATTGCTAAAATTGTAAAACAGGGTATGTGTCCTTTCTGATACAGCTCAATGGGTGTTTCCTTTCTGCAACAGAAGAAAGGCTGGTAACAGTTGAAGATTTTATGTTTCAAAAGGGTTTCTTTATTTAAAAGAATAACAGTCATAGAAGTAAAGCAGCATATGCAGAGTATACAGGCCGCATATATTTTATGGAGCAGCCTATACATTTGGCAATGACATCACAATGTTCAAAAGTATCCTAGAACATCAAAAAATAAAGAAATAAAGAAAACAAACGAAACAAAAAAAAAAACCGTCAAAAGGAGATCATATAAAGAAAACAAGGTTAGTAAACTCAGTGTTTCTGGTGTTTCTTATACAGTAGAAGGCCCATAATTCCATGGATCTAAGGCCTCTTTCACACTGGCGTTTTTGTTTTCCGGCATAGAGATCCGTCGTCGGGTCTCTATGCCGGAAAAATCCTGATCAGGATCATCCCCATGCATTCTGAATGGAGAGAAATCCGTTCAGGATGCATCAGGATGTCTTCAGTTCAGGACCGGAACGTTTTTTGGACGCAGCAAATACCGCAGCATGCTGCGCTTTTTGTTCCGACCAAAAATCCGGAACACTTGCCGCAAGGCCGGATCCGGAATTAATGCCCATTGAAAGGCATTAATCCGGATCCGGCCTTAACCACTTAAGGACCGGGGGTTTTGGGATTTTTGCGTTTTTGTTTTGCGCTCCCTGCCTTCCAAAAGCCATAACATTTTTATATTTCCGCTCACATAGCCATATGACGGCTTATTTTTTGCGGGACAAGTTGTACTTTTTAACGCTACCATTTATTTTTGCATGTGATGTAGTGGGAAACGGGAACAAAATTCCAAATGGGGTGAAATTGCAAAAAAAAAGCAATTTCACCACAGTTTTACGGGTTTTTAAATTACAACGTTCGATTTGCGATAAAACTGACTGGTTAATTTTATTCTTCAGGTCAGTACGAATCCGGCAATACCTAATATGTATAGTTTTTCTTATGCTTTTGATAGTGAAAAAAATTAAAAGTGGGAATTTTTTTATTTTATTTTTTTGTCGCCATGTTTTGACCCCTATAACTTTTTTGTAATTATGCGTATGGAGCAGTGTAGGGGCTCATTTTTTGCGGGGCAATCTGAACTTTTAATTGATACCATTATGGGGTGCGTATGATGTTTTGATCACTTTTTATTCATTTTTTTAGGAAATGAAGCGTCCAAAAATGGCGAATTAGCCATTTGGACGCTTTCTTTCCGTTTTTATGTTTACCGTATGGTGAATATTTTTAATATTATTATAGTATGGGCGTTTTCGCACATTGCGACACCCATTATGTGTAATTTTTTATTTTTTATTTATTTTATTTTCATTTTGGGAAAGGGGGTGATTTGAATTTTTATATTTTTTTATTTAATTTTTATTTTTAAACTTTTTTTTTTTTTTTACCACTTTCTTATAGTTCCCATAGGGAACTATAAGATGCAATCATCAGATTGCTATTCTCATATATTCCAATGCAATAGCATTGGAATATATGAGAAAATCGCATATTTCCTATGGAGCCTATTACAGTCATAGGCTCCATAGGAATACTGTGTAGTACCCTAGGTTTCATTCACAGAAACCTAGGGTACTACATGCATGCTCCGGCTCCCCCTTGTGGCCATCAGGGGAGCCGGAGCAAAAACCGAAAGTGCGCGATCAGATGCCGTGGCCGGTCGCGGACATGAGCTGCGGGTGTCAGCTTGATGAAACCCGTCATCTTTAAAGTGCGGACGAAGGGCGTACATGTACGCCCTTCGTCCTTAAGAGGTTAAGCTAAACGTCGTTTCGGCGCATCGCCGGATCCGACGTTTAGCTTTTTCTCAATGGTTACCATGGCAGTCAGGACGCTAAAGTCCTGGTTGCCATGGTAAAATGTAGTGGGGAGCGGGGGAGCAGTATACTTACCATCCGTGCGGCTCCCGGGGCGCTCCAGAGTGACGTCAGGGCGCCCTACACGCATGGATCACGTGATCGCATGGATCACGTGATCCATGGGCATAGGGCGCTCTGACATCATTCAGGAGCGCCCTGGGAGCCGCACGGACTGTAAGTATACCGCTCCCCCGCTCCCCGCTCCTACTATGGCAACCAGGACTTTAATAGCGTCCTGGCTGCCATAGTAACCTGAAAGCAATTCGAAGACTGATCAGGATCCTGATCAGTCTTCTAATGCTTCAAGCGACTTGCGTTCTGACGGATCCGGCGGGTTGGAAGTGCCTGCCGGATCCTCAGAACGCAAGTGTGAAAGGACCCTAAATAAGGTCTCATAAGGTCTCCAGAACCTACAATGTCATACATTGTCGAAGATCCACCGAGTAGGAGGAGGACATCCAAGGTTCCCAGAGCTTTTTAAATGACCTGTACGTGTCCTGGCGAATAGCTGTAAGTCTCTCGTAAAGTAAGATCTTGTTAATTCTTTCAACCACTGCCTGAAAACTTAGGTTTGCCGATCTCCATTTATAGGCAATATGGATCCTAGCCGCTAACAGCATGTGCTGAGATAACTTAAATTTGGAGAATGGTAACCAAGAAGGAGACACAGGGCAGGTGATAGTGGGTAGGTATAGCCCAGCACAGAAGAGATCAGACTACAAATCTTGATCCAGAATTGCTGTACCAATGGACATATCCACCAGATATGATAAACCGTACCATCCACTTCACATCCCCTAAAACATAAAGGGGATACTTCTGGATATATACAATGTAATCTATAGGGCACCAAGTATACCCTGTGGAGAACCTTAATTGAGGTCTCCGCCAAGGTAATTTGCCACGAGGGCTTAGTCAAGGTCTGGAAATGCTGATGCCATCTAGATATAGAGAAATCCTCTTGGATGTCCCTCTCCCACTCCATCATATAAGGCAGTTTGACCCCATCTGGTGTGGCGTTGAGTGTCCCATAAATTCTGGACAGTAACCCCCTTTTATACAATAAAAATGTGGTGGATCTCTCGAAGGGGGTAAAATTCAAGGTTAAATTATTAATCCTCAAGGAGTGAAGGAAAGAGAAGATTTGATTCGCGTTATAGGACTCATTATCTGGGAGAGTATATTTTTCTTTGAAGTCAGGTAGTGAGATAAGTTTACCTCTGATCAAGAATCTGTGAAGAGAAGTAAACTTATTGGAGATCCACCATTGGAAAGCGCCAGTGTGGAGTCCCGGTGGGAAAGCCGGGGTGCCAAACAGATGAAGAAGCGGTGTAAGTTTAGATTGAAGACCTGCCTTAAACCTAACAGACCTCCACAGTAACAATGAGTGATGAGACAATGGTGAATTGGAGCGAATGACCGATGGCATGGGGATGGAATTCCAAAGCAGGGCTTTCCAGGTCCAGGGTGTGAAGAGGGATTGTTCCATTGACACCCACAAGGGGTGGGCCACTGGTTTCAGGTGAGTCAAAAACAATTGAGCTAGACCTGCCACCTTGTAGTACTTATTAAAATCGGGAACTGAGAGGCCCCCCTGGGTTTTGTGTCTACACATCGTGGACCTGGAAATTCGAGCACTTTTGCCACCCCAGATAAATCTCATCATATCAAGTTGATAACTGCGAAGATCACTGCTAGGAACATGGACCGGAAGGATTTGAAACAAATACAGTAGACAGGGTAGAACCACCATCCTAACTATATGTATTCGTCCAATCCATGATACCGGCAGAGAGCTCCAGGTTCTATAATCCTCTTTAATTCTGCGATATAGTGGAAGGTAATTAAGTTTATATGTCATATGTAGTTTGGAAGGTATTAGAGTACCCAGGTACTGGATATGCGTGGATAATTGAGAGAAACGAAAGTTCTGTGAGAGAAGGGATTGGAGTGAGGGGGAGGTGTTACATAATAGAAGGTCAGATTTTCAGCACTTTCAGCAAATTTGGGAGAGAGATAAGAGGGTTGGAAAGGGATAGTAGGAGATCGTCGGCAAATAGGCTAAGCTTATACTCAGTGCTTCCCACCCCAAGGCCCGTGATATTAGGGTCATTCCTGATAGAGATAGCAAGGGATTCCATGGCCATGCCAAATAAGGCGGGGGAGAGGGGGCAGCCTTGTCGTGTGCCTCTGAGGATTTGGATGGGGGCAGGGTGTGTTGATGGGAGTTTGAGATATGCGACGGGCTGAGTATATAGCGCGGACGGCCCGTAAGAATGGGCCACTGATACCCATGTTGTGTAGAGCTTTGTACAAGTAGTCCCATTTAACTGTATCGAAGGCCTTCTCTATATCTAGGGCCAGATAGGCTAGAGGGGTGTTCCTTTTGTTAGCCACCTGAATTACACTGAGAACTTTTCTGATATTGTCTGGAGCTTCTCTATCAGGAACGAATCCCACCTGGTCTCTATGTATGAGGCCAGGAAGAATGTTATTAAGGCGCCTTGCCAGAATTGACGTAAAAAGTTTGGTGTCCAAATTTAACAAGAATATCGGTCTATAATTTGTAGGTGACAAGGGATCCATTTTAGGTTTGGGAAGCACTGTGATATTAGCGGTAAGAAAGTCAGGGTGAGGAGTATTACCATTCATCAGATAATTGCAGAACTGGGTGATATGCGGAATCAGTTCAGAGGCAAATTTTTAGTAATATAGGGCCGATAGGCCATCTGGCCCAGGTGCTTTTCCTACTTTTAGTGAATTGATCGAGAAGACTACTTCTTCTGAGATAATGGATTTGCCTAGCTCATTCAGCGCATCAGGTGTCAGCCGAGGGAGTGGGATTTAAGACAGGAAGCTGTCACCATCTAACTCTTGTCCAGTTCCCGATTTCGCATAAAGCTGTTGATAAAATAGCGTGGAATGTGTCATAAACGGTATCCGGATTTGAGGATATGTGACCGGAACGTGAGCGGATTTGAAACACTTGGTTGATTTTTTGTTTGGCTTTTATTTGACGCCGTAGGGCTTTTTCTGTATTGTTCCACATAATCAAATGAATTAGCATTTTAGTGTCTTTAACTGCTTTTAGCAAATACAGGGCGGATGACCTCGGATGCGCCTGTACCAGCCTGCCAATGTTAGATTCCAGAGAAAGAAGAGCTGCTTGCCTCTCTTTCTTTAGATGTGACACCTCTCTGATCATTCTACCCCGCATAAAAGCCTTATGTGTAAGCCATACCATTAGAGGGTCTACATCTGGGTTTACATTATCCGCGAAGAAACTCTTCATGTCCTCCTGGAGCCGATCACAGATGGCTGACCGCATTAAAAGTGATTAATTGAGTCTCCATGTGAACAGGCGACTGGTAGGTGTAGATGGTGTGACATCCATCATGACCATGTCGTGGTCGGACCAGGAGGACACGATATGTCTGCTATAGGACAAAAAGGGGAGGAGAGAAGTGGAGAGCAGGATGAAGTCAATACGCGTATACAAGCGATGAGCTGGAGAATAATAGGTATAACCCCTATTGTGTTCTCTCCAAGCCATTGTGTTCTCTCCAAGTGTCTGCTACAGAAAGAAATTCCATAACCTTCTTGATAGTGACCCTTTGTGAAGCTGGACGTGGTGTAGTAATTGGTGCCGACCGGTCCAATAAGGGGTCTTGTACGAAATTAAAGTCTCCGCACCACACTAACTTATCATAAGTAAGGGACTCCAGCATATGTCGCATATGGGTGAAGAACACAAGTGGCTCATCAGTAGGGGCATACACATTTACCACACACCACACATCGCCTCCATAGTCTCCCAATAAAATAACATCGACCATTTTGGTCCACGATGGTGTGGGATACCTGGAATGGGAAGGCATTTCTTAACATAGTAATAACCCCTCTGCTCTTAGATTGAAATGTGGAGGAATAAAACCTCGTGTATTGAGAATGAAGGTATTTAGGGTGAGAGAGGTTGTGGTGAAATGGGTCTCCTGTAGGCAAATAATATCAGGCCTATGTTTGGAGTAAGAGGAGAACGCCGTTTTTCGTTTCCTCGGGGAATCAAAACCCCATACATTGTGTGTTAAGACCTAACACATAACCTAGGTGGGTATAGAGTATCATCAGGATGAGCCATAGTGACTGCTACCGTATACAATAATAGACAAAGTATATGATCTCCAACATAAATAGGAAAATTAGAAAACATTATGAGAACTAAAGCACTGAGGAGTGCAACACAGCAATACAAACGGCCGAACTTCAAATGTTCAGCAAATAGAGATGGTTAGTTGTGGTTACCAGAGAAGCAACAGGCAACCCTGATCTCACAAAAACGGACCCTGTAGAGACGGGCAACATGTAAGTCCGAATCGCTGATTCCCCATATGAAAACCGGCCATGCAGAGGAATGAAGAAGAAAAATAAAGGGGGGGGGGAGGAAAGGGACAGGGGGATGGTTAACGTACAGATCCCAAATAATGGAAGAGCATGGTAAGTCACGGAGTTACCAGTTCACAATGGTCCTCCGTGGTTCCAGTGATCAAGAAATAATCTGAGGCATTGCAGTCAAGATACAGGTGATCTGGTTCCAGTCGCAACTGCTGAGGAACCTTTTGTCCACACTCTAGCCGGGCGTTGGGGCCTGGGGGGTGCAGATGAGCCCTCTAGACGATCTACAGTGATGCCGGCCTTCTGTAGTGTCTCGATCCCCTCCGCTGGGGGAGCGGATTGTGTGGGCACATGCATTCAGCTGGAAGGAGAGGGCAAAAGGGAACCCCCAGCGATATTTCACTTGAGCCTGCTGCAGGGCCTGGGTAACAGGCCTCATCTCCCTGTGTTTCCGCAGCGTGGACGGCGCCAGGTCGGCGTATAGATGTACCGTGGAAGGGAGTCCAGGTATGCTTAGTAGGTTCCTAGCTGCAGCCAGGATCATATCCCTTACTTCTGGGTGGTGAAGTCTGAGCACGACGTCCCTTGGAATATCCAGGACTCTCGGTTTCCCCAGGGATCTGTGGACTCTGTCCATCTTCAATTGGTGAGGTTGTGCGTCTGGCAGCAACGCCGCAAACAAAGAGCCCATCGTGGTAGAAAGGTCCAGAAAGGACTCAGGTAAGCCCCGCACTCTGAGGTTGCCTCTTCTAGACCTGTTATCCAGCTCAAGCTCCTGCAGTTGTGCTCTGTGAGAGTCAATGTCTGCCTTATCAGCCCCAAGAGCATCAGCGATCTCATCTGCTTTGGTTTCCAGGTCTGAGACTCTGTTGCCCAGATCCTGGATTTGGCGGGAAAACTCTGCGACCGCCTGTGAGAGCTCGGTGCGAAAAAGGGCTGCAATATTATTGTAAAGCTCTGTCTGACCTGTGTGGACCTCTTCTGGTGCAGGCCGGTGTCCACTGTCAGTGGAGGATGCTGGACTCGTCGGGGATGCGGTCTGGTCTGCCATGATGGATTGGTGCGTGTTCCTGAAGATCTCCGGTATGGTCTGGGACGGAGCTGGCGTGGCGGGTATTTTGAATTTCCCCTTGCCTCGGAACGTTTTCTGTGTCCCCTGCATTTGTGCACAGGGCTGGTGGAGCCGAGGATTCGGCGCTAATAGCGGGAATAAGTCAGCGGTCGTAGCGGAGCTCACACAGACATGTCCTCTCTGTAAGCCGCGCGCATGCGCCCTCAACAGTTGAAGATTTTAAACGGAGCACTTGCAACCACCTCTGTGAGGCGGACAAGAAAAAAAGGAAAAGAATAAACAGCAGGTGACGCTTTTAACTCAGTGGCTATGCTAAACTTTTAATTACATGCGATTACAAAACTATTCAGATCCAGGTGAAATGTGTAAAATATTTTTCATAGCAGAACTTATTTAACACATCTAAGAGAGGTGTCTCCTGATTTGGAGAGCAGCTCCTGCTCTGGAGAACTTGACATATCATTATAAGTAGCCACCATGGACAATGCATTCAGAAAGTATTCAGAGCCTTTCACTTTTTTCACATTTTGCTATGTTGTTCCTTGTGCTAAAATAAAAAAATCCAGTTTTCCCTATAAATCTGCAAATTTTGCATTGACATAAGTATTTGGTCCCTTTATTGAGGACTTAGCTGAAGCCTTCAGTGTTCTTGGGGATGATGCCACAAGGTTTCCACACCTGGATTTAGGGATCCTCTCAAGGTCTGTCAGAATTATATTTCTCGCAATTAGACATGCAAGTTAGAATATCTCAAGAGAAAACTGCCTTTCTTAACTGACAGGCCTTGGGGGTTACTCTTTGGGTGTTCTTTATCATTCAGGAGACAAAAAAATAGGCATGATAAGTAATGAATTCCAGGGAACACTACTCTTGGTTTCAATCTTAATTTGTCTGGCATCAGATAAGATTAGCTTTGTTTTTTGGAATCTTTCCCAGAAATCCAAAGGTATGCAAAATAACTTGCTGGGCAAAATGGAAAAGAAGAGATATCCTGTCTAAGCCTAATGCCAGAAGAATTAAGCAAATTTGCATTTATGTTGCCTGGCATACAATACTCATCATGACTATTTTTTTGGTCTCTCTAATGATAAAGATTATGAGTACGCCCCAAGGCCGGTCAACTAAGCAAGGCAGTTTTTTCTCAAAACACTCTCTTTTGTGTTTCTAGAAGGAGAAATAACTTACATGTCTTTTTGAGAAAAGTGTTATCTTGGGTGCAATATTCTAGTTTTCTTGTTATGGGTGGGGGATTGCATGTTTCATTTGAATATTATGTGTGTAAGTACGAGTTAGGTGGAAAAAATAGACCAAATTCAGAGTGATAAAGTAAGTGCCTGTAATATAATAAACCAATAGGCTTACAAGATTAATAGTAAGGGTCAAAAGGGCTTTTCTTCTGAAGAGATAGTAAATGGCTTTGCACAATGCTACAATAAGTGATGCAACAGTAAGGATGATATCCCAGTGCATTAGCCAACGGATCATGAAATAAAAACCTTTTTGGTTCAAATGAATATATCTAGTCTTTTAGATGTTCAGTTAGCTGAACTGAATATGCCATTCACTGAGAAGACAGTACTGGGGGCCATAGGTGCCCTGCGCATGGGGAAGTCGCCATGGCCAGAGGGCTTCATAAATGAGTATTACTTATCATTTAAAAAGATTTTAGCCCCATATCTGGTGAAGATCTTTAATGCGGTGTGCTCTCAGAAGCTATTTAGAAGCCATAGAGATGCTTAAAGGTCTAATTATTACTGTTCCAAAAGAGGGAAAAGAATCAAACTTTATGGAGAATTATAGACAAATTTCACTCCTATATTCGGATATTAATGCAAAAAATGAAAACGAGAGATCATATAGTAGATGACAATCTCTTTCTAACAAAGCTAGAACCAGCCCTGTACCTCACATGGATCCAGAGATCTCCCCTTCATTGCTCCACTAGATTTATATCAAGCTGGCAGTTTAAGGGGAGTGTCCTTTCTGTTGCAGCTCAGGGGGCGTGTCCATTCTGCTGCAGCTCTCTCCCTATCACAGCTCAGGAGGAAACTGAGCACGTGCGACCTTCTCAGTGAGCCGGACAAATAAATAACAAGAGCAAA
Organism: Bufotes viridis; assembly: GCA_033119425.1. NCBI lineage: Eukaryota > Metazoa > Chordata > Amphibia > Anura > Bufonidae > Bufotes > Bufotes viridis. The sequence continues at coordinate 493,665,581 of CM065591.1, read as the reverse complement.
CAGCAGGTGGCGCTATACAGATACATTTTCTTGAATAACTCTGCAGCTATACAAAATTTTTAATTACATGCAATTACAAAAGTCATCAGATCCAGGTGCTGGTTTGAAAATTGTGGAATATTTTTCGTGGGACAACCCCTTTAAAATATTCTCAAGCATATTAGCTAAACGCTTAAACTCCATTATTGATACATTGCTGTCCAAAGATCAATTTGGTTTCTTCCCAGGAAGGCAAACTAAGTTCTCATGCACACGAACGTGCTGTGTTTTGCGTTCCACAAATTGCACATCCGCAAAACATGGATGCCGCCCGTATGCGGCAGCCCATTATAGAAATGCCTATTCTTGTCCGTTTTGCGGACAAGTTCTATTTTTCTTGTGGGGCCACAGAACGGAGCAACGGATGCAAACCGCACACAGAGTGCTGTCTGCATCTTTTGTGGCCCAATTGAAGTGAATGGTTTCAGATACGAGCCGCAAAAAATGCGGCTCGGATGCGGAACCAAACAACGTTTGTGTGCATGAGCCCTCAAGATGCTACCAGGAGAATTGTTGATTTGATAGATTGGTGCGAGCTGTAGGAAATCCCAGTGCCCTTTTGGCGCTAGACACGGAAAAAGCTTTTGATAGGGTCCACAAGGGCTTCCTACAGTCAGCTCTTAGGAAATATGTGTTTTCTGGGTTTATTATGAATGCAATTTGAATATATGCTATGCAGCAGAATAAAGTAGCGCTATATACTGTAAGTGCATAAAATAAATAAGTAATAATATGGTCAGCTATGAAGTTTTTTTTTTATCAGTCCCAACTAAAATCACTAATGGTATCAGACTTGGGTGCCCTTTGCCCTTTGCCACCTATTGTGTTCAGTCTGATGATTGAGCCTTTGATAGTGGCATTAAAAGCTTCTAGGGGGATTAAGTGGCAACATTGTGCAGTTATCAACTCTCTACTTGGATGATCTTATCATTTCTTGTACTAATTTAATCTCCTCATGGCAAGCAAAAAAAATCACAAGTCTCGTTTTCTCAGATTAACAAGGCCAGGGCCGGCGTCAGCACCCAGCACACCCGGTCAAGTGTTGGGGCCCACTGTGCCCGTTTACTCCTGCAGCTGTGTCCTGGTGTAAGGGCCAGCCCCTGGAATTGTACGGTTACATAGACTGTGATTTATTCTCACCTCTGGAGGTCGCTGTGGCTCTGAGGAAGCTGAGGATTTTGTGAGACTCAGGAGAAGATGGAGCCATGAGTTCCCAGGTTAAGAGACCAGTGTGCGTGTGCCCTAAGGGCTGCTAGGCTGGCTGCCATGGGAGCCATGCTGAGAGACTAAAACATGAGACCCAGGGCAATGCTGCAGCTGCAAACCAGAAAGAGTTAAACAGTGTTCCCGAGCTTAACTGAGTGCTGGGGCTTGCTGAGTAAACAGATAAGGAGTCTGTCTTTAGTCAGAGAGGGAGATCCACAAGGAAGATAAAGAGTGATTTCTCCCTGGCTGAGGTGACACAGATCAACAGAGACATGAAAGTGTGTTCCAGAGGTGTGGAATCTTGCCAAACAAGAGAACAGAGGCAAGACAAGTTAGGGCTCGTTCACATCACCGTTTCTCCTTTCCGTTCTCCGGCTCCGTTAAGGTTTTGGATAGTAAGGGTTCCTTCACATCACCGTTTCTCCTTTCCGTTCTCCGGCTCCGTTAAGGTCTTGGATAGTAAGGGCTCGTTCACATCACCGTTTCTCCTTTCCGTTCTCCGGCTCCGTTAAGGTCTTGGATAGTAAGGGCTCGTTCACATCACCGTTTCTCCTTTCCGTTCTCCGGCTCCGTTAAGGTCTTGGATAGTAAGGGCTCGTTCACATGACCATTTCTCCTTTCCGTTCTCCAGCTCTGTTAAGGTCTTGGATAGTAAGGGCTCTTTCACATCCCCGTTTCTCCTTTCCGTTCTCCGGCTCCGTTAAGGTCTTGGATAGTAAGGGCTCCTTCACATCACCATTTCTCCTTTCCGTTCTTTGCATGCAGAACTTTCGTCTCCGCTGAAAAATCATGTTCTGAGCGAACACCTAACGGACCCCATTATAGTCTATGGGGTCTTTAGGTTCCGTTGCGCTCAGTTAGGTGTCAGTTATCTGCAGAATCCGTCCTTTCCGTTCTCCTGCTCCTTAACGAAGCCGGAAAACGGAAAGGAGAAACGGTGATGTGAACGAGCCCTTACCCCTGCCAGAGTTGGACTTTGTGAATTCCTGCACCTGCAGTCTGAACAGAGAGACCACGTGGAGCCAAGCAAGCAACCGGATCAGGAGCATATACTGCATCTGCCTGCATATACCTGACCAAGCTGGACTGTTAGTGCACTGGTACCAAGCTTGTTAGTGCATAGAACAGGGTATTTCTAGTTAAGTGCACTGTAGAAGTGCACCCTGGCTAGCAGGGGCAGATAGGAGATTCTTAGAAGAGAGTAGCTTGAAATATTGTTTGATTGCTTGTTATTATTGCAACTCAGTTGTGTCTTTATGCAAACTTCCATTATCTTTATTGTGAATTCTCATAAGCCTGTTCATACTGTTATTGCTATTTCTCCATTGCGCCTCTGGTACAGTGGTACTATCCTATTAATCCGATTTTCCGGCAGTCACATCTCATTCTTTAATAAAGCCAGTATATGCTTTAGCCTCCTTGTCTGCTGTCCTGTACTTGAATCCTGCCTTGCCGTGTCTCCCTCACCTGACCGCTACACTGGTCTCCATTAAACTACCTGTTCTGAATTCTAGGGCAGCTTACCCCAGCAATGCAGATAATTTTCACCATGGGCACTGCTGGGGTGGGCGGCCCCAGGACTTAGGACAGGGTAGATGGAGTTTCCTACTGGGCTAAAGGACCTTCCTGATGTTATTCGCCCATGTCACCAGTGGGGGAGGAGTCGGAGGAGCAGAAAGCTGTGTTCCTGTAGGACTGGAGCCTGGCTGGAATGTAGTGAGGCCTAGCTGTGTGTCTGACGCCGTGTGGGCGCCTGTCTGTGTGTGTGTGTGTGTCTGTCTGTCCGTCCCTGTGTCTGTCCCTATGTGTGTGTCTAAGACATTGCTTAGAATCCATACCATAGTCTAGCCAGTGCCTAATGGGTTATAGTTTAGACCACCTTCTGGTACATGTTAATAATACCTTTTTAAACCCCAGTTGTGTCCCCTCAGTACTGGGAATCAGTGGGAGTCATATTAGAAGGTAACAAAAGGTTGGAGCATAACTAAAGGTGGAATTCCCTTTTAATGTCCCCTAAAGATGGCCACACATTAGATAGAAGTTGGTTGACGATCTCACCATCGCATAAGTGTCTGTCCATATGTGTGTGTCTGTCCCTGTGTGTGTCTCTCTGTGTGTGTGTGTGTGTGTGCGCCTCTCCCTGTGTGTGTGTCCCTGTGTGTGTGTGTCCTTGTGTGTATGTTTCCCTGTGTGTGTGTCACTATGTGTGTGTGTCTGTCCCTGTGTGTGAGTGTGTGTCCCTATGTGTGTATCTCCCTGTGTGTATTTGACCGTCCCTGTATGTGTGTCTGTCCCTGTGTGTGGGTCTGTCCGTGTGTGTGTCCCTGTGTGTGTGTCACTATCACCATGCCCACAGTGTTCCTATGCCTTGACGCATCTGCATCAGGACGTTCTGTGCGGGGCAAGAAGAAGAAGATGGAAGAGGAGGCAGCGCCACCAGCATGGAGTCCGTGGGAGAGACAGAGAGGCACACTAAGGACGTAAGTAACACTACCACATGATCTACACTAGTGTTATCTGTGGTTTTACATGGGACTGCAAGTAACAGTACCACATTATCAGCACTAGTGTTATCTGTGGTTTTACATAGGACTGCAGGTAACACTATTACATTTTCGGTACTCAGATATCCATCACTGTGTTATCTGTGTTGTTACATAGGACTGCAGGGGACATGTACTATATTATCTGTACTCAGAGAGTTATCACTGTGTAAGGGGGCCCACTGAGACTTTATCGCCAAAGGGCCCACATGAACCTGGAGCCGGCCCTAAACAAGGCCAAATGTCAAATTCTCCGGACCCTCTGAGAGATCAGATTTAAGCGCACTGGTGTTTTCAGTGGATTCCCGGGGGTATGGACTATTTGGGTCTATTCCTTGCTGCTGATTCTAAAGCAGCGGGAAAGTGAGACCAATAAAGGTTAATAAATACAGTTATGGAAGATATTGTGCATGGGGAAAATTAACGCCATAAACATGTGCACGCATCCAAAGATAATATCTACCTGCCTGTCTATCCCCCTGGAATTCCCTTTATGTTTTATCCGTCAGTTACAAGCTTTAATAACTTTTGCATGGTGTGGTGGAAGCAGAAGAAAAGCTAGAATCTCAGGACAAGTTTGCCCCTCCAGAAGGGAGGGAAGGGTCTCCGGCATATAAAGTTATATAATATTGCAGCTAAAATAGCGGCATCAAGGAAACGGTGAATGGGAGAGAAGGATAAATCATGGTATGTGATCGAGGAGGCTGCAAAAGGCTGGACATTGCGTCAACTACTTATGTTAGGATCTTAGATTTACCTCTAGCCCAGAATTTGTTTTCAACAGTGGGGGAAACTATTAAAGGCTGGAGATACCTGCGAGGGTTGGGGGAGAAACTGCAGATCCCCTACAGCCTGCTTTTATTTATTTTTTACTGGATTTTCTTAAGGTTCTAGCTTCTGGGGGGGGGGGGGGGGGGCAATATGTGGTTGGCCGAATATCCTTTGATGATGTGTCTAAGACTCATGCATGACTCTCATTAGACCAGGGGTGCACCACCAATGAGGCCAGGTGAGGCGATTGCCTCAGGCAGCACCAGATAGGGGCAAGAGGGAGGCAGCCGAAGGGAATGAGCGCTTTCATTGTGGCAAAGAGGTTAGGTTAAGAAATTGGCATTTGGGAGGGTGGGGGTGAGGGTGGGGGGGTTCGGTTTCCCGCTTAGGCAGCAGAAAGGCTAGGTGCACCCCTGCATTAGACACCATTCAGCAGAAGTTTGGGAAGGAGCGTTTTGACTTTTTGATTTTTTATAATGTGTCATCAAAGACTGCTAATTATGTTACCTCGCTGACCTACAGCAAAGGTGGAATATCCCTCATATGTCAGGAACTACCTGGGGGGGGGAGATTTTTGGACTGATTTCTGGAATTTGGAACTTCCAATAGGATTGAGATCAAGGCTTTGTGATGGCCGCTCCAAATCATTGACTTTGTTATCCTTAAGCCACTTTGTCACCAGTTTGGCGGTATGCTTCGGGTCATTGTCCATTTGGAAGACCCATTTCCGCCCGAGCTTTAACTTCCTGGCTGATGACTTGAGATGTTGCTTCAGTATTTCCACATAATCTTCTTTCCTCATGACGCCATCTATTTTGTGCAGTGCCCCAGTCACTCCTGCAGCAAAACAACCCCACAACATGATGCTTCCGCCGCCGTGTTTCATAGTTGGGATGGTGTCCTTAGGCTTCCAAGCTTCTCCCTTTTTCCTACAAAAGTACCTATGGTCATTATGGCCAAAAAGTAAAATTTTAGTTTCGGCAGACCACAGGACATGTCTACAAAAATGTCGGTCTTTGTTCCTGTGTGCATTTACAGACATTAATCTGGCTTTTTTATGTTTCTTTTGGAGTAATGGCTTCTTCCAGGCAGAGGGGCCTTTCAGCCCAGGTTGATACAGTCCTCGTTTCACTGCGGATAATGACACAATCTCACGAGCTTCCGCCATCATCTTCACAAGGTCTTTTACTTTTGTTCTTGGGTTGATATGCACATGTCGGACCAAAGCACGTTCTTCTCTGGGACATAGAACCCGTCTCCTTCCTAAGCGGTATGATGGTGCTGGATATTCCCATCTTGTTTGTACTTGCGTATAGTGTTGAGCGAACCCAAACTTTGTAAGTTCGGGTACCCGGACCCGACCTTTTCCTGAAAAGTTCGGGTTCGAGTTTGGGCATTTAATAAAGCTTTTGAAAGGCTGCAGGGCAGCCAATCAACAAGCTTTTAAGCTGTGGGCACTTAGAAGCCATCACAGCCATGCCTACTAATGGCATGCCTGTGATTGGCCAGTGCATCATGTGACCCATCCTCTATACAAGCTGGATCACGTGTAGCACCGCCCATCACCTCTGAGTAGTGCAGGGACAGGAAGCAGGCAGCTGAAGTGAGGGAGAGTGTTAGGAATCTGGCTATATGTTTTGTGGGTGACCTATAATGATTTTTTGAGGGTGCAATACACGAGCTTTGCACCCCTGACACAGAAATATTATAATTAATCTGGCTGTTAATTCTGTGGGTGACCTATGGCGATTTTTTGTGGGTGCAATGCACGATCTTTGTACCTCTGACACAGAAATATAATAATTAATCCGGCTGTTAATTCTGTGGGTGACCCGTAGTGATTTTTTTTGTGGGTGCAGTGCACCATTTTTGTACCCCTGACACAAAAATATAATAGTTAATCCATCTGTTAGTTTGATGGGTGACATATACCCATTTGTGGTGTGAGATACATGTGCACTTCATACGTGACAGGGAAATTAATATAGTTAATCTGACTGTTAGTTCGGTGGGTGACATATATCCATTTTTGGTGTGAGATACACGTGCTCTTTATACATGAAATTAATATAGTTAATCTGACTGTTAGTTCGGCCTGTGACATATACCCATTTTTGGTGTGAGATAGATGTGCACTGCATGTGTGACAGGGAAATTATTATATTTAGGCCATCTGTTAGTTTAGTGGGTGACATATACCCATTTTTGGTGTGAGGTACACCTGCACTGCATATGTGACAGGGAAATTAATATAGTTAATCTGACTGTTAGTTCGGCCTTCGACATATACTCATTTTTAGTGTAAGGTACACCTGCACTGCATACATGACAGTGAAATTAATATACTTAATCCGTCTGTTAGTTCAGTGGCAGCCATATTTCCATTTTTGGTGTGAGGTACACCTGCACTGCCTCCGTGACAGGGAAATTAATATAGTTAATCCATCTTTTAGATCGATGGGGGACATATACCCATTTTTTGTGTGAGGTACACCTGCACTGCATATGTGATAGTGAAATTAATATAGTTAATCTGACTGTTAGTTCTGCAGGTGACATATACCTATTTTTGGTGTGAGATACACGCGCACTGCATATGTGACAGGAAAATTAATATAGTTAATCCGTCTGTTAGTTCGGTGGGTGACTTATAACCATTTTTGGTGTGAAGTACACCTGCACTGCATATGTGACAGGGAAATTTATATAGTTAATCCGTCTGTTAGTTCAGTGGGTGACCTCAAAGAATGCGGAGAGTGTTAATGGACGTGGCCCTGGTTGTGGTGCTGTTGGTGTTGGTGGAGCTCCTGTTACATGGAGAGGACGTGGTCGATCTGTGCCAGCTACACGCCCAAATGATACACCTTCCTCAGGTGCATGTAGGCCTCGAATACCAGTGTACGAATGGTGAGGCCAGAACAAGTAGAGGAGGTAGTAGATTGGGTGGCTGACAGTGCCTCCAGTTCCTTCACATTGTCTTCCACCCGGTCCCCTGCTGAAACCGCAGAGTTGGCACCTGCAGCCCATGGGCATCTGTCACCTCACCCCCTTGCAAATCAGCCAAGCAGTCTGAGCCCCAAGTCATGCAGCAGTCTCTTATGCTTTTTGATGACTCTGCTGGCAGGGTTTTCGCGGGCCATTCACCTAGCCCTTCCCCAGAAGTGGAAGATTGAGTGCACTGATGTCCAACCTCTTATGTTTCAGGATGTGAACATGAGAGGACCACCGCAGCACGTCTCTGATGATGATGACAAAACACAGGTGCCAACTGCTCCGGCTTTCTGCCATGTGCAGACCAGCAAGGAGGGCAGGGGTAAAGCGTGGGTGGAAGATATGGAAGACGATGAGGTCCTAGACCCCACATGGAATCAAGGTCATGCGAGTGACGTGTGTAGTTCGGTCACACAGCGCCAGCTGCACAGCAAAAGAGGGAGCAGGGTGCAAAAGCAGAGTGGCCGTCCCCTAACCAGTACGCCTGCTACTGCCCACCGCACCCAGGGAGCACACCAAAGCCAGCTCCAAGGAGTTCCCTGACGTGGCAGTTCTTCAGACAATGTGCTGACGACAAGACACGAGTGGTTTGCACATTGTGCAATCAGAGCCTGAAGCGAGGCATAAATGTTCTAAACCTGAGCACCACCTGCATGACCAGGCATCTAAATGCAAAGTAGAGCTGCAGTTGAGTACACACCTCAAAAAACCCAAAAGATCTCAGGCTCCTCCTGCTCCTTCTTCTGCTGCAGTCTCGGCCTCTTCCTCTCCCTCTGGAGTGACAGTGACACCTGCCACCCCGGAACACCGCAACACCACCTCCACCACCATCACCCAGCATTTCCACACTGTTCCATGGAAACATTCAGCTGTCCATCCCCCAAACACTTGAGAGAAAGAGGAAGTACCCCCCTACCCACCCACGATCCCTGGCCCTGAATGCCAGCATTTCAAATTTCCTGGCCTTCGAAATGATGTCATTCCATGTGGTGGAGACAGAGACTTTTAAAAACCTTATGGTGGTGGCTGTCCCACAGTACATGGTTTCCAGACGCCACTACTTTTCCAGGCGAGCCATCCCTGCCCTGCACAACCAAGTGGCGGACAAAATCAGGTGTGCACTGCGCAACGCCATCTGTGGCAAGGCCCACATAACTACCGATACGTGGACCAGAAAGCAAGGGCAGGGATGTTATATCTCTCTAACAGCACACTGGGTAAATGCAGTGGCGGCTGGGCCTGAGGCAGATAGCAGTTTGGCGCATGTCCTTTCGCCACCGAGGATTGCAAGACATTTCTCGTTGCCTTCTACTCTGCTTCCTCCTCTACCGCCTCCTCATCCAGTCAGCGTAACACCTTCACCACCAACTTCAGTACAGCCAGGGGGAAACGACAGCAGGCTGTTTTGAAACTCATCTGTTTGAGGGAAAAAACCCACACCGCGCAAGAGCTGTGGACAGGCATGGAACAACAGACCGATGAGTCTGCCGCTGAGCCTCAAACCCGGCCTGGTGGTGTGCGATAATCGGCGAAATCTCGTAGCGGCTCTGGGACTAGCCGGTTTGACGCACATCCCTTGCCTGGCGCCTGGCCTTGGTGGTGCAGAGGTTCCTCAAAAATTACCCTGATATGTCAGAGCTGCTGCAGAAAGTGCAGGCCGTCTGTGCGCGCTTTCGGCACTCTCACCCTGCTGCTGCTCGTCTGTCTGTTCTGCAGCGTAACTCCACCTTGCACATACTGGAGAGACTGTGCGAGCAGCAGCAGGCGAGAGTGAAGTTTCAGCTGCAGCACGCACGCGTCAGTCGCTCTGAGGAATAGCACCTCACCACCACCTAATCACAGACAAGCGCAGCCGCCTGTCCACAGCCAACGTGGACAAGCTTACGTTCATTAAAATGAACCAGGCATGGATCCCACAGGACTTGTCCGTACCTTGTGCTGAGTAGACAAGTATACAGGCCGCACCCAGCCATTGTTATACTCCATTCGCACTTTCTCTTTGCATTCTTTTTTCTATTTCCCAATGTTTTTATAAAAAATAAATAAAAAATAAAGGGAAAAAAAACTGTGTTGACTACCTCCTCCACCGCCGCTTCCACCTACACCGCGAGGTCCACCACCTCCTCAACCTCCTACTCCACTTTGACCTCCACCTCCTAGTTCAAGATTATTATTTTTTATTTTTTTCTATTTTATGTTATTTTAAGTAATTTCCCTATCCATTTTGCTTCCTTTTGCAGCCCTCTAGCCCTTACTACGACTATTTTAAAGCCTTTTTAGTGCACCAAAGTTCAGGTCCCAATTGACTTCGATGAGGTTCGGGGTCAAGTTCTGGTCTCGAACCCAAACTTTGACCCGAAGTTCAGCCCAACCCAGCGAACCCAAGCATCCACGGGTCCGCTCATCCCTACTTGCGTATAATTGTTTGTACAGATGAACGAGGCACCTTCAGGTATCTTGAAATTGCACCCAAGGTTGAGCCAGACTTGTGCAAGTCCACAATTCTCTTCCTGATATCTTGGCTGATTTCTTTACACTTTCCCATGATGCTACACGAAGCAGTGTATTTCAGGTGTGAATTTAAATACATCCACAGGAGTGTCTCTAATTATCTCAGATGTTGGCAACAAACCTAACAGAAGCTTCCAAACACATGACATCATCATATGGGCAGGCCAGAATTGTTTAAAGGCATAGTAATCTTATTGTATGTAAACTTTTGACATTGCAAAAAGTAATAAAAATGCCGCACTAGACATAGTATAAATTTTGCGGGCCAGAACCAGGTAGCTTTGCCGGAAAGAAATGCAAACACTGTGAGGGGGCACGTGTCAGCATTACTACTGTGAAGAGACAAATATCTGAGTATTTTTTCTGTAAAGGGGACGCATCTGGGCATTTTTACCATGAAGGGAGCGCATCTGAGCATTACTACTGTGAAGGGGGCACATGTGAGCATCGCTACTGTGAAGGGAGCACATCTGGGCATTACTTCTGTAAAGAGGGCACATCTGGGCATTACCCCTGTGAAGAGGGCACATCCACACATTTCCCCTGTGAAGGGGCACATCCGGGCATTACCCCTGTTAAGGGAGCACATCTGGGCATTACCCTGTGAAGGGGGCACATCTGGGCAATACCCCTGCGAAGGGGGCACATCTGTACATTACCCCTGTGAAGGGGGCATATGAGCATTACTGTGAAGGTAACACATCTCTGGGTATAGCAAGACTTAGCAGTGGAATGCAGGAAACTCTCTAGAAATGCCTTGTGGTCCTATAACTTCCAACACTAACACACCTTGACAGTCATATCTCCCATAGACCTCCTGCTCCCATCTGACTCGTCCTCATCTTCTCTTTTGACGTGCTCTGATGCCTGGCTGAGAGTCCAGAGGGGGTCTGTAAGGGCGGGTGTGGGGGGTCTTCGGTCGCCGCAAAACTAATAATAGTAATTCCCCACAGTATAATTAGGAATAGCGGCGCAGGCGCGTCTCTTCTGCAACTGTGCGCAAGCTCCGCCTTCGGTCACTGCATGGGCCGCATGATACAGCTTGGCCGGCCAGATGTGGCCCGCGGGCCGTAGGTTGGGCATAACTGCCTTAAAACATTCTCTCTCTCATTATTCTGGCATTTGGCAAATAATAATCATTATGGTAATCCTAATTGACCAAAAACAGGAAAGGTGTATTTTGATTTCATGTCAGATATTGAGAAAAACATGCATATGTGTCTTTTTATATAGTGTATTTAAACTTCTGCAATAACAAATGACAAAACAGGTGCACACTGCGGTCTTACTAAGCCCTCAAACTGATGATAAAATTGAGAGGTTAGTTAACATGTCCTACAGTGGAGGACATGTCTTAAGCCCGAGCACCGCGCCAAAGTCTCTCAAGTAGCTCGGGACCTAACACTCACCTACCTGTGCCATATGGGCAATACCAGGGGCCAGTGGGCAAAATTACAGGAATGTATTAGGCCGACTTGCAGCAAACTCCTCAGTTACCTCCAGCATGTAACCATGCCTGCAATGGGAGGAGGAAGAAGGCTGTGAGCCCCACCCAAGACTGGCTGATATGGCCCAGGCCTCACAGGTGCACCTAACTATAGCCTGTGGATGGAAAACAGGCTACATTTACATGGGAGTTTATACACCTCCAAACAATTATATATACACAAACCAACTGAAAGGCGGCATGAAGCAGGATGTGCTCAACCCAAAAATGCAGTTGTGCATATATATACAGGGGAGCAGATCCTGCACTTATGGCCCGTTGCTAATGGCGATCCTCAGCAAAAATGCATACGGTGGAGGATGCCCGCAGCAGACCACAAGTACCACAATAGACATCCTACACAAAATGGCAATAATGTGGATGTGATAAATAATATATCAATATGGCAATAACAAATGACAAAACAGGTGCACACTGCGGTCTTACTAAGCCCTCAAACTGATGTTAAAATTGAGAGGTTAGTCAACATGTCCTACAGTGGAGGACATGTCTTAAGCCCGAGCACCATGCCAAGGTCTCTCGAGTAGCACAGGTAGGTGAGTGTTAGGTCCCGAGCTACTTGAGAGACCTTGGCGCGGTGCTCGGGCTTAACACTCACCTACCTGTGCTACTTGAGAGACCTTGGCGTGGTGCTCAGGCTTAAGACATGTCCTCTACTGTAGGACATGTTGACTAACCTCTCAATTTTAATATCAGTTTGAGGGCTTAGTAAGACCGCAGTGTGCACCTGTTTTGTCATTTGTTATTGCTATATTGTTATATTATTTATCACATCCACACTATTGCCATTTTGTGTAGGATGTCTATTGTGGTACTAGTGGTCCGCTGCGGGCAGTTTTATGTACATATGGTATCTACAAAATAAAGAAGATTTGATCTCCAAAGACCTGCTCTACCAGTGATTTTGCGCCTGACCAGAACATTCTTTTCTACAAGTATCCTTTGGGGGATTGGGCATCCGATCCCAAAGAAACTCGTTCTGCGGCTGCAGTCCTGAAAAAAAGGGTCTATAATCTTAAAAGTCTACAGTAGTGTTGTGCCTATTTATAGCACAACCCTAAAAGGTGAGCACCTTTATCTTCCAATGAATTTATATTTGTGTTGGACATACTACCCTATTGTGCGCCCCTACCCCCCTTTTTTTGTCGTTATTCCCCTCGTGACCAAGTGAAATCTAGATACGCCCGTGGCCCCAAGACAAGAAACCCAAAGTAGCATACTAGGCTCTCTCACATTGTTCAGTCAGTGCTGTTTCATAATAAGATGTTCCCATGGTGGTAGCCTCAAACTCTTCAATCATTGCTTTTTTGTAATATTTTTCATTATTGCTGTACTTGTATCTCCACATAATGCTTCGCTGGCAAAAAAAACACGTATGTTAGTCTTCTTTCCAAAAGAAAAGGAAAGGAAAGAAAAACAGTCTTACTACAAAAATCCAGCTTTCTGGGTATCTATGGTTTACGCAGAGCTGAGCAAAGAAAACTTCCTTGGCTGCTGAGAGGCCTTGTTTGAGGTACTACTGTATTTCTCCTTATAGAGGGTGCTGAGCATTCATGAAGAGTATCATCGTAAGCCCGTCAATGTTCCTCTGTATTTCTGGGGAACCTATATAAAAATTAGCCCATCTTACATCTGCTGACATGGGATAGGCTTAGAAAAGTTAAATTAAATATCTTTCCCAGAAATCAAGAGGGGGTACCTAGCATAAAAAACATTGCTCATCTACTATGCATACTCTCCCTAATGAGAAAGAGTACCCTCCCGAGAATGTATATATATTGCCAAGAAACCCAAAGTAGCATACTAGGCTCTCTCAGATTATTCAGTCAGTGCTGTTTCATAATAAGATGTTCCCTTGGTGGTACCCTCCAACTCTTCAGTCTGTGCTGTTTTGTAATATTTTTCATTATTGCTGTACTTGTATCTCCACATAATGCTTCTCTGGCAAAAAAAACATGTATGTTAGTCTTCTTTCCAAAGATGGGCTGAGAGGCCTTGTTTGGGGTACTATTTCTCCTTATAAAGGGTGCTGAGTATTCATAAAGACTATTATCGTAAGTCAGTCAATGAAAATTAGCACATCTTACATCTGCTGACATGGGATAGGCTCAGGAAAGTTAAATTAAATATCTTTCCCAGAAACCAAGAGGGGGTTGTGCCTGGGCACACAATACTTTGCTCATATACTACGCATACTCTCCGTAATGAGAAAGAGTGCCTTCCCAAGTACACATATATTGCTGAGAAACCCAGAGTAGCATAATAAGCTCTCACATTGTTCAATCAGTGCTGTTTCATAATAAGATGTTCCCATGGTGGTAGCCTCAAACTGTTTAGTCAGTGCTTTTTCATAATAAGGTCTTTTATTTACTGCTATGCTTGTGTCCTCACATAAGGCTTCTCTGGAAAAGAGACATGCAAGCTAGTCTCTATTCCAAAAGAAAAGGAAAACTATCTCATACCAGGACCTAACTCTTTCTGGATAACTACCCTTTAGCAAGACTAAAGAAAGAAACTTTACTTGACTGCCTGAGAGGCCTTGGTTTGGGTATTATAAATTCCTATGGAGTATGCATGAGGAACATCGTAAAATAGTCATCATTCCTTTGGGTTTTTAGTGAAAAATATATGAAAATTATCACTTCTTACTGGTTTCAGAAAGTTGATTTGAACATCTTTCCCAGAAACCCTGATGGACATTGACTGGTCTACAATACTCTGCACATGTACTAAGCATACTAGGCACTCGCCATAATGAAAAAGAGTACTCCCCAGATGACACATATATATTGCCAAGAAACCCTGATTAGCATGCTAAGCTCTCTTTCTTGCCTAAAACAATCACAAAAGCTTTTGATTCACTTGGAGGATGAATTTCTATGAAACTTTAGTCAGAATCGATTTACTCACCCTTGATTTGAAGACATTCCTAATGCATTGTAATACCATTTTTCACCAGCAGTGGCCACTGCAGGACAAATATGTTGCTGCCTGCAGTATCCTCTAGTAATCACAGCTGATCATTTGGGGTTCTCCTTTAGAGAAGGGTTTGTCCAGATGGAGATCTAATTATTCACCTCTTCCTGCTCCTGCATCCAGACTCTAGGAGGCATCTGCCCTGGGGTCTGAGTTATGGGCTGCGTTGGTCAAGAGTTTGTATAAATGAGAAGCCGGTGTCTGAATGAAGGGACAGTCTGGTCTGGGATATTTATAAATGGATAAATGGAGGGGTCTAGGGTGTGTATAAAACAGGGGGTCTGCATTAAGGGGTAGTCTGGACCCTGGGCATCCTAGAGCTTTTACTATGGGGGTGTGTACATCTCTTTAGGAAGCCTTGTCTGGGGTCTATGTGTAGAGCATGGGCGTAGCTATAGGGGGTGCAGAGGTAGCAGTCGCTACCGGGCCCAGGAGCCTGAGGGGGGCCCAAAGGCCCTTGTGCCGCATAAGAAGACACACAAAGCACTGAGGGAAGGGGGGCCCAAGCTGAAGTGTTGCACCAGGGCCCATGGGCTGTTAGCTACGCTCCTGGTGTAGAGGGTCTGGTTTGGAGTCTATTTTTATTTAAAGGGTTTGATCTGAGGTCGGAACTTATTTAGGGGGTCTGAATTTCTATAAGGGGTCTGTATTTTTGGGAGGTCTCTTGTGTTATCTGTAATTTATTTAAAAGGTCTGGGGGACTGATTTATGGTATGTAGTTATTTAGGAGGTCTGGGGTCTATATTTGTAGGGTCTGTAATATATTAAGGGGGTCTTGGGTCTATACTTTGAGGTCTAGAAACTGTAATTACGTTAGTGTCTTGTGTGTGGTCTATATTTGGAGGGTTTAGGGGGTATGGTTTATGGTATGTAGTTATTTATGAGATCTGGGGTCTATATTTGTATGGGGGGTTTGTGTGTGGTCTGTAATTTATTTAGGGGATCTGGAGTCTATATTTATTTTGAGCCTGTAATTACTTTGGGGTCTTGTGGGAGGCCTATAATTATTTAGAAGGTCTGGGGATGTGTATTTATTTAGGGGGTCTGATGTGCTGTCTTTATTTATTTAGGGGGTCTGTATACTTCATTTACACAGGGGAGTCTGGGACCCAAGTTCTCATGATCAAGGGGGTCCCAGCAGTCGGACCATCTGTGATCATGCTCTCTTTGTGTGCCAACCCTTTTAAGAAGGCAGAAATGTATTGAATCAGCCATTGGGGCGAAAGGCAAGAATACAGGAAGATACAATGTACCCTGGTTAATTATTATCTAAGAGCTATTGATTATCACCAGGATAAATCATAAGAGTTCAATGTCAGCATGAATTCATTAACCAGCCCTCGGGAGTAGGAAAGTAAAAGGTCATAATAACCCTACAAAATATTTATTTTTAATGGAAAATTAACTTTGAAAAAAAAAAAAAATCCCAAGAAGCATCCATTTTGTCTACAATACATTGCAATATAGTGCAGTCAGGAAAGTCTTCAGACCCTTCACATTTTGTTATGGTTCTTCTTGTGCTAAAATCCCATTATTCTGCCCCAATGCACCACGACGAATTGAAAACAGAACATTCCAGATCTTTGCTAAGTTAATGGAAAGGAAAAAATAAATGAAGAATATCTCTGTACTTTGCTCCATCCAGCTTTCCCTCCACCCTGACCAGTCTCCCTGTCCCCCCAGGATGATGCTGCCACCACCATGCTTCACTGTACAGATGGTATTGGGCAGGTGATGAGCGGCGCCTGGTTTCCTGTAGACATGATGCTTAGAATTGAGCCCAAATAGTTCTATGTTGGTTTCATCAGACCAGAGAATCTTATTTCTCACAATATAGGGGTCCTTTAGTTGCTTTTTTGCCAAAGGAGAGGCTTCTATCTGGCAACTCCACCATAAAGCCCAGATTGGTGGAGGCTTCAGTGATGGTTAACCCTCGGGAGGTTTCTCCCATTTGCACACAGGATCTTTGGAGCTCAGCCAGAGTGACCTGTGGGTTCTTAGTCACCTCTCGTACCAAGGCCCTTCTCCCTTGATGACTTAGTTTGGTGGGGCGGCCATCTCTAGGAGGAGTCCTAGTTTTGACTTTTTTAATAAATTAGCAAAGATTTACGAACATTATGTTGTCACTTATCTATCTTCTTGTATACAGTGATATGGAGCATGCTGGTATAACCTGGGCATCTCCTGTATATAATTATATATGTACAGCTGGTATAAGTTATACATCTTCTTGTATATAGTGATATGGACCATGCTGGTATAACCTGGGCATCTCCTGTATATAATATATATGTACAGCTGGTATAAGTTATACATCTTCTTGTATATAGTGATATGGAGCATGCTGGTATAACCTGGGTATCTCCTGTATATAATTATATATGTACAGCTGGTATAAGTTATACATCTTCTTGTATATAGTGATATGGAGCATGCTGGTATAACCTGGGCATCTCCTGTATATAATTATATATGTACAGCTGGTATAAGTTATATATCTCCTTGTATATAGTGATATGGACCATGCTGGTATAACCTGGGTATCTCCTGTATATAATATATATGTACAGCTGGTATAAGTTATATATCTCCTTGTATATAGTGATATGGACCATGCTGGTATAACCTGGGTATCTCCTGTATCTAATTATATATGTACAGCTTATATAAGTTATAGATCTTCTTGTATATAGTGATATAGACCATGCTGGTATAACCTGGGTATCTCCTGTATATAATATATATGTACAGCTGGTATAAGTTATATATCTCCTTGTATATAGTGATATGGACCATGCTGGTATAACCTGGGTATCTCCTGTATCTAATTATATATGTACAGCTTATATAAGTTATACATCTTCTTGTATATAGTGATATGGAGCATGCTGGTATAACCTGGGCATCTCCTGTATATAATTATATATGTACAGCTGGTATAACCTGGGCATCTCCTGTATATAATTATATATGTACAGCTGGTATAAGTTATACATCTTCTTGTATATAGTGATATGGAGCATGCTGGTATAACCTGGGCATCTCCTGTATATAATTATATATGTACAGCTGGTATACGTTATACATCTTCCTGTATATAGTGATATGGACCATGCTGGTATAACCTGGGCATCTCCTGTATATAATTATATATGTACAGCTTATATAAGTTATACATCTCCCTGTATATAGTGATATGGAGCATGCTGGTATAACCTGGGTATCTCCTGTATATAATATATATGTACAGCTGGTATAAGTTATATATCTCCTTGTATATAGTGATATGGACCATGCTGGTATAACCTAGGTATCTCCTGTATCTAATTATATATGTACAGCTTATATAAGTTATACATCTTCTTGTATATAGTGATATGGACCATGCTGGTATAACCTGGGTATCTCCTGTATATAATTATATATGTACAGCTGGTATAAGTTATACATCTTCCTGTATATAGTGATATGGACCATGCTGGTATAACCTGGGTATCTCCTGTATATAATTATATATGTACAGCTGGTATAAGTTATACATCTTCCTGTATATAGTGATATGGACCATGCTGGTATAACCTGGGTATCTCCTGTATATAATTATATATGTACAGCTGGTATAAGTTATACATCTTCCTGTATATAGTGATATGGACCATGCTGGTATAACCTGGGCATCTCCTGTATATAATTATATATGTACAGCTGGTATAAGTTATACATCTTCTTGTATATAGTGATATGGAGCATGCTGGTATAACCTGGGCATCTCCTATATATAATTATATATGTACAGCTTATATAAGTTATAGATCTTCTTGTATATAGTGATATGGAGCACGCTGGTATAACCTGGGCATCTCCTGTATATAATTATATATGTATAGCTGGTATAAGTTATACATCTTCTTGTATATAGTGATATGGAGCATGCTGATATAACCTGGGTATCTCCTGTATATAATTATATATATACAGCTGGTATAAGTTATACATCTTCTTGTATATAGTGATATGGAGCATGCTGGTATAACCTGGGCATCTCCTGTATATAATTATATATGTACAGCTGGTATACGTTATACATCTTCTTGTATATAATGATATGGAGCATGCTGCTGTAACCTGGGCATCTCCTGTATATAATCATATATGTACAGCTGGTATACGTTATACATCTTCTTGTATATAGTGATATGGACCATGCTGGTATAACCTGGGCATCTCCTGTATATAATTATATATGTACATCTTCTTGTATATAGTGATATGGAGCATGCTGGTATAACCTGGGCATCTCCTGTATATAATTATATATATACAGCTGGTATAAGTTATATATCTTCCTGTATATAGTGATATGGACCATGCTGTTATAACCTGGGCATCTCCTGTATATAATTATATATGTACAGCTGGTATAAGTTATACATCTTCTTGTATATAGTGATATGGAGTATGCTGGTATAACCTGGGTATCTCCTGTATATAATTATATATGTACAGCTGGTATAACCTGGGTATCTCCTGTATATAATTATATATGTACAGCTGGTATAAGTTATACATCTTCTTGTATATAGTGATATGGAGCATGCTGGTATAACCTGGGTATCTCCAGTATATAATCATATATGTACAGCTTGTTGTATATAGTGATATGGAGCATGCTGCTGTAACCTGGGTATATACGTTAATTGTTTATTCACAGCATTGCCTTCTTTATTACACATGGTGCTTGGTTCTGTTACCGTTATGTTAGTTATAAATTAATCTTGGGTTTGTTCTCCTTATCTCGGTGTTATCTTTATGACCTGGACAATATGTGTTCTGGATATAAATGTAACCGCTCGTCTGTTGTAAGGTTTATCTAACAATTCTTTTCAAAAACAAGAACTATTTGGAAACTTTTTATTGATCAGAGCAAATTTGTATACTCTGGATCATTGACCAGAACATTTATTGTACTTCAAGGTTTTCTACTGGAAACTGAGCCGGTCCAGACTCCTGCCACGACCGACCTCATCTCCACCCGTCACATTAATAACGTTCCTTGGGATTCAGTTCATCATCTGCCAACTGTAAGAGTACAATCCTAAGGCTGCAACTCAGCTCCATGTTAGAGAATGGGGCTGACCTGCAGGATCACTGCCAGCCTATGAACAAGTGGAAGAAAGCAGCCATTTTTTTAATAAAATCTCTTTAAGACGATTTTCACACAAAATAGATTTGTTGCAGAAACTTCGATGGATGTCCAAAATATCTGAATGAATTGCAGAAATCCATTCACATTCCTCCAAAACCATCACATTCAGATGACTGGAATTGAAGTTTAGCTGCAGAAATCCCTGCAACTGAGTATCCCCCTAAAGGGGTTGTCAATAATAATATTAATAATAATAATAATAATAAAAAAAAAAACATAGCTGCTTTCTTTGAGAAGTAGCGCCACCCCTGATAACAGGCTGGGTGTGGTATTGCAGCTCAGCCCCCTTTATTTTAATGGAGCTGATCTCTAATATCACACATAACCTACGTACAGGTCTGCTGCTGAATCTGGAAGGAAGCAGCCATGTTTTTCTAATTCCGAAGAATCACCTGTAGCATCTACTTTTATTTATTTTTGTGCCATACAAGTAGATGATTTGGACCTTCTTGACCACAACTGGTTTTAAGGTAAGTGGTTCACCTTCCCATGAGAACATCCCCTACATGCAACAAGGCGGTGGGCCCCTCGTTCTAGAAACCCCATCTGTTAGTCAGAACATAGAGCTAATAGGGGGTTTCTGCTCTGGGGGGCTCAGCATCAGGGCCGGTGCGTCCTATAAGCGGACTAGGCAGCCGCGTAGAGCGCCCCTTGGGAAGGGGCGCTGCTAGGAGCGCCGGCCCCCTTCATGCTGCAGCCGCTCTATATTGAGCATCTGGCGGCTGCATCACTGCTCGGACTGGCGCGTCCATGAGGGCGCACCGCCCGGGCGCAGCAAGAAGAGAGGGACTGACAGGAGGGAAGCGCTCAGCGCTCCCTCCTGTCAGTCCCTCATTGTAGCGTGGCCGAGCCCTGTATGGTCCGCGGGTACAGGAAACAAAAGCTCCTGTACCCATGGACCATACAGAGCTCGGCCTTCTCAAACAGCTGATTGGCGGGGGTCCGGGGTCTCGGACCCCTGCTTCTGCCGATCAGTTTAAATAAACTGCAGAACCCCTTTAATATGGCAGATCATATGGGTGGGGCATTGTGATGTCACATGGGGGGGGGGTGGCAAACTTTTCTTTTGCCTAGGGCGGCAAAAATCCTTGCACCGGCCCTGCTCAGCATTAGAATGGTTGCCATATAATACTACATTTCCCTTGTCACCCCATATACAGAATGTCACCAATGGTTCCTTCTTATAAAAACAGTCCTGATGAGACAGTTCCTCATACAGATATGGTCTTCCCAGCTGGATCCCCCTGTTGTGACGACTGGAGCAGTCACCAGTTAGTGATCACTGCTTGGATGGAAGCCCTGAAACATATCTGGATAGGAATTAGTTGGTGAGAGCCAACCAAGGGACAAGACAGAAAAATGCAACTGGCCCTTTGAATCTCCTTCGTCATCCTGTACACTAAACCACCACCTTAGATGTCTAGGATGGATTGACGTAGCACCCAAGTAGCTCATCAGCGCTGGTAAGCTTTTTATCTATGGCTTTCATTGCATAAAACTTTTTTCTACCAAAATCCCTACATCCACTAACCATGGAGGGATACAAACCCTGCTGGAAGAATATCTGCAGATGAAGTGACTGGGTTTGTGGTGGCACCAACGCTACATTGGGTTCCCAAGACATCGTTGAGGTGTCACCATGTGTTGCTACTCTCCAAAGGAGATGGTAAGGCATGGTGCACCCAATGGGAAATAAGTCCAGAGAGTCAGGGTCTACAGTAAACCAGTGTGCTTCTTTACTGAGACAGACGAGGCACTGAGCTGGCTTCTCCAGTCTCCCCCTGGGCAGAAGAAGGTCCTGTGCTTAAGAAAGGCAGGAGCTAGCTCTCCCTTTCTCTATCAGAGGGCTGGTACCCACGGGCGTAGGAAGCGGGGGGGACGGGGGGGACAAATCCCCCCCAGGAAATAATGCGGGGGGGACAGGTATGTAAAAATCCCCCCCAGCGGCAGCGCAATGTGTGCGGCGGTTGCGGGGCACAGGGAGATGAACGCTTCCATTGTGGAAGCGTTCATCTCCACAGTTATCTGTATCGCCGTCCCCAGGACAGCGATATAGGTGGCTGTGCTGCGGAGCAGGAGAGGGAGAGGCGTCTCCCTTCCCTGCTCCTCTGATAGGCTGCCAGCACTAGGCTGGCAGCCTATCAGATGTTGGTACAGGCGGCGCGATGACGTCATCGCGCCGTCTGTGAGCCGTACAGCGCGGGACACAGGCCGGAAGAGGCCTGCATCGCATCGCTGTGACGGATGGAGGTAAGTATTAGTGTCTTGTTTTGTGTGTGTGTGTGTGTGTGTGTGTTTTTTTTTTTTAAACTGGACCCACTGGCCCATAAGGGGGGTGGGGGGGGGTGGTGGAGAGAGAGATTTTTGGCACTTGGGGGGGGGGCGGAAAACTATGTGGGCGTGGCTTGAGGGTGGGCGGGGACACGGGCCCCATAAGTGCTGTCCCCCCCAGATTTTTGGGGCTTCCTACGCCCTTGCTGGTACCATGGCCAATGAGCTGGTGGCCCTGGGTTAGTGGCTCAGTCATCTGGCTGGCTCCCTGATCAAAGGGCTGGTGACCCAGGGTCTGGTCCCTATCTGCAGACAACTAGAGGCTCTGACTGCTTCAGTTTTATACAGTTTCTAGCTGAACTAGAACCTTCTAGTGGGAGGGGTGAATCTGGAGACAGAAACATCATTGCAATTTCATTCTGCCATAGCCTTGTATATATTTTTAATGCAAGTCTATAGGAATGACTAGGCAGTTTTTTCAGACATAAACAACAGAGTTACACCAGTCAAAAGGTCAGTGTGTCTGTTTTTTCCCCCTTTGCATAGTCTCTTATAGTAACTGTGGAAGTACTTCTCAGTGCATGGGTAGAAAGTCCCAAAGTCTCTCAGTATTAGCTGGCTGTGCATTAATCGTTTCCACAATGCAATATAGATATAGTGCAATAACAGTGCAAATGTACAGGATATATTACAATAAACATATAATATGCAACATAACAATATAAAAAGTATAAGTGTAAAGAAAGGCAAAAATTATAGTGCAAATTAACCCTTCAAAGTGCAATAAAGTAGGGAGTTGATGGTTTTGCATAGTAGCAATAGAGGCAAATGTCCTCAAATGTCCATACTCCAAAGTACCCTTGTTCCAGGGCACTACTCAAAGAACATAGCCCTGGTTGTAACTGTGCTGGAAATTGTGACCTCCTGGGCAGGAAGGTGAAGTAGGTATTTCATAGGCTGCAAAAACATAATGAGCGCTAATGACAAAAGTCTACAAAAACAAAATGCTGAAGAAAATACAAAAAAAAGCGTCACATAAAACCCAAGCGCTTGAGGCTCTTCTGGTGAGCCCAGGCTCTTATTTATTAAAGTGGCAAGGGTCCAGCAGAAGACAACCCCATGTGGAGGCGACTTTGGAGCAATCACCTCTTGATCTTGAGTCTATTTCTTATGGGTTGATCACAAATAACTTATTAGATCTTGTTGATTTGTCCTTGTCTGCAATGATAGTAACAGATTATGATGTGATGAAGCAAGGACATGTTCTGTGTAAATAGTATACCCATCCCAACACTGCAGCCGCATGGAGAGAACTTACGGCCGCTTCTTCTCCTCCACTTCCTCTTGTGATCATTCACTCACAATTCGCTGATAAGAAATGACAGATTATTATCTCACTGAGGGATCAGGTAACAGCTGCTGTTCATAGATGTCTATAGAGGAAAATAGGAGGACCTGCTGGAGAGAGGCACAGGCATTCAGACACACTGCTGAAGTTTCTAGTAACTTTTTTATCTAACCCCTGTACTGGATCCACAGCTACATTGCTCAGTACTGCTGTATAATGTCTTCTATGCCTCTGATGGGGTGCTAAAGAGACATAAGGGAGTAACATCTCTTCTCTGGGTATGCAGGGTACGTACAGGAGACATCATAGCTGCTAGTCTACATTGAATATGGTGATAAATGAAGAATATAAGTCATATAATGGCCAGCTATAATGACAGAGACACACAGGGATGCTACTACTGACTCTAGTATGTTTTCTATCTCACCCCATGTTGGATTCACAGCTACACTGCTCAGTACTGCTGCACATTGTCCTCCATGTTTCAGAATCCAGAAGGCCTATAAGCCAGATGCTATCTACGTTTATAGCGGTAGAGGAGACCACATGACCTAGGATCACTTTTTAATAAATCTCACCCTTTTTTCTGTGCAGGCTGACAGGCACAGTGTAGAGTGCAGTCAGTGTTCTTGTTTGTGTCGTTTTCAAATATTTGGTCACGTGTCATGAACTAGCAGTGCCCCCTGTGTGTAATCCTCCACACCCTCATCACTTACCAGTACTAATGCTAACAAACTGTTAATGGCTTTCCACCATCTGGGATCATTGACAAGGATTTTACTTTATTTTAAATAGATCCCTGAGGAAGCTGCTGACGCATTTCGAGTGTTGAGGAGCCACGCCCGTACATATCACGCGTGATACTGTCTACTAAGCCAGTCTATCTAATCCTATCTTGTGTGATACTGTCTGTGGAGCTGTGTATCTAATCCAATCATGTGTGATACTGTCTATTGAGCCAGTCTATATAATCCTATCATGTGTGAAACTGTCTGCTGAGCTGTGTATCTAATCCTATCCGGTGTGATACTGTCTGCTGAGCTGTGTATCTAATCCTATGTTGTGTGATACTGTCTGCTGAGCTGTGTATCTGATCCTATCCTGTGTGATACTGTCTGCTGAGCTGTGTATCTAATCCTATCCGGTGTGATACTGTCTGCTGAACTGTGTATCTAATCCTATCAAGTGTGAAAGTGATACCATCTACTGAGCTGTGTATCTAATCCTATCATGTGTGATACTGTATGCTGAACTGTGTATCTAATCCTATCCTGTGTGATACTGTCTGCTGAGCCATGTATCTAATCATATTGTGTGTGATTCCGTCTGCTGAGCTGTGTATCTTATCCTATCATGTGTGATACTGCCTGCTGAGCTATGTATCTAATCCTATCATGTGTGATACTGTCTGCTGAGCTGTGTATCTTATCCTATCCTGTGTGATACTGTCTGCTGAGCTGTGTATCTAATTCTCTCATGTGTGATACTGTCTGCTGAGCTATGCAATAAAGTCTGAACAAGGGGGTGGGACTAATGTAATTTTCCCCACATATAGGTAGTTAGGGACGTATTCCGGTTATAAGTTATTCCCTATCCACACGATAGGGAGTAACTATCAGATAGGTGGAGTCCTACCTTTGCCCCTGTAATCGGTGGAGCCTCCCTGAATGAGTGGTGCAGCTGTTCCTAATGTGCACCGCTGCTCTATTCATTCCTATGGGAGCAAAAACATCAGCTTGTCCTGCCAAAAACCTCACACAACTGAAAAAAAAAAAAAAAACTATGGCTCTCAAATATGGCAACACAAAAACAAATGATTCTGCAGGTCCCATGGGAAGGTGAAACCTTGCTTAAAGTTATATCACCCACTAGAGACCAGGAGGTGGTCAGCAAAAGTTGGAGCCCCCTTCCTCATGGCCCCCAGGGCAGCTGCCTGGTCTGCCTCTGTGTACGCTCTTGCATCTTGCAATCATCGGCTAAGTCGCCACAACGAGTCGTAATCTGGTGCAGAATCTTTGGCTTTGGTAGACGGGGTCCTAGGACAGTAGGAGGTCGGTACACAAGAGCTGACATTCCGTGTTCTCTCCTTGTCTGATGCTATACAGCCAGGAATTTAGTAAATGATCACCAGAATCATCAAATCTGGAAACATTTACTGAGATTATGGTGCAATCCAAATGTGTACACAGAGAGAGAGGAATCCATGGGGATCCTCGGAGGACTTCATGGAAAATGGCTGGAGTAACACCGGAGGACCTTCCTCCTACTCCTCAAGTAAAACGCATAGGAATTAGACCTGGTGGGATGGATGTACACATAGTGGTAGTGCAGTGACCCATCACTGCTGAAGGGTTAATACCCAGGCTCTATGCTAGCTGAGATCTGTGCACTATGTATCCCAAAAGGTTAAATATAGGTAGGATATAGTTAAACTGGCAGTCTTTAGTAGCCCTGTCCTCCTCTGGTGCACTATGGCTGGTTTACAGTCCAGTCTGAGCTCGGCTTCGAAGCCTACCAGAAGCTTGTGAAAGTGGCTGAACCTGTGAGCTGCTGCCAAATAACCCTGAGGAGAACTCTCATCCAGTAAACACCATTCTTGACAGTAGAAATCTACCAGAAAGCAACTTTGCTAAGGAGTATCCCTCGAGAGAAGGAAGCATTGAATATCTACAGATGGTTTAGAACCAAAAAAAAGCCGTGCTGGACTGAGACAGTAAGGTAAATGCACGTATATGGCAATAGACTTTACTGCATGTGGAAAGGGTTCATTGCTTCTGGTGCCAGCCACACTTCTGAGACGGACTGGCCATCCGATCTAAGACTGCACCTTGTAGACCGGGCATGGCAGAAAGTATAAGGAAAGTGACTGCACACCTTTGGTCGAGTTAAAAAAATTGCATAGTGCATTTAAAGATAGACTCACGGGGACTACTACCCTCATTGTCTCCTCCTATATATAGCCTTTGGGAAAAGCCTACTCTTTGCACACTATAAGGCAATAACGGTTGTGCCCTACATCCAGTGTCTGCGCAGCCTTGGAGGACAACAACCACCCTCGTCGCTTCAGCCACCACTCCCATCCGCTCAACCCTTTTCTCACCTCCCCCTTCCGAGTCTGTACACTGCAGTAGGTAGTAAGTCCTTGGGGCTAGTCAGGGGCCTAAAGGAAATGACCAGCAGCCATTGGGCTGAAGTGCCCAAGAAGTGGTGGCCCTGTAGGCACATACATAATACATATATAACATCTCCAAGAACCCCTCCAATCGCTCCCATTCACACTAAGGCCTCTTTCACATGGGCCAAGAAGTGGTGACCCTGTAGGCACATCACATGGTCCAATCACATGGTCCATCACGGACCATCTGATGTGACGTCATCACAGGTCCTTTAGACTGCAGCTAATGCTTGAAGAGAGAAGAGAGTTCGGCAACTACGCGATCAAGTGGCTAAGGTGAGTTAAGTTTTTTATTTTTAACCCCTTAATCCACATTTTACTAAGCATTCTTTATTGAGAATGCTATTATTTTCCCTTATAACCATGTTATAAGGGAAAATAATGAAGATCAGGTCCCGTCTCTTAGCAACCATGCGGGAAAATCGCACTGCATCCGCACTTGCTTGCGGATGCTTGCGATTTTCCCGCAGCCCCATTCACTTCTATAGGGCCTGCGGAGGAGGAATCTGAATCCGATTGTTGAGACCTACGCCAGTCACGAGCGCCATCCATTTACAGCACTCACGACTGGTCCTTAGTGGTAAATGTATGGCATGGGGATGGCCCCTCAGGTTAACACTGACCTCTTGTTGGGTACCTGTCACCTATGAGACAGTGGAACAAACTGGAACCAGTGGATTTGTGCAGTGTGCCACCCAGAAATACATAAAGTAAGCGTGTTCACTCATGTAGTCGTAGACAGGACAAGGGTATACTGAAGGATTATATGAGGGGGTAGGTCCTGAGTGACTACTAAGCTGGGACCGCTAATGAAAGAGAGGGGAGCTCTGCTGTGACTACTGGGGGAATATTGGCAGCAATGATGTGAGTACTGGGAGAAGGGGAGATTCCTGGCGTTGCACTAGGGGGAAAGGAGGTCCTGCTCTGACCACAGAGACAAGGGGGAGGGGCTTGTTGTGACTACTGAGGAAGGCAATGGGCTATTGGGACCAGTAGGACAAAGGAAAGGGAGTGACTACTGGGGGTAACGAGGGTGCTACTGTGACTATAAGGGCTCTTTCACATGAGTGGATGCCGTTCGGGTAAACTGATACGTGAAAGAGAGCCAAGCCCCGTTCCGGACAGCAGAGACACGGAGCATTAACATGAGTGATAATGCTCTGTGCCTCTCTGTGATCTTTTTACTACAAAATCACGGTGACAACTTTATCTGACCATGATTTTGTAGTAAAAATGTCAGAGAGGCGCGGATCATTATCAATCATGTCACTGCTCTATGTCTCTGCTGTTCGGAACGGGGCTTGGCACTCTTTCACTCAGCGGATTCCACGCACGGCATCCGCTCATGTGAAAGAGCCCTAAGTAAAGGGGAAAGGAGCTGCTTTCACTATTCGGGGGGAAGGTGAGATGAACCTGAAAACAGCATGTAAAATTCACAGCTGAAAACACGGGGAATTTAGCATGTTAAAAGTTGCAAATGTTGGTGTGCGCTATTTTTGAGACTTTTTGTGATTGCACGCCGCTCTCGTCACGTTTGCATGCGTAGTCACAAGACGTGGCCTTGATTGGAGAATAAGACATCACGTCTGCTTGACTAAGGCTTCGTTCACATCACCGTTCAGCGTCAGAAATGACGGATTTGGCACATAACTGAGCCGAACGGAACCTAAAGACCCCATAGACTATAATGGGGTCCATTAGGTGTCCGCTCAGAAGATGATTTTGGGGCAGAGACAAAAGTAGTGCATGCAGGACTTTTGTCTCCGCTCCAAACTCATCATTATCATCATTATAGTCTATGGGGTCTTTGGGCTCCGTTCGGCTCAGTTAGGACTCAGTTATGTGCCGAATTTCTGTCCAGGAGAACGGAAAGGCTGAACGGTGATGTGAACGAGCCCTTGGGTCATACCAAGATAAGTAACATTTTTCATTGTTACAGAACGCTACAGACAGATACAAACTGTAAAATGTTGCAACAATGTTGCTAATACGTTGAATTTTCCTTTAACTCTTTTAGTACCGGTGGTGACAGCTACCGATTGAACATTGTTTGCTGATTTCCTTTAAGTAACGTCACGTTAAGTGTCGTATCTGCACTTTTGACGTCTGACAGATGCAGACGCGACCTTGCCCCGTCTTTCGGCACATGAGGCCCCCATCAACATCTTCTGGATGCTTTGTGACACTTTCATGTTGCCACCATGACAGGATATGATCAGAACGTGACAGTTTAATCCTAGCACAAGTGTTTCCTCGTACCTCTGGGACTACAAAAGATCAAAGGGGCTTCGCACACCCCCAGAGCAGAGGGGGCGAAAAAACCTCAGACCTCCAGTTCTCATCCGGTCATCACAAAGGGATGAAAAGCTGCTGGTGATGACAACCTTCAGAGCTGAGATCTTTCAAACCCCACTGCTCGTTATACAACTGTTTGTACACCCCATTGGGGTGAGGAGGGGGCAGTCGGGGTCCACTCGCCATTGGCCTTAATTGAGAACACTCATGAAATTCACCGATATGGAATAGCACAGACGGAGTGTGCGCCGTGAGTGGACTTCATCAAATTCAAGGGCCCGTAGGGTTGGCATTCTTTCTTAAAGCGGTTGTCCACTTTGGATGACCCCTTTTTGGTATGTGTCCTGAAGCCCCCTGCTGCTATGACCCCCAGCGATCATCTGTAAGCTATCAGGGAACCTGGCAGCAGTGGTTTTCATTTTCCTGCAGCGCCACCACAGGAGAAATGATGCATTACACCATTCCCATTGAAATCAACAAGCTGTGTTAAGTAAAGACATACTGGGTTCTCCAAAGCAAAAGCCACTCTTTGTACCCCCCAAACTCACCGAGAACCCCCTTTAATGACCAGTCATCTTACTATGGTGGGATGAAGCTCTCTCCTTAGGGAGAACCTGCATACAGATTAATTATAGGAGATGTATGCAGTGAGCTTGTAAGCACCCTCTAGTGGTAGCTTCCAACGACCTGAATTTATAAGTTCAAGAGAACCTGTGAATTTCTCCTGACATGTCTCTTCTATTCCTCATGTGATCAAAATTCTTGAGCATCTTTTAGAGTTTCCCATTGTGCCATTTCTCTGTTATTCCTCCTGTAAATGTATGAATAAAGTGCCCCCCCGTTAATACAATGTGCCCCTACAAACTCAGTGACTAGACTGGAAACAACTGTAGCAAAGCCTATTTGTGCATTCTTGCAGCCTCTTGAAGATTTTGAGGAATTGAAGGTAAATTAGAAAGTTGGAGAACTTTACTTAAGTGAAACCAGATGCTCCCTTTACATATGTTACAATATTTAGAATTTTTGGCGATTTCCTTTTAATATTTTCTGCCCCTAAAATGTGTTGGAGAAGCAGAATGAGGCGGATTAGGGAGATGAGACCGAATCAGGAGGAATCCTTTAAGCACAGCTCAGGTGATTGGGAAAATCCCAATGGCCGAGGAGACTTTGCCTGGAAAGCTTCATATTCTGAAGACTCATCAGATCCTAGAAAATAGGATTAAGTCCTGGAAGTGGAGGATTTCCCAACCAGGACAAGGACAGATGGGACTCATGATGGTAATGTGAATACAGCACAAGATGCATCGTCGGCGTTCTAGCAAAATTCCATTCATCCAGCATCAGTGGGACCTCGTCAGGACCGGATCATCAGATAATTAATAGAGAAGCAAGTAATATCATCCTGTGAGTGCGGAGGACGGTCAGGCATCAGATGTGAACGAATTCTAAGCATCCGTAAGAGAAATTTTTATACATTCTTTTTTCAAAGTAATTTAAAACAAATTCCTTCACAGTACCCCCATAATAGGGGTAGTCACAGTGCTCCCCATAAGAGGGACATATACAGTACTTCCAATAACAGGGACAGTCACAGTGCCCTCCATAACAGGGACAATCAAAGTGCTCCTCATAACAGGGACAGTCACAGTACCCCCATAACAGGGACAGTCACAGTGCCCCCATAACAGGGACAGTCACAGTGCTCCTCATAACAGGGACAGTCACAGTGCCCCCATAAGAGGGACAGTCACAGTGCTCCCCATAACAGGGACAGTCACAGTGCCCCCATAACAGGGACAGTCACAGTGCCCCCATAACAGGGACAGTCACAGTGCCCCCATAACAAGGACAGTCACAGTGCTCCTCATAACAGGGACAGTCACAGTGCCCCCATAAGAGGGACAGTCACAATGCTCCTCATAACAGGGACAGTCACAGTGCCCCCATAACAGGGACAGTCACAGTGCTCCTCATAACAGGGACAGTCACAGTGCCCCCATAAGAGGGACAGTCACAATGCTCCTCATAACAGGGACAGTCACAGTGCCCCCATAACAGGGACAGTCACAGTGCTCCTCATAACAGGGACAGTCACAGTGCTTCCATAACAGGGACAGTCAGTGCCCCCATAACAGGGACAGTCACAGTGCCCCCATAAGAGGGACAGTCACAATGCTCCTCATAACAGTGACAGTCACAGTGCTCCTCATAACAGTGACAGTCACAGTGCCCTCATAAGAGGGACAGTCACAATGCTCCTCATAACAGGGACAGTCACAATGCTCCTCATAACAGTGACAGTCACAGTGCTCCTCATAAGAGGGACAGTCACAGTGCCCCCATAACAGGGACAGTCTCAGTGCTCCCCATAACAGTGACAGTAACAGTGCTTCCATAACAGGGACAGTCACAGTACCTCCATAACAGGGACAGTCTCAGTGCTCCCCATAACAGTGACAGTAACAGTGCTTCCATAACAGGGACAGTCACAGTGCTCCCCATAACAGGGACAGTCACAGTTCCCCCCATAACAGTCACAGTGCCCCCATAACAGGGACAGCCATAGTGCTCCTCATAAGAGGCACAGTCACAGTGCTCCCCATAACAGGGACACTCACAATGCTCCCCATAACAGTGACAGTCACAGTGCTCCTCATAACATTGACAGTCACAGTGCTCCCCATAACAGTGACATTCACAATGCTCCCCATAACAGTGACAGTCACAATGCTCCCCATAACATTGACAGTCACAGTGCTCCCATAACATTGACAGTCACAGTGCTCCCCATAACATTGACAGTCACAGTGCTCCCATAACAGTGACATTCACAATGCTCCCCATAACAGTGACAGTCACAATGCTCCCCATAACATTGACAGTCACAGTGCTCCCCATAACATTGACAGTCACAGTGCTCCCATAACAGTGATATTCACAATGCTCCCCATAACATTGACAGTCACAGTGCTCCCCATAACATTGACAGTCACAGTGCTCCCCATAACATTGACAGTCACAGTGCTCCCCATAACATTGACAGTCACAGTGCTCCCATAACAGTGATATTCACAGTGCTCCCCATAACATTGACAGTCACAGTGCTCCCATAACAGTGACAGTCACAATGCTCCCCATAACAGTGACATTCACAATGCTCCCCATAACAGTGACAGTCACAATGCTCCCCATAACAGTGACAGTCACAGTGCTCCCATAACAGTGATATTCACAGTGCTCCCCATAACATTGACAGTCACAGTGCTCCCATAACAGTGATATTCACAATGCTCCCCATAACAGTGACAGTCACAGTGCTCCCCATAACAGTGACAGTGCTCCCCATAACATTGACAATCACAGTGCCCCCATAACAGTGATATTCACAATGCTCCCCATAACATTGACAGTCACAGTGCTCCCATAACAGTGACAGTCACAGTGCTCCCCATAACATTGACAGTGCTCCCCATAACATTGACAGTCACAGTGCTCCCATAACAGTGACAGTCACAGTGCTCCCCATAACAGGGACAGTCACAGTGCCCCCATAACAGTGACAGTGCTCCTCATAACAGTGACAGTCACAGTGCTCCCCATAACATTGACAGTCACAAGGCTCCCCATAACAGGGACAGTGCTCCCCATAACATTGACAGTCACAGTGCTCCCATAACAGTGACAGTCACAAGGCTCCCCATAACAGTGACAGTGCTCCTCATAACAGTGACATGCACAGTGCTCCCCATAACAGGGACAGTCACAGTACCTCCATAACAGGGACAGTCACAGTGCTCCCCATAACAGGGACAGTCACAGTGCTCCCCATAACAGGGACAGTCACAGTGCTCCCCATAACAGGGACAGTCTCAGTGCTCCCCATAACAGGGACAGTCTCAGTGCCCCCTTAACCGTGTGGCGGTACAGAGAGCACTGCACCATCTCCATCTGCAGTGTAGGCCGATGATGCTTATTATATTTGGTTACATTTAACCCTTTTACCCCTCTATTCGGGATACACCAGTCTGGGCCCCCAGCACATTGCACAATGGATGACGGCAGGAAGGTAAATATTAGTGACTCCCTGTTTCTGGCCAGGAGTCAGAAGTGTCAGACATGTAGAGACAGGAGGGCTCATTACATAATCCTCCAGGAAAGCAGCTCATTAGCAACTGCAGTAATTACAGCCGGGCATTGTGGGTAATCTATGAACTCCTCGTCCTCGGAGCTCACATGGCTGCCTTAAGATTTTTTATAATCACCAGAAATAGAGTGGGTGTGGCACTGAATGAGTTAATGATGACATCCCGGCGCAATATTGATGATGGATAATTACTCATCAGTGGGGACGTCAGGGGTTTCCTGCCGCCTGTAATGGAAGAACGACTGTCAGACCCCCCATTAGCTCAGGGGGGGCACAACCTTCTCTGGTCAGACAGAACCACTCCCAAGGGTCAGAATAAAACTTAAAGGGGTTTTCCAGTGTTATGTGGATGAAGCTTCTAAAGTTCCTAATAGACCTTGGCTGCAGACTGATACATTGTAGCAAATGAGCAGAGAGATCTGTGCAGAGATGCTGTCTAGACTGGATACAATTGTATTTAATAGATAATCGCTGGAGTTCTGACAGCGGGGACCCCCACCAATCACGAGAAGGGGGGTCCTGTGTCCCCCATTTGAATGGAACTGTGGCCCTAGCGCCCCATTCATTTTCTATCGGTGACAGCCTAGATATAAATGGAGTAGTAGTGCGCATTTACAACCGTCACTTCATTCAAATGGGGGGCACAGGACCCCAGCTCTTATGATTGTCGGGGCCCCAGCAGTTGGGCCTTCAGTGATCAGACACATCCCTTATCTTGTTAACAGGGGATAAGCGTTTGCAGTGGGAGAACTGTAATATAAAAGTAAGGCTAGTTTCACACTAGCAGCAGGGGAGTCCGTCAGGCTGTTCCGACAGGTGAACAGCCTATCGGATCTGTCGTACTTTTATTCCGGCCGCCTCTCGGCATGTTTGCTGTGATGCCGCCGGAACTCCGTCCCGCTCTCATTATAGTCAATGGGGGCACACGTTCACTAGGGGCAGGACGTATCCCACAGGCTGTTCACCCGCCGGAACAGCTTGCCGGAGTGCCTTGCTGCTGGTGTGAAAATACCCTAATATAGTCACCATAACAGTACCAGCCACAACATGTCCCCCCATAACAGTGCCCCCCCTATAGCAGCCTCAGCCACAGTGTCTGCCATAATATTACCAACCACACAATGCTTCTATAACAGTACCCCTATAAGAGTACCAATCACACAGTATCCCCTATAAGAGTACCATCAACATAGTACCCCTTAACAGTACTTCCTATGAGAGTACCAGTCATAGAGTACCCTCATACCAGTATCCCCTGTAAGAACTACCCCTATAAGAGTGCTGGCAAGACAGTGCCTCCATAATAGAACCTGTTATAAGAGTACCAGCCATATTATACCCCCCTTAACAGTACTTCCTATAAGAGTACCAGCTACATAGTACCCCCTTAACAGTACCAGCCAAAGTGTCTCCTTGTAACGAGTGCTAGCCACACAGTGTCCCTAAATAAGTACCCCCTATAAAAATATCAGTCATACTGTGCCCCCATAACAATAGCTTTGCTCAACAAATGATGAAACTCTAAATCTTGAAGTTCTCTAGAAAGATGTTTACCTATTTTGTAAGAAACATATTGTGGCCACAGCATAGTCCCCATAATAGTGCCAATCACACGGTGCTGCCATAACAGTGCCTCCTATAATAGTGCCAATCACACGGTGCTGCCATAACAGTGCCTCCTATAATAGTGCCAATCACACGGTGCTGCCATAACAGTACCTCCTATAATAGTGCCAATCACACAGTGCCCCATAACAGTGCCATCTAAACCGTGCCCCCATAAAAAAAAGGCAGCCAGAAAACACTCTGCCAACACAGTGCCAGTGACAATGTGTCCCCCTCTCCAGTGCCAGCATCAAAATGCCAGCCACAATGTGACCCCCATCACAGTGGCAGTAACAAAGTGTTCCATTGCAGTCCAATAAAATGGTCATCCACACACAGGGCACCATCAGTGGCCATTCCTCTTCTATCTTACATGGAAGGTTCATGTCAGTAGCCACTAGGCGGCGCTCTCAGGAAGGACAGAAGGATGCTGCCTGCACATGGGTGCAGGTTTACAAACAGAAAATCCGCACAGATTTCCATCCGGATTTCTGTGCATTTCCGCACCAAATCTGCACCTAAAACCGCATGTGTTACTTGTGGGTTTTGTTGCGGTTTTGCCGCAGATCTCATCCTCGCATTGTGAAATCGGCACAAAGAATTGACTAGCTGTGAATTGGCAGGGGAAATTCCACACAGAGGAAAAAAGCAAAGTGTCCATGAGACTTGTCTAATTGCATACACTCTGCCGGTACTGTATTAGGGCTCATGCACACGAACCTGTTTTCTTTCCATGTCCATTCCGTTTTTTTGCGGACCGTATGCAGAACCATTCATTTCAATGGGTCCGCAAAAAAAATGTAAGGTACTCCGTGTGCATTCCGTTTCTGTATGTCCGTATTTGTCCTATTATTGTCCGCATTACAGACAAGGATAGGACTGTTCTATTAGGGGCCGGCTGCTCCGTTCACACCGACGTCATCCGTATGTTTTGCAAAATACATACGGCCGTGCGCATGAGGTGTGTAGAACCTTACGCTGCGGTTTTCTGCGTGGAAAATCCGCCTGTAATCCACAACGTGTGCAGGCGCCCTAATGATAGCGCTCTGCATTCTGCAGTTGTGTCTCTCTGGATCATCAGGACTCTGCACCCATGGTTGGGGCTACACAGAAATTCCTACACAACTTCAGCTCAGGTTCTGATGTCAGTTCTGTGTTTTGGATCAGACTCTTTTCTCGTCTTTGTTTCAGTTCGGGGTGTGTTTGGTTCTGGCGTACCCGACCCTGAGGGTATGCTGTTTTTTGTGGGAACTGTCCCATGGGCTGTGTTAGGACTAAGCTGCAATACCACACACTACCTGTGGACAGATGTGGCGCTGTTTTTGGAAGAAAGCAACCATGAGCTGCAATACCAGGCACAGGTCATGGGCCTTCCTGGACAACCCCTTTAAGCTGGCCATCCACAAGAAATCACTATAAAGTGACATCTATTTCTGCCAACTCTACTGTAAAGATGCATGCTTGGCTTGGACGGGCATGCATGTGTATTTCAATTGGAATAGCAGAGTCTATTGCCACTGGCAGTAGCTTCTCACCTGTTGGAAAAGAAAGTATGGGCAAACCGAAATCCAAGATGCCCGATTCTTTTGGGAGACTCTTGGAAGGCCACCATTCAGAGTTTCCCAATATTGTTGGGTTTGGCCAAATTTTCACTCGTGCGTGAAGCCAGTTTTTTTCTGGTTCTGGTTCTGCTGCCAACCCATTACTGGGAAATATTGTTGGAGCAAAGTCTAAGCCAAACTCTTAAATTCAAGCAGAACCTGAGCCCATGGGATATCACCCATAACCCACAAGTAGGAGGCTTGGACTTTTCTTCAAGAGTATCTCCAGGTATGGAGAACCAGGACCAGACTTTTCTATCTGGACCCACAGATTTTTGTCCTGATTTGAATACCTGTAGGGTAACACCTACATGGAGTTCGGATGGGTTCTTAAGGGTTCTCCATGTTCTTCCTCCATAATTCCTAGTGTGTAAATCGGTCATCTTCAGCCTCGGTGTTGCCTTTAGGTCCCTTGCAGACTAGCGTTCCTCCCGGAGCGAGTCCGCAACGGAGCTCCCGGCCCGACCTTCCTGCACTGACGGGATTCACATAGCATTATATTGATTTATGATGCTATGTAACCCTTAGGCCCCTTCACACGGGCGAGTTTTCACATCACATGGTCCAATCACATGGTCCGTCACCATGGTAAGATGGACCATGTGATTGGACCATGTGATGTGACGTCACCACAGGTCCTTTAGTTCTTAGCTGATGCTGGAAAAGAGAGGAGAGATCGCAACTACGCGATCAAGTGGCTAAGGTAAGTTAACTTTTATTATTTTTAACCCCTTCCTCTTCATTTTACTATGCATTCTTTATTGAGAATGCTATTATTTCCCCTTATAACCATGTTATAAGGGAAAATAATAAAGATCTGGTCCCGTTGCTAAGCAACCATGCGGGAAAATCGCACTGCATCCGCACTTGCTTGCGGATGCTTGTGATTTTCCCGCAGCCCCATTCACTTCTATGGGGCCTGCGTTGCGCGAAAAACGCACAATATAGAACATGCTGCGATGTTCACGCAACGCAGAAGTGATGCGTGAAAATCACCGCTCATGTGCACAGCCCCAAAGAAATGAATGGGTCCGGATTCAGTGCGGGTGCAATGCGTCCTCCTCACGCATTGCACCCGCGCGGAAAACTCGCCCGTGTGAAAGGGGCCTTAGGGTTAGGAAATAAATCACTGACCTGCTAAAAAAATGCAAACAAGCTCGAAGCACAAAATAAGCAGTGAGAGCTCAGGTCTGACAACATTTCTGAGGCTCAGATTGTCAGGACACCATGACGCATAAACACCCGATCATTTCACTTCTGATCTAAGGACACGGCCACACGGTCAGGTCTCCTGATGCAGTTATGGAAGGCAAAAGCAGGAGAGAATGTAAAAAAGAGAAGTTGTATCTGCGCTTTATACTTTCTCTTCTTTTATGATCCGCTCCTGATTTTGGCTTCAAAAACTGGATCAGGAAACCTGACCGTGTGGGCGCACCCTTAGAGGATTTCCTAATCATACAACCTGCAGGTGTGGAAACGGGTCCCATCTCCTCGTGTTATGTCATGTTGGTTTTGTATTACGTTGTGCTGCTGTATGTCATGTTGTGGTGTGTTGTGAGGTATGCCATTTTATGTTGCATTATGTTTAATTGTGTTGTATTAATGGGGTTCCTCAGGATATGTCTTAAATATGAGATTGGTGGGGGGCCAACTCCCAGCACGCCTGATGATCAGTTGGTTGGGGAAGCTCCAGCGCTCATTGGAGCTCCGGTGAACACCGTGGCATCCTCACAGCTTTCAAGCCCTGAAAATAGGCCATCAAAATCCCGGAGAACCCCTTTAAGTGCTGTTATGTTTTGTTGTATTACTGTATACGTTGTCATTAGGGATGAGCGAATTGACTTCGGATTCGCATAAAACTTTGTTTCAATACTGTACGGAGCGAGCGCTCTGTACAGTATTAGAATGTATTGGCTCCGATAAGGTGAAGTTCCACTTGGAACCGAACCAGAGTTTGGTAAAAGTTTTTTTTACAGTAGAAACAATTTATAAAGTTATTACGCAAAGTCTCGCGAGAGTTCGCAAAGTAATAACTTCGGCTCATCGGAGCCAATACGTTCTAATACTGTACAGTGGTGCCGGAAAGTTTGTGGACCCTTCAGAAATGTCTTTATTTCTGCATAAATTTTACTTAAAACGACATCAGATATTCATGTAAATACTAAAATTAGATAAAGAGAACCAAATTGAACAAATGTGTCACAAATATTATACTCGGTCATTTATTTATTGAGGTAAAATATCCAATATCACGTGTCTGTGAGTAGTAAAGGTATGTGAACCCCCCAACAAGGGGTCATTTTACCTGGGGGCATTATACCTGTAGGGGGCACTACACGTACTGGTGGAACAAGAGGGGGCATTATACCTTCTGGGGCAGTAAAGAAGGGCATTATACCTATAAGGGGCACCATACCAGGGCCTTGTTACTACTAGAGCACTACAGTAGGGCATTACACCTTTAGGGGGCACCACAGGAGGGTATGATACCTATTGGGGGCACCACAGGAGGGTCATATTACTATTGGAGCACTACAGGAGGGAATATACCTATAGGGGGCACCATACGAGGGCCTTATTACTACTAGAGCACTACAGGAGGGTGTTATACCCTTAGGGAGCACCACAGGAGTGTATTATATCTATTGGGGGCACCACAGGAGGGCCTTATTACTATTGGAGCACTACAGGAGGGTGTTATATCTTTAGGGAGCACCACAGGAGTGTATTATTTATAACAGATACGGACCGCGCACTCCTCATATATTCTCCCTTAAGCTTATACAGATGACCCACCGGTTAACAAGGGTTTCCACACGATCTTTCTCCCTCCTCCTGACCTGTGGAATAATCGTAGTATGCCGATAGTGAAGTTCCGTTTACAACCGCTACAATAGCTACAGATCTACTCTGACGATTCCAAATGTTTGAGCCTTTAGATATTGGTATGGCGCGTGTGCAGTCTTTCACCTCTCACCTCCTCTGGTCACTCTTGGCAACTTAGTGAGATGCTTTCAATAGCGTAATACGCAGCAACAGTTGGGTATAAAGGGTTTGTTGTACTACAAAAGTCGCATAAAAATTCACATAAATACATCATGCCCGACCCGGCTTCGGGTCGGGCTTGATGTATTTTATGTGAATTTTTATGCGACTTTTGTAAGTACAATAAACCCTTTTATACCCAACTGTTGCTGCGGTATTACGCTATTGAAAGCATCTCACTTATAGTTGCCAAGGGTGACCAGAGGAGGTGTGGAGAGGTGGAAAGACTGCACACGCGGCCATACCAACATCTAAAGGCTCAAACATTTGGAATCGCTTGTGAGTAGATCTTGTAGCTATTGTGGCGCGGTTGTAAACGGAACTTCACTATCGGCATACTACGATTATTCCACAGGTCAGGAGGAGGGAGAAAGATCGTGTGGAAACCCTTGTTAACCCGTGGGTCATCTGTATAAGCTTAAGGGAGAATATATGAGGAGTGCGCGGTCCGTATCTGTTATAAATTGCTACATGTGAACTTCCCACTGCATTTCTTGGACTCGCTGCAGCGACACGTCTGAGGGACACTAATATATAGTACTCGTATTATATATATATATTTTTATTACAGGAGTGTATTATATCTATTGGGGGCACCACAGGAGGGCCTTATTACTATTGGAGCACTACAGGAGGGTGTTATATCTTTAGGGGGCACCACAGGAGGGTATTATACGTATTGGGGGCACCACAGGAGTGCCTTATTAATACTAAGCCACTAGTGTAGACCATTATACCTATTGGGGGTACCACAGGAGGGCATAAAACTACTCAGGGACTACAGGGAGCATTATAACTATTGGGGCACTTTAACTACTGGGACACTAGGGGGGCATTTAACCATTTGATGCACTATAGGGGGTATATTAATTACTGGGACACTATAGTGGGGCATTAAAACTGATGGGAGTACTACAGACAGTCCTATAACTACTGGGGCACTATATGGGATATTGTAATTACTGTGACTAGTATGAGAGGACATTTTAACTACTGGGACACCATAGGGGGCATTACAGGGGTTATTATAACTACAGGGCCACTAGGGGGCATTAGACAGTAACCACTAGGCGTCTTATAGGGGACATTATACCTACTGGGGACACTATAAAGGCAGATAAATACTACTGGAGGCACAACGGAGGAGGGGCATTATTGATACTATCGAGAGCTTTATTACTGCAGGGTTCACTATGGTAGCCATTATTATTGGGCACAATATGGAGGGCACTAACAAGGACACTCTTGGGGAGCAGTATCATTATTGGGGGCATTGTAGGGGTGCACTATTACTAATAAGGGCACTCTGGGAGAGAATTATTGCTGTTAGTAGGACTTTTATGTTACTATAGGGGGACTAGTCGGTATGGCAGTATAATTTCTGCAGTTTAGTATTTGGGGGCAGAATGAAAATAATATTGTTGGGGTAGCAGGGTGGGTGGAGGATGGTGATAACAGAAAAGGGATGACCCTGCATTTGGTATACTCTGCAGAGACGAGGCGCAGCTGAAAGAAGTTGTCTTGGCCGAATGGAGAAGATGAGGAAAGAAAACATCTACAACAGAGGAGAGATCACCTGTGAGGCGCTGGATGTGAGAGGTATGCGCTGCTGCATAGTCCTCCTGTATGTTTGGTAGTGTTCATGCAGCAAGTCATGTATGTCTTTAGTGATAGGGTGTGGGGGAGGAGGGGCAGGGCGGATGCTTCGAGAATACGGCACATATGCAATGGGGCTTGGGCCCCGGATCTTTTTAGACCCCACCAACTCCCCTGATGTTTTGCATTATGAGTTGTTATATTGTGTTACATGTTATTGTGTTGTATTGTCATGTTCTGTTGTATTATGTGTGTTGTGTTATTGTGCTATAAGTCAGGTTGCAATTATGTGTTGTCATGTGTTGTATGGTTTTAAAGAGGACCTTTCACCTAAAAAAAATATATCCAAAAGTTATATTACCTTATAGGGGTCAAACCCCTGATGTCTTCACCATTTTTCTTTTTTTAAAACGACCCCCCATTCGCCCACCTTGCTCCCCGATATCTTCTGCGCCTCATATGCAAATGAGGCGTTTTGGTTATAGTAGGCGTTATCTCCAAAGTTATGGTGGGCGTGTCCGGGTGGTCCTCCTCACTCCCTGGCTGCGAGCGCATCCAATAGCAGCGCTCGACTCTTAGCCAGGGAGAAGGAGCTCAAGTTCTCGCGAGAACCGCGAGAACTTGAGCTTGCCGAGTCCCGGAACCCGCGCCATCTTGGTACACTCGCTACGCTCCTCTAATGCGCTGGGGAATCCAAGATGGCGCGGGTTCCGGGACTCGGCAAGCTCAAGTTCTCGCGGTTCTCGCGAGAACTTGAGCTCCTTCTCCCTGGCTAAGAGCCGAGCGCTGCTATTGGATGCGCTCGCAGCCAGGGAGTGAGGAGGAACGCCCGGACACGCCCACCATAACTTTGGAGATAACGCCTACTATAACCAAAACGCCTCATTTGTATATGAGGCGCAGAAGATATCGGGGAGCAAGGCGGGCGAATGGGGGGTCGTTTTAAAAAAAGAAAAATGGTGAAGACATCAGGGGTTTGACCCCTATAAGGTAATATAACTTTTGGATATATTTTTTTTAGGTGAAAGGTCCTCTTTAAGTGTTGTATTAAGTCATTTTGTGTTGTGTTATATCATGCTGTGTTGTACTGTCATATTGTGTTGTATTACCTTTTGTGTTGTGATAAGACATGCTGTGTTGTCTTATGTCATGTTATGTTGTATCTTGTTATGTTATGTGCTGTTGTGTTGCATTATGTCATATTGTGTTGTATTTTCATGTTGTCGTGTGGCAGACGGGCCCAAATAGTTTTGTACAAAATGTATTTACAAAATGGGCATGGTATCGGCATTAGAATACTTTCTTGTACTTTATTTGGTTTGCAGAGTGCTGTTGCATTGTGTGTTTTACCTTGTTTTTAATGTTGTATTATGCTATGTGTTGTATTAAGTCACGTTCTGTTGTATCGTCATGTGTTGTATCATGTCATGCTGCATTGTTATGTTATATGTTGAGTTGCAATATGTCATACTGTGTTGTACTATATCATCTTGTGTAGTTTTATACGGTGCAGCCTTTTTGAGGTAACCACACGAATGGTCTTCTAGAGGGGTGGTTCTCTAATAAAAAAAAAAAGACCTATATAGAGCTATAAGGGTGGTCTTCTCAGCTATAGCTTTTGCTATGTTGTATCTTTTACCTTGTATTCTTCCTGCATGGTGGCTCAGTGGTCACAACTGGTGGCCTGCAACC
Organism: Bufotes viridis; assembly: GCA_033119425.1. NCBI lineage: Eukaryota > Metazoa > Chordata > Amphibia > Anura > Bufonidae > Bufotes > Bufotes viridis. The sequence goes on along the minus strand of CM065591.1, from coordinate 493,623,059 downwards.
CTGGGGTCCTAGGTTGAATTTTGACTTGAGACAATAGCCCCATGGAGTTGTATGTTCTCCCCAAGAGACCACATAAAAAGACCTTCTGGAGACCTGATGTACGGCTTTTCTTAAAGGGGAAATACTCCAGAAGGAAGCAGAGTTGTTACAGTTTGTGCTGCCTGTAAACGTGTTATTAATATTCCAGCCCCAGATGAATGCAGTGTGATATTTATTCCTATGTTGTCCTTATGTTCAGGGAGATAGCGGGATTTTGATGATTTGCTGTTCTCTCGGCAGCAGTTATTATGCTACTATTTGCACCTCATTGACTGGAAGCTGCGCGGAGTCATCAGCCGATGTAGTTATTACGGATCCTCCACGATAAATCACTTCTCACGTCTTTCATTACATCCTGAGGGCCGTCCGGGACCAGATCCTTCATGACTTAACAATTTCCATCAAGCGAACGAAACAAGACGAACAAGTTTTTCTGATCCTTCTTGAATGGCAAAGGACTGGATCTCCAGAGGCGTAAACGCGGACGCCGTGAAAAGATCAGAAGCGTCATTAGTGTACACAGCTCGTGAAATATTTATCCGTTAGCGAAGACATGGGAGGAAAATGACCTTTATCTTATTAAGTCACAACAATAACATGTCTAGTCATCATGTATCTGTATTATGCCAGATCTATTCTTGTACATAGGAGCAGTATTATAGTAGTTATATTCTTGTACATAGGAGGCAGTATTATAGTAGTTATATTCTTGTACATAGCAGGCAGTAATATAGTAGTTATATTCTTGTACATAGGAGCAGTATTATAGTAGTTATATTCTTGTACATAGGAGGCAGTATTATAGTAGTTATATTCTTGTATATAGGAGCAGTATTATAGTAGTTATATTCTTGTACATAGGAGCAGTAGTATAGTAGTTATATTCTTGTACATAGCAGGCAGTATTATAGTAGTTATATTCTTGTACATAGGAGCAGTATTATAGTAGTCATATTCTTGTACATAGGAGCAGTATTATAGTAGTTATATTCTTCTACATAGGAGCAGTATTATAGTAGTTATATTCTTGTACATAGGAGGCAGTATTATAGTAGTTATATTCTTGTACATAGGAGGCAGTATTATAGTGTCGGGCATTTTCATGAGTGTATTGATACCTAATCATATTATATTCAAAATGCATGCTCATTGTCTTTAAGAGACAGGCTGAACCAAAGTTTTCATACACGGCTGGAACAGGCCAAGATTTGAAGTCACACAGAGTTCAGTATGTGAAAAAGTTTGCCGAATACTGAATACAAAGAACATTGTATTTTAAAAAGTTATTGCCACAGATGTGGTCTTATCTATAAAGGAATACACTGGATTCTCTAGACATGTCTTAGAGAACAAGGCCCATTTATACCATAATGGCCCATAGATCAATAGTGTCAGAGAGACTCCAAGTTGTCTATCTTTAGTTGATACAAAATGTCTACATTTATCCTTATCTCTGATTTACGACGACGAGGGTCAAAGTATATGATGCAAAAATACCCTAGTTAACTCTTCATGGTATGGTGTTAATAGCTTGCACAACAGTGCCATCCGGAGACAGATATCGATATCGTTACACCATTCTCCATAGTTGCATTATGGGTAAACATGATCTCATAGGATCTTATTACATATGTTTACACCCCCTCAATTGATTGGAGAATACTAATCCAGGGGGTGGTAATGTTAGATTACAAGGGAGATAATTACCCTAGATAGATGAGCATCAGGGAGAGAAAAGAAGAGAAGAGAAAGGAAAAGGAAAAAGAGGAGGCAAGAACGAGGAAAGAACAAGGAAAGAGGCAAAGAACATTCCAGGATAGAGCATCAGGATCATCATCATAGCCAGAACACCCAAGAGAGAGGGGTCTTTCAATATGAAAGTCACGGTGAGACATGGGATGATGGACCACCCAGCTTTCCTAGGAGCAGAAGTGTGATTCCTGCTAGGACTTGGTAAGAGACATGAAGAATGATATTTCATTTTATTAAGACTAATTGGATAATGTGGGTGAAGTCATACCATCTAGATTGGCGAATATATAAACACATTAATTAATTGATCATCTCCATATTGAGATGTAGTCTTAGGATATTGTGAGGCTTCATTCTACCTGCAGAAGAATCAAGACTCATAATCTAGCAAAGTATTAAATGATTGTATATATATACACATATAAATATATTGATAGTAGTATTCTTCGCCAAGCTAGATGATAAATTCCCACTGGAAGATTTGTTCCAAGTTCTTCCAATTTCTGTTGTCTTAATAGTCTTACCAGGTTATACAGATGTGAAAATAGTCCATGATAGGGCGGAAGGATACAGTTATCTCTTCTAAGTTATATCCTTGGATGGATTTGCCCATTCCTGAAGTCATGTGAGGTGTAGTTGGTTAGAGGAGGGCAGAATGTAGTTAGCATTCGATATTGGTGTCTAGGATTAGACATGCCCATCCTGATATCATGAGGTTTCCTCTGAACAGAAGTGATGTATATACTGTAATTTAACTTCTTGTTTTGATATCCTAACCAAATAGCTTTGTTATAATGTGACAAGCTGCTCTTACCCACATGTGTTTATTTACTTATTGTGAAGCTTCTAGTGCCTGATATCAATGCCATGTATATTAATTGGCAGATATCATTTTTTATTTACTTATGATAAGCTTGTAATGCTTCATATATCATTGCCATATATATTCCTTGGCATATATAATCGTGTTTATATACCTATTTGTTTATAATCGTGTAACTAATAAAATCTGCATATTTTTATAATATCTGCGTATTATTTAATGTCAAAACTACATCTTTAGCATTAATGTCATCTCTCATGAAAAGAACTTATTATCTGAGGAAATAGTCGGCCTCAGATGTGAATTGTATCGATTGGGTTATCTACAATTCACCAGGTCCTAATTTCAGGTAGTTATGAAAAAAATATTTTTATGACCATAATTAATCATTCTTAATTGAATTATTATAAAACCCGACAATAGTAGTTATATTCTTGTACATAGGAGGCAGTATTATAGTAGTTATATTCTTGTACATAGGGGGGCAGTATTATAGTAGTTCTATTCTTGTACATAGGAGGCAGTATTATAATAGATATATTCTTGTACATAGGAGCAGTATTATAGTAGATATATTCTTGTACATAGGAGCAGTATTATAGTAGTTATATTCTTGTACATAGGAGCAGTATTATAGTAGTTATATTCTTGTACATAGGAGCAGTATTATAGTAGATATATTCTTGTACATAGGAGCAGTATTATAGTAGTTATACTCTTGTACATAGGGGCAGTATTATAGTAATTATATTCTTGTACATAGGAGCAGTATTACAGTAGTTATATTCTTGTACATAGGGGGCAGTATTATAGTAGTTATATTCTTGTACATAGGGGGGCAGTATTATAGTAGTTCTATTCTTGTACATAGGAGCAGTGTTATAGTAGTTATACTCTTGTACATAGGGGCAGTATTATAGTAATTATATTCTTGTACATAGAAGCAGTATTACAGTAGTTATATTCTTGTACATAGGAGGCAGTATTATAGTGGTTATATTCTTGTACATAGGGGGGCAGTATTATAGTAGTTCTATTCTTGTACATAGGAGCAGTGTTATAGTAGTTATACTCCTGTACATAGGGGCGCAGTATTATAGTAGTTATATTCCTGTACATAGGAGGCAGTATTATAGTAGTTATATTCTCGTACATAGGAGCAGTATTATAGTAGTTATATTCTCGTACATAGGAGCAGTATTATAGTAGTTATATTCTTGTACATAGGAGGCAGTATTATAGTAGTTATATTCTTCTACATAGGAGCAGTATTATAGTAGTTATATTCTTGTACATAGGAGAAGTATTATAGTAGTTATATTCTTGTACATAGGAGGCAGTATTATAGTAGTTATATTCCTGTACATAGGGGCGCAGTATTATAGTAGTTATATTCTTGTACATAGGGGCGCAGTATTATAGTAGTTATATTCTCGTACATAGGAGCAGTATTATAGTAGTTATATTCTTGTACATAGGAGGCAGTATTATAGTAGTTATATTCTTGTACATAGGAGCAGTATTATAGTAGTTATATTCCTGTACATAGGAGCAGTATTATAGTAGTTATATTCTTGTACATAGGAGCAGTATTATAGTAGTTATATTCTTGTACATAGGAGCAGTATTATAGTAGTCATATTCTTGCACATAGGAGGCAGTATTATAGTAGATATATTCTTGTATATAGGAGGCAGTATTATAGTAGTTATATTCTTGTACAGAAGATTCTAGATTTTAAAGCCAGGTCATATACAGTATATTTATAGTCTGGAATGTGACTGTATTGTGACCTGCCCAACCTCACCCAATTCATAAATCATTATCACGCAAGCGCAAAACTGCAGCACATTTTATGTTACATGTAAACAGTGAACTAAGGTGAAAGTTATTTTCTCTTTTTATGGGAGCTAAGAATATCTACACTTAGATTTCAACAGCAAAAACACCTCACATTTATATCCATTTTATGACTTTCCAGCAGTTTTTGTGACATTTTTTAATATGTGTTTTAACTCTTTTACTAAATGTCAACTAAATGCCCACAGTCAGTGCCACTCATCATGCTGATCTTGTTGGCACGGTAGGTGGTATTGTGATCAGGAGTGGGGGAACAACTGAAATACCTATCCTGCAAATAAAAATCCTCATGCAAAAATGATGACTGTCAGAAAGCAAAGAAGAAAAATTTAAAATAGTTTATATCCTGAAAGGTGTTGTTCACCTCTTTGAACCTTTTCTACAGACCACCCAGGCATGGTCAGATCTTGGTGGAAATCATACTTACCTGATCCCCTCCGCTGGGTCCTGGCTCCGTTGCTGCTCCTCAAGCTCTGTTGTTCTCCCTGCGTCAATTACTGGCTGCAGCGACGTAACCAGAGGATCAGGTAACTATGATTACCACCGCGGGTCCGGCCACACTGTATAGGTCCTCAGGGGTAGAAAATCGCTTTAAAGAAAATGTTTTTTATTTTATGGTTTTACAATTTTTTATTACAATACATTCCTTTTTATTTCATCTTAAGACTTTTCCTATTTATGTTTCACTTTTCATCATATGATATCAGTTCTTAAACGGATTATCTGATGAATTAAGACTAGTGTTGAGCGAACAGTTCGAGAATAGTTCGGGTTCGTACCGAATTTTGGGGTGTCCGGGACCCGGACCCGAACCCGGACATTTTCAAAAAAGTTCGGGTTCGGGTTCGGTGTTCGTCGATTACTTCCCGCTTTCTGAAGGGCTGTACAGCAGCCAATCAGCTAGCGTTTTACTTCTTGCCCTAAGAGCCCATCACAGCCATGCCTACTAATGGCATGGCTGTGATTGGTCAAGTGCAGCATGTGACCCAGCCTCTATTTAAGCTGCAGTCACGTAGCGCCGCACGTCACACTGCTCTGATTAGTGTAGGGAGAGGACGCAGCTTCTGTCAGGGCGAGATTAGGCAGGGAAAAGTCAGCAACAGCACCTAATGAACGGATCGATCTACAGCTGAGAATCATTGAACTTCTGCTAGTTACTTGCTCGCTGGTTTTTAGGCTGCACAGAGCGTTTTTCTGTCACTTATTTTCTGGGTTGATCGGCGGCCATTTTGTGTCTTGTGGTGCACCAGCAGAAGCTGCCACCAAGTCCATCAATCCATCAATACTAGTTTGTTTTTTTTGCTATATCCTACATCAGGGGCTTGGCTGTGCTAATTGTCACCCCTAGAAACTCAGGAAAGAAATTTCTATATTTTATTAAGGGGTTAAATACAATTGCCCAAATACCAATCCCCTAAATCTGGTGTTCCAGCTTTGGTTAGACAAGTGTAATACTGTCTGCTGTCTGGCAAAGGATAGATTATTTTCTGGGGTTAAATTCAATTGCCAAAATAGCAATACCATAAATCAGTGGTTTCAGCTGTGGCTGGCAAAATAGAATAGTGTCCGAGGTAACGCACACACGTACAGACGCACGTACACGAGTCTTGAATAGTTGTATTATCGCGATAATAAAACTAACAGTGTAAAGTTGACTGTATTGCTCTAAGTTATATTCGCGTACGAATGTAACTTCTATTACAGCACACCAATACTAAAACTGACTAAGAGACAGCTTTAAGTTCTATTCGAACGCGATTGCAACTTTGGAACTTAAAGTGGTGTACGATTTTAAAAGTTGAGTACTAAAAGTTGGAATCGCAATGCGATTCTTATGTATTTAGCTTAATCGCATTGCGATTACAACTTTGAGCTACCGATCACCATGGGAACGCCTCCTCCAGTAGAATGTACTGTCGGATGTGAGAATTAAGTTGAAATCGCAATGCGATTATTATATATCTGCTTAATCGCACTGCCGTTTCAACTTAGCATTGCTAAATAATTCCATCCATATTCGTTAACTTACTGACTCAGTAAGTTAACGATATGGATGGAATTATTTAGCAATGCTAAGTTGAAATCGCAATGCGATTAAGCAAATATGTAAGAATCGCATTGCGATTTCAACTTAATTCTCAGATCCGACAGTACATTCTACTGGAGGAGGCGTTCCCATGGTGATCGTTAGCTCAAAGTTGTAATCGCAATGCGTTTATTGCGGTATATTATCCCTCTGGGTGTCTTTTACAGCCTTTTTAGTACCCAAAAGTTCGGGTCCCCATTGACTTCTATGGGGTTCGGGTTCGGGATGAAGTTCGGGTTGAGTTCGGATCACGAACCCGGACATTTTCCGGAAGTTCGGCCGAACCTCTCGAACCCGAACATCCAGGTGTTCGCTCATCTCTAATTAAGACTCTATTTAAATGACATATCTGGAGGTCGTTCTTCTCTTTCTGTCGGTGGGCAGCAGCTCATCAATCCCCTGCATCTCCCCGGACGTATTCAAATTAGTCCTGGTCATCCCCGTCCTCCCCTGATTAGAAAATAGTCCTTCAAACATAGCCACAGAGATAAATATAGGACAGGGATCAGCAACTGTCGGCACTCCGGCTGCTGTGAAACTACAACTCCCAGCATGCACACTTGCTTGGCTGTTCTTGTAACTCCCATAGAAGTGAATGGAGGATTCTGGCCTGGGAGTTGTAGTTTCAGAACAGCTGGAGTGCCGGAGGTTGCTGATCCCTGATATAGGACGTGATGCCCCTGTAAATTCCTTCTCCACGGTCTAGGGCAGGGATAGCCAACCCGAGGCTCTCCAGCTGTTATAAAACTACAGTTCCCACCATGCCCTGCTGTAGGCTGATAGCTGTAGCAAGTCTGGGCATGCTGGGAGTTGTAGTTTTGGCCATCCCTGCTCTAAAGAGTGATAGAGCTATAAACGTCTATGAATTTAGACATATGAATGAATAATTGAAAGGTGTCTGGACCGCTTCACTGCTTCTCTATGAGATCTCTACATCACCACTGAGATGAGGAACAGAGCAGGGGAGCGAGTGAGCATGTCAGTCCACCACTGAATGCAGGAGAGGGTGGACCACAAAGATAACCAGCAGGGGGCGCCACCAGAGAGGTTAATGCAATGTGTATAAAAAACAAATAATAATTGTATTACAATAAGGCCTTATTTGCAATGCGGCAGGAGATTTATTTATTGTACTCACGCGCTGACATATTCTGCAGCGAATTACAGACATTAGCATCACTCTGTTCCCAATGGGGCTCACAATCTAAGCTCCCTATCAGTATGCCTTTGGAATGTGGGAGGAAGCCGGAGGAAACCCACGCAAACCATACAAATGTAAGCTGTGTACCGGCGTGGGCTCCCCCGGATACAGCGAAGTCACGAACGAGGAAAACAACTCCACCACCAGATTTTGCCAAAACAGAATTTTACTTAAACATGGTAATGAACAGAACCACAGACGCTAGAAACCTCCAATACATGTACATACACCCAGCCCGAAGGCTGAGAGCCTTGTGCTGCATAACGCGGCGCCCTCTGATGGATGCAGGAGGAAAGCGTGGTAATTTATCTACTGGTGGGCATGACTAAACCGCCACACCTTAACTGTTATTACCCTAAAAAAACAAGAATAACAGTATAGGTGCGTGGTGCGGGCTAGCCTGCGGTGTAGCACAACAGCTTGCAATCTTACAATGCTCTACTGCAGTGGTCCCCAACCTTTTTTGCACAAAGGACCAGTTTCATACAAGACAATTTTCCCCCCCACCGGGTGGGGTGGGGGTTCTGGGGCGGGACTTAGGGGGTGGGCAGTGCTTCTTATCAATTTGGACCTGCATGTGCCTCACATTAATAGTAAGTAACCTCATCATGTGTACCTCGCATTAATGGTTAACCCAATGTTGCCCATTATTTGATGAGGTGTTGGGGGCACTAACTTTAAATGTTAGGTACATGGGGGGTACTAATGTAATAGCACCATGTACCTCAGATTAATAATAGGTGACCCCATCTTCTCAAATTATGGCTACTGGCAACATTGCGGTTAATGAGTCACATTAACCCCAAATGTTGGATCAAGAGCTATCTGGATCCAAAATAGCTGGATGTTACCGGAATGCCAGCTAGCTCCATTGACTAAGCAGCGGTATTTCTCCAGCCGAATCCTGGCATATTTGCCGAGTAGCGGCTGATCTCTGCCAGACTCCATTATAGTCCATGGGACCGGAAGACACTCTGGTAACATCTGGCAAGGCCGGAACCAGATAGCTCCTGCAGGTTGTTCTCTGTAGAACAACATGCAGGAACTATGCCGGCAGTGTGAAGTAGGCCTTACTATTACATTGATATCTCTCTGCCTTTATTTCAGGCTGACATGGTAACTATACCTGAATTGGCTGCACTAAACTGACTAGGGTCTAGTGGTCACTGGGCCTCTGCTGCACTGGGTTCTGCTGCACTGGCCTCTGCTGCACTGGCCTCTGCTGCACTGTAAACTGGATGACCGACAAGTTCAACCCCCCTCCCACCTCGGGCGGTCATGTTTAATTCCATTGGTGGGGCAGTGGGACCTAACCAATCCCTGCCTCACAAGCGCATTTTCATAAGTGGCAGTACAGGGGTGAGGGAGAGACTGCTTCCTTCTCCCCTGTGCTGCTGAGGGAACTTGGAGTGCGCTGACAGCAGCGGCGTCTCCGCTCCTCTGTATTGCCGCGGCCTGGCAAACAATCTTCCAGGGCCCGGTCCTGAGCTGCGGCCCGGCGGTTGGGGACCGCTGCTCTACAGGATTCCCCCTCCCATAACTGGTCTTGTAGCACGTGCCTGAGTATTCCTCCTGAGCAAAACGTCAGCCTGGCTTGAGTTTGTGGGAAGTTTATCAGCTCTCCAATGTGAAATGTCCCTTTAAATTATGGAGTCCTTGCAGGCCTGGCCTCAGTCTCTAGGCGCCAACACTGTAATGAGGTGCGTGCACGATCTTACCGACCCGGGTCTGCTCTGCATCCGCTGGTGACTCTGAACAGAACAAATTCCTCTCCAACAAGCATGCGGTCCTGCAGTGTATGTAGCTTTGCGCCTCAGCTCTCATCAGCTTTCCTGAAAGGAATCCTCCTCCCTCTGGACAGGATCAGGGTCTTGGACACAATCAGCTTCACTTAGCTGCAGCTCTGGTCACTGAGGGATGCTCTCACACCTGGATGCCGTTGGATCTTCTGCTGACACAGTTCCTCAGTCTCTAAGATGCCTGCTCCCTTTCTCTCCAGACTCTGTGTAACCACCTCTCATGAATTTGGAAATATATGCAGCCTGTAGTTGTGGTTAGGAAACAGCGGCATCTTGTGGCCAAACAGCAGAATGTCGGTCCAGATCATTTAATTTAATCTACACAAACAGTGTTCAGACGAGGAGAGGTGTTTCCCCATCTCACACAAACTCCATTTAGATGTTGTCCTTTGGCAGATTTGAATCCAGGACCTCAGCACTGCAAGCAGGCGGGTACAGATAAATCCTGATAATGTGGACCCGTCATTATGCAACACGTGCCAAAAACATTCCCACATGTGCCACCGCTGTAACACATACAGTCACCGCTGACATTTTCAGTGATTAGGGAATTGTCCTTTAAGCAATTCTTCTTACAGACATTCAAAGGTAGAGAAAAAATAACTTTAGTTATCCATCATTTTACTCCGAGGTGTCATTATCCATACGTATGACGGCTGTTTTGGCTTCTGCTGGACCAAAGCTTTAGACGGGAGGGGGAGCAGTGGGATCTGTTTGTGTAACTATGTATCAAAAGCGTCACTTGACACAAACACAACAAACTTGTTACATATTTTTAGACCGAGCGCAAGAACAAGCGATGGCGACTGATGAGTGACAACAGATTGACGGGTGCAGAGGTAAAGAACCGCTCCGGACTATCATTAAATCGCCTCTCAGCAGAATTTCTGCTCTGAAGCATCGAGCAGCACTTTGTAATTATATAGTAGGTATAACACAGACACCCACACACCTGGCGTGTCGGGCTCCCCAGGGGGACATGTCTCCTGTGCATGGTGAAAAGAGAAAACGAAAACACCAAAAGCAAAATCTATATCCAAGATCAGAGTCAAGGGGAAGACGCGGCCACGCTGGCAGAAGTGTGACAACAGCAGGATACAGGAGATTTCTGCCATAGCAGCTTGCTATACAAAATATGTGTACCCTCTCATGTTGTAAAATGTAGCAGATTGCAAGTACATAATGTATATACACAAAATTGGAGAGATGAGGCACCACTAGGCCACCAGGGATAATATTATACCCAAACTTGGGTAGATAACTAGCCTTGGGTTACCAGGGATATTCTTGGCAAATTATTAGGCACTAGGCCACCAGGATAACCTTGACAGATAAGAACCCACTAGGCCACCAGGGATAATATACTCAATCCTGGACAGACAATTAGACACTAAGCTACCAGGGATAATAGTATACAATATCCTGGACAGATTACTTGCTACTGAGCCACCAGGGATAATATTATACTCAATTCTGGACAGATAACTCGCCACTAAGCCACCAAGGATAATATACTCAATCCTGGACAGACAGTTAGACACTAAGCTACCAGGGATAATAGTATACACAATCCTGGACAGATTACTAGCTACTGAGCCACCAGGAATAATATTATACTCAATCCTGGACAGATAACTAGCCACTATTATTAACTATTATTCCACCAGGAATAATAGTATACATAATCCTGGACAGATAACTAGCCACTAAGCCACCAGGGATAATATTATACCCAAACTTGGGTAGATAACTAGCCTTGGGTTACCAGGGATAATCTTGGCAAATAAGTAGGTACTAGGCCACCAGGATAACCTTGACAGATAAGAACCAACTAGGCCACCAGGGATAATATTATACTCAATCCTGGACAGACAACTAGACACTAAGCTACCAGGGATAATAGTATACACAATCCTGGACAGATATATAGCAACTGAGCCACCAGGGATAATACTATACTCAATCCTGGACAGCTGACTAGCCACTAAGCCACCAGGGATAATATTATACTCAATCTTGGACAGACAACTAGACACTAAGCCAGCAGGGTTAAAGGGAGTCTGTCACCTCCATATGACCATATACAGCGCTTACACTGTCCTATCGCACACCTATAGATGAATGTAATGGTACCTTTGTCTTTTTCTTTACACTTGCAGAAGCTGGAAAAAACGAAATTTAATTCATATGCAAATCAGCCCTCGCAAGTGCCCAGGGAGTAGTGATGACCCGAACTATTCGCCGGAGAACAGTTCCCGGCGAACATAGCTTGTTCGCGTTCGCCGCGGCAGGCGAACATATGCGATGTTCGGTCCGCCCCCTATACATCATCATTGAGCAAACTTTGACCCTGTACCTCACAGTCAGCAGACACATTCCAGCCAATCAGCAGCATACCCTCCCTCCCAGACCCTCCCACCTCCTATAAAAACAGCAGCCATTTTAGATTCATTCTGAAGCTGCATGTTAGTGAGAGGAGGGAGAGTGCTGCTGCTGCTGCTGCGCTGATGATTCTGAATTCATAGGGAAAGTGTTAGCTAAGCCAGTGTTCTGTGTCCACAGACTCATCTGCTGTAAGGACAGCGTCACAGATCCCCAAAAAGCCTTTTTAGGGCAGCAACATTAGTCTGCTTTTATTTATTTTTTCTCCATATATATATATTGCAGTTGCCTGGCCTGCCCGTGTGTGAGGAGCTGCAGGCCCACAGACTGTAGTGTGCCCACTGCCAGTGCCCACCATTTATACCGTGTGGCACAGGACTTTGCATAAAAAAAGGCATTTCATTTTTACACTTTAATCTAATTTCAGTTGCTTGCCTGCTGCCAGTGTGTGTCAGGCCCACCTCCACAGACTGTAGTGTGCCCACTGCCAGTGCCAACCACTGATACCGGGTGGCACAGTACCTAGCATGCGTAGTACCACTTATCTAAAAAAAAATGACAGGCAGAGGCAGGCCACCCCGCAGGGGCCGTCGTGGTGCTGTGATTTCCACTGTCCCTGGAATAATGCCCAGTGTTCAGAGGCCACGTACCCTGAACCCGAAAAATTCAGAGGACGTAGTTGACTGGCTTAGACAGGACACCCAATCTTCAGCAGCTTCCGCTAAGAACCTTGACGCACCATCCTCCTCCAGCTCAGCTTCAGTCACCTTCTCTCAAGTTACCACGCACCCGCCCGTCGCCACCACCACCACTACCACCACAGCCACCACAGCCGCTTCACTTGATCCGTCAGAGGAGTTATTTACTCATCAGTTGGATGCAATTAGTGATGCGCAACCATTATTGCCAGATGATGTAGATTACGGGGATATGTCTCAGTCAGGCAGGATTACACACATGGACGTACAGTGTGATGATGATGATGATGATGTTGTACCCGCTGCTGCTTCCTTTGCTGAGGTGTTAGATACAAGTGGAGCGGTTGATGATGACGATGTGTCCACGGATGCCACGTGGGTGCCCGCTCGAAGAGAAGAAGAACAGGGGGAAAGTTCAGAAGGAGAGACAGAGAGAATGAGGAGACGAGTTGGAAGCAGGGGGAGGTCGTCGCAAGGAGTTAGTGGCACAGTCAGACAGCATGTATCGGCACCTGGGGTCAGCCAGACAGCACGCCAGTCAACGCATGCTGTTGCCACCACCAGAATGCCGTCATTGCAAAGCTCAGCAGTGTGGCATTTTTTTTGTGTGTCTGCCTCTGATAACAGCAATGCCATTTGCAACCTGTGCCAAAAGAAACTGAGTCGTGGGAAGTCCAACACCCACCTCGGTACAACTGCTTTGCGAAGGCACATTATCTCACATCACAAACGCCTATGGGATCAACACATGAGCAGTGTTTCTCAACCAGTGTGCCTCCAGCTGTTGCAAAACTACAACTCCCAGCATGCCTGAACAACTCCCAGCATGCCTGAACAGCCAAAGGCTGTCCGGGTATGCTGGGAGTTGTAGTTTTGCAACATCTGGAGGCACACTGGTTGGGAAACACTGATTTAGAGGGTCCTTCACTATTTGTGCTTGCTTTACTGGTCCTGCAGGAGATCATTTGGGTCAGAGCAAGATTATAAGAGAACTGTGAGCACAAGTCGGCACCTTGCTTGAACAGAAGTACCGGTACTAAAGCGGCGCGGTTCCATCTATTTCCATGTGTACATGCCTAATTTTTCTGTTCTATGGTGCTGCACTGTGGCTCCAAAAACAAACCAAAAAAAAAGGCACATACAAGTGTCAATTCCCCTTCGTGATCGTTACCTTGTTCTGGTGAAGGGGCTTGAGTATCACAATGAAGCAATCACCTCTATGAGTGTGTTGTTAATGTTGGCACACCCCAGATGATAAGGTCGTTGCTTCATTGTGAACAGACCAAAAGCGATCGGCTGGATAATTTTTCATAGAAAAAACATACATTTTCTTTGTGATCATCTAAGGTGACCATTAAAGCCTCCTAGGCCAACAATAGGCCCACACTGCAGAATCATTGTTTTCTGGGCCACTTAACTGTCACTGAACTACCTCAGCATGACCATAGGCTTTGAAAAACCGCCATCGCCTGCAATCTCCCAAACGTGCGCACGAGCATAGTCATCACTACACCAAGATTGACGCATAGAGGAATAAAATTTATGTCATGAGTGTGTCAACTATTGACAACTCTTTGCGGTTGTCTAAAATCTATTTGATACACGTCCCCTGATAGGGGACATAACAGGGATTAAACTGATAGGAATAGTACTAGTTAACACACCACTCATATAGGGTTGCACAGTACATTGCACGGCGCACGCGCAGTGCCTCAAATTGGAAGGAAGAGGAACGACCAAGCTTCTTTTTCCATATCCCAGTTCCTAAAATCTATTCGATACACGTCCCCTGATAAAAATAGTACTACTGATTACTGAACACACCACTCATATAGGGTGGCACAGTACATTGCGCGAGGAAGAGACCTTCAATGACGTCAGTGAGGACAAGGAACGGGACATGGCTAGCTTGGTATCCAGCCTTGTGCAAATGGACTGTTTGCAGTTGTTTGCGGTGCGTTAAACGGGGAGTTTGGTCTGTCACTGTGAAGCGAGCGTAACCCTTACACTACCTGATCGATACAACATCATACCTGATCGTATACACACACTGGATGTTTTAAAGCATGTTATTCTAAACAATTTAGGAATGTTAGGTGATTTATGCCCTTTATGGATTAAAACCCGACTCTGCGCCAACTACGTCATTTTCTATGGAAGTTTTGCCATGGATCCCCCTCCGGCATGCCACAGTCCAGGTGTTAGTCCCCTTGAAACAACTTTTCCATCACTACTGTGGCCAGAAAGAGTCCCTGTGGGTTTTTAAAATTCGCCTGCCTATTGAAGTCTATGGCGGTTGCCCGGTTCGCCCGTTTGCAAACATTTGCGTAAATTCACATTCGCCGTTCGCAAACTGAAAATTTTATGTTCGCGACATCACTACCAGGGAGTTGGAGTCTAGGCTGCTCTGCCTTTATTCATTGTTTTCCCACCCCAGCCTCTGCCTCTGCCTGCCCTCCAATTCCTCTTACGTTATCCGAGATCCCGCTCCTGCGCACTGCCTCGCCTTTCCGGGTCTTGCGAACTGTGATGCCCATTCTGGACACAGCATCGCTTTAACTACTGCGCAAGTGCCGGTGAACAGCGCAAAACCAGCGGCAAGGTGGCGATGCCGGTGCATGTTAAAGCGATGCCATGGTCCAGTGACTATACAGTGCTGCAGAACTATCACAGAGGGGTCACAGACACACCCTGCATCCTTCTTACGAGAAAGTAGTCATTGGAGCACATATCAGAATCATTCACTGCCATGGACTCTCTTAAGTGTCTCTTACCCTGGGTTCAGACCTGAGCGTTCTTAAAACGCGCGTTTTACGCGCATTTTTGTCGCGCGTATTACAGCGTGTTTTTGCAAATAGGAAACGCGTGTTCGTACGCGTGTTCTTGTGATTGACTACTGTGGTGTCAATTACAAAACGCGCGACAAACGCCCCAAAAAAAGCTCAAGTACTTGTTTATGCGTCGGGCACTTTACATCGCGTTCAAACGCGCTGTAAAACGCTCAAGTGAGAACCAGGGCCATAGGAAAGCATTGGTTTTCATGTGTTGAGCGTTTTACAGCGCGTTTGAACGCGCTGTAAAACGCTCAGGTGTGAACTTAGGGTTAAGCCACGATCGGGGGTAGCTCCAACCCCAAATGTTAACCTTTTGATTGTTGTGACCGCGGTCTGATTGGGTCCCAGCGATCTGATTGAAGGCTGTATAAACCCTCTGCAGTCAGCCCTGGGGACCTAGATTCAGCAGTCCTGCTGTGAGGGCCCGCTAGTGTTACCTTAACCGCAGCCTGTGCCATAGAGACACAGAGCATAATGTCTTGGCATACAGGAGTATGCTGATACATTGTAAGTATAGACAGCGATCCCCTAATAAGATTATTTAAAAAAAAAAAATGTAATAAAAATTGTAATCATTTTTTTTAAATAAAAAAAACTTGCAAAAAAATAAAAAATTAGTGATTATTTTTCATAAAATCTCTTTTATTGCCCATACTTTACAAAATAGCAAAAAGACTTCACTTATTAGGTTATCCACACGGCGGTAATAACCCGAAAATTAATTTACCGGGTTATTCAGTGTGAAATATGTACAGTATAAAGTAACGTGTAAAAGAAAAAGAAAAAAGCAATGTGCAAAAAAAACTAAATTACTTTTCTATATTTGCAACACAGAACAGATGTCTATAAATTATAAGTATTTTGTATGTACCCTCAAACAGCACCAAAAACATGGGACTTCTCTCACCTAAAACTAGGCCTTAGGCCTCATGCACACGAACGTGTGCACCCCGTGCCCGTGCTGCGGGCCGCAATTTGCTCGGGGCACCGGCCGTGGGGCAGCCGCAGCGGATCGTGGACCCATTCACTTGAATGGGTCCGCAAACTGCCCGTTCCACAAAAACATAGGACATGTTCTATCTTTTTGCGGGACGGAAGTACGAAACGGAACCCCGCGGAAGCACCCGTAGTGCTTCCGTAGTGTTCCGTTCCGTCATTCCATTCTGCACCGTTCCGCATCTCCGGATTTGCGGACCCATTGAAATGAATGGGTCTGCATCCGTGATGCGGAATGGCCACAGAATGGTGCCCGTGTATTGCGGATCCGCAAATGCGGTCCGCAATACGGGCACGGGGCGCACACGACCGTATGTGTTTTGCGGTCCGCAAACCGTGGATCCGCAAAACACGGAAGCTTCTCCGCGTTTTGTTCCGCAATTGTAGACCCGTTGTAGAAATGCCTATTCTTGTCCGCAAAACGGACAAGAATAGGACATGCTCTATTTTTATTGCAGGGCCACGGAACGGAGCAACGGATGTGGACAGTACACGGAGTGCTGTCTGCATCTTTTGCGGCCCCATTGAAGTGAATGGGTCAGCCGTTATGCGGCTCGGACGCGGACCACAACCACAGTCGTGTGCATGAGGCCTTATACAGACATGTCAATGGAAAAAAAAAAGACCGAAAAATTTACGGCTGCCTAAAGATGGAGATGAAAAAACTGAAAAAAAAACTGAGGGGGTCATTAAAGTGGTTCTCCCATGATCGATGTAAAAAGTGAAAGTACATGACAACCTCTTCTAACAAAGCTGGAACCAGCCCTGTACCTCACATGGGTCCAGAGATCTCCCCATTCACTGCTCCAATTGCTCTGCTAGATTATCTTCAGCCTGGCAGCTCAGGGGGCAGGTCCTTTCTGCTGCAGCTCTCTCCCTGTAACTGCCACAGCTTCTAACAGAATGGTGGCAGTTGAAGATTTAAACCGAGTGTGTGCGGCCATCTCAGGGAGTGGAACAAAGAAATAAGAAAAGAACAAACAGCAGGTGGCGCTATACAGATACATTTTATTGGCTATACTAAAGTTTTTAATTCCATGCAATTACAGAAGTATTCAGGTGTTGGAAAATGTAGAATATTTTTTGTGACACAGCCCCTTTAAGGGGCTAAAAATCTGCCTTTGTTCCTGTGTGAAACTCTGTTTGGATCTCCTTTATGGGCCCCTTTATGGGCCCCCTTGTTGGGATTGTCATCCAAATATAGCCGCCGCCTGTAAAGTTGCTCTCTGACCTCCATTCTTTTTCTCAGAAACATATGGTAACACCCTATACCATACGTGGCAGCTCTGTAGGCCGCTGTGATAATGCTCATAAAGTCTTATTTGTTATGGAGGACAGGTCGCAACGGGAAAGATGAAAGTAAATATCCCCTCCCAAAAATAAGTCACTAAGGTCTGACACTCTCAGCCTGGAGAACATGGGTGGTGTAGACGCGCTCTACAGGCAAGACTACTTTACGTGGCCCTACTGTGGGGCTCATGTGTCAATAGGGTTCTTTATAGAAGCCATGCTGTACGGTTATCTCAACATCCAGTATGGCAGTGGCTTAGTCAGAGTGGCTCCAAACGTTGCTTTCACCCGTTGACCCAAGGGACACTCGGACATGTAAGAGGGAGAGTTGGGACAGGAAACCAACCCATTGTCGCATGTCATTTCTGGGGAGGGATGGCCGTCGTTTTTCCCCCACAAAATGCAGAAGGCTTTCATCTTCTCCATAGAACATGTCGTAGTGAGAGGCAGGGGTGACAAAAAACTGTCCATCCTGCCAACAAAAAAAACTTTCCTTACCAGGCCAAGGTATCTGGAGACAGTGGACCATCTGTGCTACACTTAGAGGTTATCTCAACAGAGCAAATGATGGAAGGCTGGCCATAGCTCTCTGTTCGGCCTATCTCTCCCGTCCTCTCCAGAAACATGCATACTCGCTTTGCCTTAGCATGCATGTGTTCTCAATGGAAAGGATGGAGGAAGCGTCTGCCGAACTCCTCTGACTGCAGCTTGTCCTCCATGGGAAACAAAGTATAGACCACGTTGAAATCCAATAGCTTGATCCTTCTCTCCCTGGACATCTGTTTTTGGGGAGAGTCACCTAAAATTGGAGGGTTTGGCAGACATTAGTCCAATGTGTATGGCTTGCTTAAAGGGTTGTCCGACCCTCAAAAGAATTTTTAAAGAGGGTTGGGAAAGTGGTTAAATGTAAGAAATAAGGACCCCTGCAGAATAAGGCTGGTGGGCCGGGAGAGTGACGCCCCATCCTTGGTCACATGCACCGCTGCATCCATTCATTGCCCTCAGTGGGGATGTGTCTTTGAGAGGCCTAGTATATTTTTAGATATTTTCTTATATTGTATTATATTCATTTTAGACATTATAGTACATTATATTATTTTATATTTTACTATGTATTTTATTATCTTATTTTTATATAATATTTTATTTTTTAGTATATTATGATATTATATTAATTTTAGATATTATTTTAAACATCACTATATTCCATGATATTATTTTAAATTGTACATTATAAAGTATCATATTATTTTTAGATATTTAATTTTTAGTATTATAAGATATTTCATTAAACTGTATTATATTCATTTTAGATATTTTATACATTAGTATATTACATTATATTATTTAATACTTCATTATTTTAAATTTTACCTTACGGTGTATTATATTATTTTTTTATGCTGTTTATTTTAGTATATTATTTTTTAGTTATTTTATGCATTATTTTACATTATATTTTTTTTATATTTCATCATGTTCAATTGTACATTACAATGTATTGTATTACATTATCTTTTCTGTTATTTTATATTTCTGTATACTATTTTAATACATTGTATATTAATTTTGTGTTATTTTACACACACATGTATATATAAAACATTATATTATTTGGTATTTCAGTATGTTAAATTGTACATTATTGCATTGTATTATTTTATGTTATACTTTTTTTTTGTTTAGTATATATTTTCATACATTGTGTTATATTAATTTTATATGGTATAATTCTACTGTATTGTATTACATTATATGTTATTTGATTCCGTTTTTTGTTTTTTACTTATATTTTGTACAATACCATTTTTCTCTCATTAAAGTCGCTGACATGAACTACGTACATATTTCACCTATTTCATCAGGAAGATTTACCATAACCTTTGGACTGTTATATGATTTGTAGGGCGCATTGAGCAGCTTTATTACAAGTCAATATCACTAATTAACATTGAAGCTTGAAAGCAAATTCCTGAGTCAGTGTCGGAGGCTTCTATGGACTGCAGCTCCACTTATCGAGGACTGGTCCTGATTTCATGAATATTACTAAGCGGTAAAATACACCAGCAGAAGATGGAAAGAACACCCGGAAAACATAACGTGATTGAACTGAGATTGACAAAGTATAACTCACTACTGGTGCTCGGTCAGTGATCACGCCAGGTGGTGCCCCCTTTATTTTGGACTCGGCAGCATGGTATATGATGAGGCAGGGTGACAATAATACTGGGTGGCATCTCCCCTTACTGCAATACAGGCAGACACTCTGGCAAGGTGACGGTCATACAGACACACACACTGCGGTCATTCCAAGCTCTTTCCACTTGGACCCATAGTTCAGACAAGGTGGTTGTCGTCTGCTGTACATGGGAGATCCGTCACCCCATCCAGTCCCGGACATTCTCTATGGGGGAGAGATCTGGTGATGGAGCTGGCCAGGGGAGCTGCTGGAGAACCTGATGGAGTTGGCCAGGGGAGCTGCTGGAGACCCTGATGGAGCTGGACAGGGGAGCTGCTGGAGACCCTGATGGCGCTGCTGGAGACCCTGATGGAGCTTCTGGAGAACATGGTGGAGCTGGCCAGGAGAGCTGCTGGAGACCCTGATAAAGCTTCTGGAGAACATGGTGGAGCTGGCCAGGGGAGCTGTGGAAGAACCTGATGGAGCTGGCCAAACGAAGCTACTGGAGACCCTGATGGAGCTTGCCAGGGGAGCTGCTGGAGACCCTGATGAGCTGCTGGAGACCCTGATGGAGCTGGCCAGGTGAGCTGCTGGAGACCCTGATGGAGCTGCTGGAGACCCTGATGGAGCTGACCAGGGGAGCTACTGGAGACCCTGATGGAGCTGGCCAGGGGAGCTGCTGGAGACCCTGATGGCGCTGCTGGAGACCCTGATGGAGCTGCTGGAGACCCTGATGGAGCTGACCAGGGGAGCTACTGGAGACCCTGATGGAGCTGGCCAGGGGAGCTGCTGGAGACCCTGATGGAGCTGACCAGGGGAGCTGCTGGAGACCTTGATGGAGCTGGCCAGGGGAGCTACTGGAGACCCTGATGGAGCTGGCCAGGGGAGCTACTGGAGACCCTGATGGAGCTGGCCAGGGGAGCTGCTGGAGACCCTGATGGACCTGGCTTTGGGAGCTGTGGGAGAACCTGATGGAGCTGGCCAAACGAGGCTGCTGGAGACCCTGATGGAGCTTACCATGGGAGCTGCTGGAGAACCTGATGGAGCTGGCCAGGGGCGCTGCTGGAGATCCTGATGGAGCTGGCCTGGAAAGCTGCTGGAGACCCTGATGGAGCTGGCCAGGGGAGCTGCTGGAGACCCTGATGGAGCTGGCCCGGGGAGCTGCTGGAGAACCTGATGGAGCGGACCAGGGGAGCTGCTGGAGACCCTGGTGGAGCTGGCCAGGGGAGCTGCTGGAGACCCTGATGGAGCTGGCATGGGGAGCTGCTGGAGACCCTGATGGAGCTGGCCTGGGGAGCTGCTGGAGAACCTGATGGAGCTGGCCTGGGGAGCTGCAGGAGAACCTGATGGAGCTGGCCTGAGGAGCTGCTGGAGAGCCTGATGGAGCTGGCCTGGGGAGCTGCTGGAGACCCTGAGGGAGCTGGCCAGAGGAGCTGCTGGAGACCCTGAGGGAGCTGGCCAGGGGAGCTGCTGGAGACCCTGATGGAGCTGACCAGGGGAGCTGCTGGAGACCCTGATGGAGCTGGCCAGGGGAGCTGCTGGAGACCCTGATGGAGCTGGCCAGGGGAGCTGCTGGAGAACCTGGTGGAGCTGGCCTGGGGAGCTGCTGGAGACCCTGATGGAGCTGGCCAGAGGAGCTGCTGGAGACCCTGGTGGAGCTGGCCTGGGGAGCTGCTGGAGACCCTGGTGGAGCTGGCCAGAGGAGCTGCTGGAGACCCTGGTGGAGCTGGCCTGGGGAGCTGCTGGAGACCTTGAAGAACACATTGTGTAGTGCGTGCAGTGTGTGGGTGTTATCTTGTAGGAACACAACATCTCCTGAGTCAAAAAAGGCAGTAAGACTGGTTCTATGATGTTCTGGATGTACAGAAGCCTGGTCAATGTTCCCTCTACAAATACAAGATGGGAACGGCCACGGTAGCGAATAGCGCCCCACACCATGACACCCAGTGCTGGTCCTGTCTCTACTCTATGTATGATAGCATTAGACGCTCTCAACCCTCCTGAGAACTCTGATGCTGCCATCATTAGCACCAAGGCGGGCGCTCTTGGCGATGATGAGAGATCAGTGGAAAAGCTACTAAAGTGCGGCCTTCTCGCAGCTTACCAAACAGAGTGCCGCCTATTTGGTGGTGGCAGTGCTTCGTATTGCAGCTCAGCTCCAGTCACTTGAATAGGGCTGAGCTGCGGCTAGTCCATGTAACCTATATATGTGACGTCACCTGGCCTAACAAGAGGCCTAAACTCTCACGGAGCGCCGCGGCCTGTTCATATAGCTGATCTCATATTGATGACTGAGCACAAGGATAGGCCATCAAAATCAATATCCCAGAGAACCCCTTTATCGGACCTCTTTACCATTCTGTAGATATGAAGTTGTAGAAGCAAGGAAAACCCCTAAAGAAGATATTGTCTTGTTTCTGTCTGTAAGTCTTTGTGCAAAGCCCAGAGACAAATCGGCTAGAGAAGCCACGGACGTGTTGCAACCTTATTCTCTCCATCTTCCTCTGGAGACCTTATAAGGGGTGGCATTAGCTTGTTAATCCTCCAGACTTCCTGTTTTAGGGACAGCAGTACAAGCATACCTTATGTGGAGCGTTTATTATAGGGGGTAGTGTGAATATGAAGTTTTATTCTGCCAGATTCTGCTCCTGCAAGTGCCCAGGAGGTGGAGCTTTACTGTGAAGTGCTCTCTTTATTGAGATGCTTGTCAGCCCCTCCCCTCTGCTGTGAGTGACAGCTCAATGCAGAGAACACTTCACAGTGAAGCCCCGCCTCCACCACATGCAGGAGCAGAACCTGCAGAATAAAATTTCACATTCACACTGCTCCTGATAATAAAAGCCGCAGAAAAAGCACGTTTCTTCTGCACTCCCCAGCCCCTACCTAGTGCTGTCAGCAGTCTTGCAAGCAGAGAGATCAATGGAAGTTGCACGTGACAATGGCTAACAACAAAAATTAGGTTGTTAGTGCCCATCCGTCACATTGTTCCTGTACCTGCAGAGCTGTGGCACTAGAGAACAGTCAAGACAGTTTCCGCGGATTGCCAGCGTTGACAGCAAAGCACCTGCAATAAATTATACCGCCATATAGTGCCTTAGAATTCAATTACAGATTTCTCTCAACTGCCACCACTAGGGGGCGCTCACTGCAAACATGTTTCAGCATCTCCAACATAAGTACTGTATATAGGCATCCGGCTCCCCCTAGTGGCAGCTGCTAGCATCCTTGTACCTGTTTAGCTGATGGTACGTGAGGGCCACAGCGGTTTTGCCTTTTATGGATTATACCATTTTGTCGCCAAACAGACGTGGAAGTGATTTTTAATCTTTGTCAGCAATCTGGTCACATATGAAGAGCGCTGCTCTGGGAGACATTATACCGCAGCCTTCATCTATGCTAATGGATCCGCTCATTAAATTGATGCATTTTCTGAGACATATTCAGACGTAAATGCCATTTATAGAGCTAAAGTGCAGTCCCTGGGGGACGGGGACTGATTATCTTCTAACACCCCTCTTCTGTAATTGGATTTGAGTTCCAGTTCTGTGGATTTCCTGCGCTTTTGGTTCGCTTTAGTAGTAGGAATTGTTCTCCCGCTTTACCTAATGTATTGTCATAGAGCATTGAGTACTCTGCTAATGGGGTGAATGCACTAACGGGGCACTACAGTCTATAGAATGGAGAACAGCGCCCCCTTTTGACTATTTTCTCATAAAAAATTGTATTTTTTTTTTGGGGGGGGGGGGGGGTTGTGTGTTTAGGGCCATAGAGTCCTAAAGGCACATCAACATCTTATGGCACGCCATCTAATGCCCGCAACCCAAGGTTTCATCGCTCCGGCTTCTTCTTGGGCATATCGGGCAGGTCCTTGTATTCCAATTTTAAATAGATGCTCAATCCACGCCTGTTGTGTGCACATAAAAACCATCAAAACAGTGAATCACTCTTATCATTATATTACTGATATCGGATGACGACGGCGACAATTAAAAGACAGCGAGGTCCTGATGCAGAGCAGTTGTCAGACCCAACAGATCATAGACTTCAGTGCAGGTGGTGGAAGATGTATGTGGGCGCCCTCTGGTGGCCGCTCTTCTGTAGCGTCCAAGTATGGCTCTTCATATAGCGTCATGAATGTCCGCTTAACATATGCAGCAAATTCGCTTCCCATAGGTGTCCTTGGTAAAAAACAAAAAAATGTATACCGCCTGTACATGTTACTTTTTTTTTTTACCGCCTTTGCATGGTATAGTGTACACTGTTGCGCAATTTGAAGCACCTAAAAATGTGAAACAAATGCCAGGTGACACTAAAAAGAGGACAAAAGAACGAGTTTTTGTCATCGGTGCTGTAATGGCGGCCTGTGGGTCAGATTAATGGATGCGCCGAGAGCTTTCCTGGAGCATATGGTAAACGGGAACTCGCGACTGGCACTGTGATGGGGGCACCGTGTGATTGGCATTGTTATGGGGGCACTGTGTGACTGGCACTATTATGGGGCACTCTCTGACTAACACTGTTTTGAGGGCACTGGCTGGCACTGTTATGGGAGCACTGTCTGGCTGGTACTGTTATGGAGGCACTGCTATAGGGGCATATGTCTGACTGGCACTGTTTTGAGGGCACTGTTTGGTTGGCACTGTTATGGGAGCACTGTCTGGCTGGCACTGTTATGGAGACACCGTTTGGCTGGCAATGGTATGGGAGTACTATGTGACTGGCACTGTTATGGGGGCACTGCTATAGGGGCATATGTCTGACTGGCACTGTTTTGAGGGCACTGTTTGGTTGGCACTGTTATGGGGTACTGTCTGACTGCCAATGTTATGGGGTACTGTTTGGCTGGCACTGGTATGGGTGCACTACTATAAGGGCACTGTTATAGGGGTAGTGTGACTGGCATTGTAATGGGGTACTGTCTGGTTGGCACTGTTATAGGGGTATTGTCTGTCTGACACTGATAATGGGGGCACTGTGTGATTGGCACTGTTATGGGTGCTATAATATAGGGGCACTGTTATGGGGGTACTGTGACTGGCACTGTTATGGGTGCTATAATATAGGGGCACTGTTATGGGGGTACTGTGACTGGCACTGTTATGGGTGCTATAATATAGGGGCACTGTTATGGGGGTAGTGTGACTGGCACTGTTATGGGGCACTGTCTGACTGGCACTGTCTGGCTGGCACTGTTATGGGGCACTGTCTGGCTGGCACTGTTATGGGGGTATTGTTTGTCTGACACTGATATGGGGGCACCTGGTGATTGGCACTGTTATGGAGGCTGTACGGCGGGCTATGTCATGTGGACTGTGAGGGTGGTCCTGTTATGGGGGACAGTGGAGCTGGCAGTCTTAGGGGTGGCACTGTTATGGGCACTGCATGTGTAGTTGCCACTGTTATGGGGACACTGCAGACAGTAGTAAGGTGTATAATTGTTCTTTGAAACAACTTAAAGGAACACTCCAGAAAAAGCTGTTAGTTATGTCACTTCAGGCCTTAAGGGGGCGTGGCCTGGCAGTCACCTCACTGGCGTTCTCATACTCCCAGTGTCATGCTCCGCCCCCTCAGGCCCAACACCAGGTATAACTCGTAATCAGTTTTACCCAGAGTGCTCCAAATACCCACAGAATATGCCCTAAACGTCTTATAGGTGGGGGTGTCACCTCTGCTGTGAGAATTGGCGTCCCCCGCCTTGATTGCGGCTTTTTTTTTATTGACATTAATGCGAATTCTGGCACAACTTTCCCATAAAGCCAAGAAAGTTCAGTGCAGGATGTGGCCTCCTCCTGTCTTCCTCTCTGGGGGGCCAGGGACCCTAGTCTCCCAATAGAACGTGCCCCGGACCCCCTCCTGCCATGTCTCCATAGCAATGCATTACCCCCAATGTAGTGATTGCCATGAGCAGGGGCAGTTTTAGGGGAGCCAAAGTGGGCAGGGGGGCAATTATGGTAAATCCAAGTGCCCCCTGGGGCTTTGAAGAAAAATCTGCCATCCATAAGTCTGAATCAGCCTTAAAATAATAATAATAATAATAATAATATAATATAATACTGTCCAGTATGTAACAAACAAGGAAGAAAAATTCAAGGAGATTTTTAAAGGAATTTTTTTCTGGTGAGTGATTTCTATTGAAACTTTCTCCTTCCTTCCTAAGAATTCAAAATGTAAAAAAAAAAAAGAAAAAAACACCAAGTCTCGAAAAACAAGAGTAAAAGTTGCAAGTGAAGGGTTAAAGCCGGGCCCTCCCCGGCAGCTGATGACGGTGCCTGGGCTGTGTGCGCCTCCCGCCGTCCCCGCGCTTGGCAGACGCTCCCTTAGTGCAGGCAGCAGTGCTGGAGAATGCGGGGCTGGAGCAGCAGAGGAGCCGAGCTCAGACTCAGGGGAGGGAGCTCCGCCGCCCGCTCTGCTGCTCCGGGTATAAATGACCGCAACATCTGGAAAGTGGGAGCGAGGACAGGATGACCCAGGACTGTCACCCCTGACCACAAGGACACTGCAGGTAAGAGGAGAGCTGGGGGCAGCCCCTCTGTGCTGCAGGAGGACTACAGGCTTCAGCCAGCCCCGGAACTTCACCGCAAGACCCCCTCCCCATACAGTGCGGGGCTTCACTAACTTCACAGTTGCCGGTGTCCTATGGATTAACCCTTGTATGACCGCATGGCTTCACCAACTTCTCTGCATCCTACAAGTAACCCCTTCATGGCTTCACTAAGTGCAGCCCTCCATTACCCTGAATTAACCCCTGCATGGCTTTACTAAGTGCAGCCCTCCATTACCCTGAATTAACCCCTGCATGGCTTCACTAAGTGCAGCCCCCCATAACCTTGTATTAACCCCTACATGGCTTCACTCAGTGCAGCCCCCCCATTACCCCAGATTAACCCCTGCATGGATTCACTAAGTGCAGCCCCCCATTACCCTGTATTAACCCCTGCATGGCTTCGCTAAGTGCAACCCCCCATTACCCTGTATTAACCCCTGCATGGCTTCGCTAAGTGCAACCCCCCCTCCCCAATTACCCCTTTAGTACCACGCATGGCTCTGCTCTTCCTATATATTGTATTAACCCCTTAGCACCACACATGGCTCTTCTCTTCTTATACGTTGTATTAACCCCTTAGCGCCACACATGCCTCTGCTCTTCCTATAGTATTAACCCCTGCAGCACAGTCAGTAAGTTCCATATGTCCCTTCTGTATACACATGGCTCTCCTAAGTTCCATCCAAGCTTCCTATGCATTCAGTTAACCCTTTCACTTTACCCCCGGCTTCAGTAATTGCACTGCACTCTTCATAAACATCATAGTATTACTTCTGTGTACTGCTACATTTAACCCTTACATGGCTGCACTAGCTTCAGTGTAACCTTCCTTTAATAGGAGACATGGGTTCACTTACTTTCTGTACATTATATTAACCCCTTTCTGCCACATATAGCCCTGTTATCCTCCCTGCCCTCTTTTTATACATATTAACCCCTCATCTTATACATTGTATAATTAACCCCTTACTACTACACATGGCTGCGCTCGTTATATACATTGTATTAACCCCTCTTCATCTTCCATGGGTTCACTAACTTCTATGCAAACTCTGTGTACATCCCATGGTGTCCTGGATCTCCTGCCTTCCCTATATATACCTTCTGTACACTAAATTTAACCCCTCCATGGTTTCAGCAACATCCATTCAAGCTTCCTATACATTGCGGGTAATCATTACTCCCCTCATGGCTCTGCTGTGTCTATTACACGCCATACTTTCTGTTTATTTAACCCCATCATTGCAGCCTTGGCTCTACTAGCTTCCATAGACACCTCCTATATATAGTATTCAATCCCCCCTACCCTGTACGTAGACCACTACTACCTCCACTGTACATACAGGTACAGCTCTGCTAACTCTGCCCCTTTCCCATGCAGTACACATCCCACCTCCCCCCATGACCTATGGATTCTGGTGTGTCAAGTGTTTGTAAATATCATTTGCAACTTTGTTTCCATTTGTTGCCCTTTACATTCCACTGGTATAAGGGGTCATAGGTCACATGGACTGCCCCATCTGTCTCTGGGGAAGGACTCCGACCCCCCCCAATACAATATTTATTCTTCTTTCACCATAACCCATAAAGGATTAATGATAATCCGTTCATGTAGACAGTCATCGACCTCAAGAACTACGGGCAGTGACCCCCAAAAAGTTGTCTCAGCTCGGCCTGGTCCACACATTGCGGCCGCTGAGAGATGTCCTGTGATTTTTTTATGGGACTTGACAATATATAGAGGGTCTTGAAAAACCTCGATCCAGTTAGGGCTCATTCACACGAGCGTATGGGTTCCGTTTCTGTATATGCGGCTCTGCAATAAACGGACACCGCTCTGTGTGCATTCCTAATCATGGATGCGGATCTATTCACTTCGGCGTCTACTGATTTGCGGACCCGTTGAACGGAAACCTATGCACTACGGAGTGCTTCTTTGGGAGATAAGCGGCGCCATATTATCCCCAATTATAATAACTTGTATGTGTTTTTGGGGGAGTCAGTAGTTATTGCCATCTGCTAAATAATGGATATCAGATGTCCATGGGGTCTTATAACTGGGAGAGAACAGAATCTGTACGTTTTTTTTTTTTTTTTTTTTTTTTATATTTTTGATTAATGATGGAATCCCCGTTTAAGAAGAGCCAGATTTGTTTGCGCTTTCTAAAAACCTCATATGCGCCACAGATCCCACATTCCCAAAAAACTATGTCTGACTAAGCAGTTTTTTCAGAAAATCGGAAAAAGAATTCTCAATATGGGTCCCAAAGTGGGGGTCGGAGGGCCCCTGGCCCCATAGTTCTTCATGCATTACTCCCAATCCACCAGTAAGTTTGAGCCATGAAGAAATCTGCTCGCCCCCTTTACATGCAAACTAATGGATAGTAGTAAGCTTCCGGACCCCAAAACCTACTGGGGCCCCCCCACCTTGCAGATACACATATGGAAGGGCCGCCCCTGGTGGAGGGGCATCGCAGTCTGAGGCGTTCACACTGTTTCTTTTTGTTAGTAAATAGGACTCGCAACTTTGTTTCCAGTTTTGGAATTTAGGGAGGATATAGGCAAAAACTGGGCCCAAGAGCTGACAATTAGTGCGGAATTAGGTTGTGGGTTCACCGTGTGGGCACTGTTAGAGTGTGTATCAGGAAGACCTCTGTGGTTAGTTTGCTTTTTTCTTTTTTCCCCCCTTTCTTGAGTGGAGTTGAAATTGCCACGGCTGCAAGTAATTTGATCAGTAGCTGCGGCTGAGCGAACCCTCCTCCTGCTCGGCCCGGTGACTGCCCAGCTGGTCCATGGCAAAACTGTGCAGGAGTCCCAGTGCTCCACAGCTTTCTAAATTAAACAAACTGGCAAAGTGCGGATGTAGCAGAGCTGAAGCGGTCGCTTAAGCATTTGGTGGCTATCTTGATATCAAAAAGAGGTGACCAACTGGGCTCTGCTACATCTGTATGTGGTTTACTATAGGGAGCATTAATTATAGTCCTGAGAAATGATGTAAGATTGTTGGCCCTGTTCTCAAGAGCTTACACTCTAAATAGGGCCAAATGGAGCAGGGGAGATGGGGATGCCCTGACAGCGGTCCCTAGTGATTACAGCTTCCAGGCAGGAGGTCTTGGGTGGGCAACCACATAAAATGACTTCTCAGGCTTATTTATTAGGGTACGTCCTCACGGGCCGTAATTTGCGGCAGAAAAATGTGCAGCGGATTTTCCCCAAATTTCGCCTTGAGCACTGCAAAGGGTTAAAGCCCGCAGCATTTGCTGCACACAAATCGTGACAGCTGATCTGCAGCACTTCAGTCCCGCGTGGACTTACCCTTAGGCCTCTTGCACACAAACGTTGTGTGCCCGTGGCCATATGGCGGCCCGCATGCGATGGGTCCGCAATATACGGGGCACCGGCCTGTGTGCACTCCGCATCAGGGATGCCGACCCAGTCACTTGAATGGATCCGCAATCACGGAGATGCGGAACGGAAGCACGGATCGGAACCCTACGGAAGCACTACGGAGTGCTTACGTGGTGTTTCTGTCCGTGCCTCCGCACCGCAAAAAAAACAAAACTTTTTATTTTCTTTTTTTTGCGGTACAGACGGATCACGGACCCGTCTCGATCCGTCCTGGCCGCTGCACGGAACGGATGCACAACATCCATGCGCCGCTTCAAGCTGTACAGATCTGATACTTCTCGCAGCTGAGGGTTTGTTACAGTTCCACATCAGCAGCACAAGTCTCTGTACTGTTTTGAACTCCAGGCTGCTACATTGTACCAAACCCTCAGTGCAGCAGGCCATGCCAACTAGGATATGTAAAAACACGACAATTTTCCAAATTTTTTCACCCATTTTTTTTTTCCCCCCAACATTTTTGTGAAAAAATTGCTGCAAATATCAGCAAACTCTAAGTATGCATGACTTGCTAGTCCTGCACAACTGAGGGTTTGTTACTGTGTGCCAGTTGACGATCAGCCCCTAGAGCTTTGGGACAGAAGAGAGATTTGGGCTCCCAGGGTGTCGTCTAGGCCAGATAAGATACAATGTAACAAAATTTCAGCTGTGAGATGTATTACATCCGTGTAGGCTTTTAGCTACTGGCGGGGAATAGGAAGGTGTACATTCACTGGCAGCAAGCAGAAATGTTGAAAATTGGGCAGAATCGATCTACAAGGTATATTAGAAAGTTGCAGATTGCATGGATACGCTGTTCTATTGGTCACGCTGTACTATAAGGGCTCATTCAGACGGTTGTGTGCTGTCCGCAAAAATGCAGATCCGTTTTTTTGCGGACAGTTCAGCATGTCCGCAAATAAAATGGGTTGCATTCCGTTTTTTTGCTGATCCATAGACTTTAATAGGGCCGTGTCCTGATTTTCACTGACAAGTATAGGACAGGTTTCATTTTTTTTTTTTTAGCTGAGCCGTGCAATGGAAATAAGGGGCCCAATAGCAGTGAATGGGACAGCATCTAATCTGCAAAAAAAACGGATCTGCATTTTTGGGGACAGCATACGGCCGACTGAATGAGCCCTTAGGCCTAATTCACACGTCCGTAGTGTGTTTTGCGGAAACACGGATCCGCAAAACACGGACGGCTGCAATGTGCATTCCGCATTTTGCAGACCGCACATTGCTGGCACTATATAGAGAATGCCTTTTCTTGTCCGCAATTGCAGACAAGAATAGGACATGTTCTATTTTTTTACGGAAACACGGATGCGGAAACACGGATGCGGACATCACATAAATGTGCTGTCCACATCCATTCCTGCCCCTATGAAATGAATGGGTCTGCAACCCTTCTGCAAAATTGCGGATGGGATGCGGATCCATTTTGCGGACGTGTAAATTAGGCCTAATTCTCACCCTCAATTCAGGCAGTTTCTGGGTGACAACCCTTTAAATTTCCCTGTTGCATAAGTCTGCACACCCCCATCACTAGACTTTCAAGCCTTGCTCTCTGCCTCGGTCGCCTCCAGCACGTTCCCACAGCTGTGATCCCCAGGGCACATTTCTAGAATTACAATATTCCCCAAAAATCCGCTTTTCATCTTTTCCGGACAGCAGTGGCCACAAAAGGGAAGGGGAGGGGGGAAGAGTTGGGGGAGGGGGGAATGGGAGTCATGAACTACAGTCCCCACTGTAGACCTCACCGTTTCTGCTTTCTGCACGGACCAAAATGTATTCACTGCAGAATAAAATCCCAACTTTCCCGGAAACAGATGGATACAAGTCAGAAATGATTATGTAGGATTTTTAACGACATGACGGAAGAGGACGACTTTTTGGACCTGGGTGACAACCACCATTACAGCACCCATGGGGTTAATCCTCCAGTTTTCCTCAGACCCTGAAGGGATAACTGAAACCATGTACAGCTGACACAGAAGTGTGTGGTTTTAAGAAAATCAAGGTAAAAAAAATTGCTATTTTGTTGTAAAATGGTCATGAGCTGATACTCAAGAATGTTGCTGAGTTTTAGTTCTATAAAAATGGATGACCCCTTTAAGGACTTGTTTCCCTCTACTTCTTAAAGGGATTGTTTACTTTGTATACACATCACTGGCCAGCTCCCTGGGATTCTGCTGTTATAGCCCATACCCCCTCCCCCATGACCACCACAGCTTAAGGCCTCATGCACACGACCGTTGTTTGATTCCGTGTCCGTTGCTCCGTTTTTCGTGATTTTCTGCGGACCCATTCGTTTTCAATGGGTCCGTGAAAACCTCGGCAAATGCACCGTTTGTCCTCCGTGTCCGTGGTCCGTGATTCCAGTCCGTCAAAAAAATATAACCTGTCCTATTCTTGTCCGTGAAAAACGGTTCACGGACCCATTCAAGTCAATGGGTCCGTGAAAAATGCGGATGGCCATCCGTGTGTCATCCGCGCTTGCGTGTCCGCTTTTTTGCGGATCCCTTGGCAGGCACTTGGGAAAAATTGTCAGCCT
The DNA here is from genome assembly GCA_033119425.1 of Bufotes viridis. NCBI lineage: Eukaryota > Metazoa > Chordata > Amphibia > Anura > Bufonidae > Bufotes > Bufotes viridis. Next base: position 493,590,635 of record CM065591.1, on the reverse strand, counting down.
GTCTTTTGGTAAAATCTTTTGGGTCATGTCCGCTAAAAAAACGGAAGACACACGGAAACACAACGGAAGGCAAAAACGGACACGGATCACTGAACAACGGAACCCCTTTTTGCGGACAGCATAAAAAAACGGTTGTGTGCATGAGGCCTAAAGAGGATGCAGATATCAGATAACCCCTTTAAGCAGCAGTCTAGGGAGCCTCCAGGTATTGAGCTGAAAGAAGACCTGTCCTCACCTCTGACATGTCTGTCATCCCCCATGTAATAACAATTCTGTATCATCTATTCTTATGATTCTATATCGTGCCAATTCCTCAATTATTCCTGCTAAAAGCTAAGATTTTGCAATGGAGGTCCAGATGGGTGTTACCAGTTTGGGGTGTGTCTCTGCGCAGTCTGACACTATCCATTCAGTGCTGCCAGTGACAAGACCCCCCCCCCCCCCTCTCTAACTGGTAACCGATTGCTGGTCATTCATAACTTCTAGCAGGAATAATAGAGGGATGCCACAACATAGAGTAGATGCTTCAGTATGGTTATTACACGGGGAATGTAGTTACTAAAACCAGGGTGGGAATGCTCCGTCTTGTAGTTGCAGATGTGACTGGTCGTGTACGCAGCAGATCTGACAAATACTGGATTCATCAATGATGTAGTGTCGGCTCTGAGTCATCTGAACTGATCCTAAAAATAAGTCTCTTTTGCAGCATTTCTTCTGTATTATGGGTGCAATGTTTTCTGTTGCTAGGTGGGACTTGTAGTAAATGATGGGAAAGTAGTCCAAATTGAGGCATAGACATTAGATGACTATTGTCCGGTTCTGCTGACTATTGAGCCACCGTCATAGTCATGTTTGGGGACAAGGGGCACTAACTAGGAGCTTGCGGCGTATCGCCATGTCTGTGAATGCGGTTTGCCATGTAGCCCCATTCAATTACGTTACGTGCTTCACAGCGAAACTGCCAAAGCCGCCATGTAACCGCAGCCTGAAGGTCTGTGAAGAACACGCCTCCCGTCTTTGCAGGACACCTCTTTATCTCACTGCCCCCGATCCACAGAAGTCCCCAATTTCTTGCCCATTTCCATAAACGCCACCTACTTTGTGACAAGTTTTGTAAGATAATCCTGAAAAAACGGCGGTATCGAGGCAACAGCGTCTTTTCCAATAACTATGCATTGCATGGTGCTAGCGCGTTTCAAGAATATGGAGTTGCGCTGCCTTTTCAGTCCTCTGTTGATTCGGGTTGTCCTACGTGAATCGTGTGTGACAGATTTTATTTCTTTGGGACACCATGTCACACGACGACAGATGGACAAACATTAGTTTGGCTGACAACTATACCTTCTGACAACCCCAACTGAAGGGGGTGGGTTTTAAATGGAGGAAAAGGGAAATGAGCTGCTGCCAGACACCTGGGGCGCCACTTATCTATAGTTACTAAGGCCTCTCTCACACGTCCGTGATGACATCCGTGACAAAATGGTCAGTGGTTCATCCGTGAAGGACCCTTCAATATGAAATCTAACATCTCTGATCCCTTTTGCCCCTAACGTTTGTAGTCAGAAGGATCCAGCGCATAAGGTCTTTGGCCGATCCGCGTTCAAGCTACTTTTCTCTCACTTAAAGGGGTTGTCTTGTGTCCATTTTTGGTGACATATTGCTATAGTATGCCCCCAGTGACTGATACCTATCTGCACCTATCTCTAGAACAGAACCTGCAAAGTGAACAGTCCTGCACTGCGCATGTGCGCCCACCCTCCATTCATTTCTTTGGGAGTGCTAAAAATGTCTGAGCACATAGAAGTGAATGGAGCGGTGGCCGTAATTGTGCGGCGCATTCTCCATTCATTTCTATGGGACTTCCGAAAATAGCTCAGCGCGTCGCTTGCCTATTTTCGGCACTCCCAGAGAAATGAATGGAGGGTGGCCTCGCAGGTGTGGTGTGCTCCTCTTCATTTTGGGAGCTTCATCCTAGAGATAGGTGCAGGTCCCAGAGGTGGGACCCGCACCTTTTTGGCATGGATGGCATATCACTAGGATGTGCCACCAATGTTGGAGGTGAGACAACACCTTTAAGACAATTTTTAAAATTTGCATGAACTGTTTTGTGATGGAACGAGGTGAACCAACATCTGGAGCGGGGTCTTAAACTATTGGCCTCATTTATTGATGTGTGTAATGGAAAACTAGGCCTTGTTGCTCATAACAACCAATCACAACACAGCTTTCATTTCACCAGAAATGAGAGCTGAGCTCTGATTGGTTGCTATGGGTAACCAGGTTGTTGTTTGTTTTCTCATTGGACAGATTTGATTATATGAGGCCCAATGGGACAGATCTTTCATACTGAAGAAAAAACTGACCCTGCTGCCCATAGCAACCAATCACAGCACAGCTTTCATTTTACCAGAGCAGTTTAAGAAATGAGAGCTGAACTCTGATTGGTCACTGTAGGAAACAAGGCCAGATATTTTTCTTTTAATGAATTTACCCCATTATGTTTATTGCTCTGTTGAAGCCAATTCCGGACGATCATTTACCATGTAGTCCATGATCTGACGCTTCTGTCTTGTGTGGTCTTTCCTAATGTGTAATATGTTCTCCTCCATGTACTGCCAGGACTTGTAGCTAGTCAGGGATTAAAGGGTTAATTATGGGGTGGTTTTTTTCCGTTTTTTTATGCAGAAACCACATGATGGAAGTTAAGTGATCGGTGAAAAAATCTCTCCTGACTGATTAGATCAGAGGAAACCCATGACCAGTTCAGCTGCTGACATTTAAATGCGCATCGCCTGCAACATATTTCGTGTCCCTTCACGCTTACTGGAGGTCAAATGTCAGTCATGTTGAGGGCTGATAATCCTATAACAATGTGTTGACTGGGGTAGAGTCATAGGTGACTTCATCGAGGTAGGGAGTGATGTCACTGATGGGTGTGGCCTAGGACAGACATGGCCCTGAAAAGGTTAAAGGGTTTCTGTCACCAACTTTTGACATTATAAGCTGTCTGACATTAGCTATGTGCTAATGTCAGACCAGCTTGATAATGTCTTTTTTATAAAAATCCGCTGTATATATAGTCTGAAAAACTTACTTTTATATTATGTAAATTAGCCTCTAGGAGCAGGGGGGGCGTTGCCCTGCTCCTAGCGGCTCCGTCCGGCAACCTGCTGGCACGCCCCTTCACACTTTGATTGACAGTGCAGGGCAGCGATCCTCCTGCACTGTCTCGTTCTGAAATCGCGCGCCAGCGCGCCGCTCTGTATTCGGCGCAGGCGCAGTGAGCAGAGGACGCTGGTGCCTGCTGTCCTCTGCTCACCGCGCCTGCGCCGAATACAGAGCGGCGGCGCGGGCGCGCGATTTCAGAACGAGACAGTGCAGGAGGATCGCTGCCCTGCACTGTCAATCAAAGTGTGAAGGGGCGTGCCAGCAGGTTGCCGGACGGAGCCGCTAGGAGCAGGGCAACGCCCCCCCTGCTCCTAGAGGCTAATTTACATAATATAAAAGTAAGTTTTTCAGACTATATATACAGCGGATTTTTATAAAAAAGACATTATCAAGCTGGTCTGACATTAGCACATAGCTAATGTCAGACAGCTTATAATGTCAAAAGTTGGTGACAGAAACCCTTTAATAAATAGCCTAAAGCAGGGATCAGCAACCTTCGGCGCTCCAGCTGTTTTGAAACTACAACTTCCAGAATCCTCCTTTCACTTCTGTCGGAGTTACAAGAGCAGCCGAGTAAGTTTGCATGCTGGGAGTTGTAGTTTCACTCCCTGTCAGATGTGGACCCGTTCACTTCAATGGGTCCACCTTCATATGTCCGTTCCGTGGCATCCGCGAAAATATAGAACATGTCCTCCTATTGTCCATATTACGGATAAGCATAGGACTATTCTATTAGGGGCTGAACATTACGTTCCGCAAAATGCGGAACGCAAAACAGCCATTGCTCGTGTTCTGTCCTGATGTATAAGGCCTATCAGAATTACATGTCCAAAATTACTAAATTCATCTAAATAATATGTTTTAAAAAATGTTAAAACTATTTTTTTGTATGACGGTCGTATTTTCTTAGTTTACACCATGTTTTTCCTTCTTGCACACGTTTCCTGTTATGGAGAAGATGTGCTAAGCCGCCGCCGACCGCGCGGCTCATGTTGAATCTTGCCCCGTTCGCGTCTCCGTGAGCGTCTCGCAGCTTCCAGTCTTGGCTCGCAGTCCGCTCTGCTGCTGGAGGAGCGTGGGCAGTAATACTAAGCGCCCCTGCTGTTTATGGCCCTTGTTCAGCATGTAAGATCCTGTTTTATGGTGGGCGGCAACTTGTAGAACGGCTGCCGGCAGACTATAGGGGAACGGGGCGGAGTATTGTCACTGTGGTCAATGGGAGCGTCGGGTGGCATCGTGTATGGTCCTTGTTCCAAAAACTTCCTGGACCTGGCATGATTGTGTAGCTGCAGTTTTAAAGGACATTTCCTCCTAAGGCTGTGTTCACACTGTGCGGTCAGATCTTGGTTGTTGCTGTGCTGCAGCAAAAGAGCGGCCAATTTAAAGGGGTTGTCCTGGGCATTTTAAGTTATTAGAAGGGGGAGGGGGGTTCCTCATTCAGGATCTTGGTCAATTAGTTAAGAACTGTTCCAAAGAGCGCCTGATCACGGGAGATCACAGCAGCAGTAGACCCAATGATCACCTCCTTAAACATTATTATTATTTTTTTGTATCTTTCTTATAAAAACAAACAAACAAAAACTTTAGTGGGGTAGGCAGTGAGTGATGTCACTGATAGGTGTCTAGGACAGGCAGGGCCCTGAAAGTGCTAATAAATAGCCTCAAGGGGTTCTGTCCTCATATATAGGGCCCATCAGAATTGCATGCCCAAATCACATGCCACACATTTATATAAAAAATATTTAAAAAGTATTTTTATTTTTTTACATATTAGATCCCAGCTAGAGATGAGCGAATTTCATATTTTGAAATCCGTTCACTCTTCGTTTGGTAAAAGCAGAACTGCGTTATGGATTCCGTTACCATGGACCATAACGCAATTCTATGACGGAATGCCTTTAGAGGCATTCTGTTATTCATTCCGTCATAATAGAAGTCTATGGGCTGCAAAACGGATCCGTCCAGTTTCCGTTATGCAGAGGAGCCCTCTCCTGATCCCGAGCGAGCCCTCTCCTGATCCCGAGCAAGCCCTCTCCTGCATAACCGAAACAGGACGGATCAGTTTTGCAGCCCATAGACTTATATAATGACGGAATGAATAACGGAATGACTCTAAAGGTGCGTGAACGAATTTCAAAATATGAAATTCGCTCACCTCTAATCTCAGCAATGTGGAGTTTTGCCATGGTTTTCTGAAATGGCAAAAGCACTGCACTGTTGCTGCCATGTTGGAAAACCATTGCAACACAGCTGGTAAAAAATGTGACTGCTCCGGTGATGGATCCTTCCTCCTCTAAAACACAACTAATCTGGGCCTCATTCACACTAGTGTCGTCTTAAATGTCAAGAAGAAGGATTTGGTGATGGATTATACATTTATTTATTTTTTATCCATTTGTAGCTGGGATTTTTTTTAATTTTTTTTATTGGAATTCAGCATTTTTACATTTTAGGACTCATGCACACGACTGTGTGCCGGTCGAGCCTGTTTTGCAGACCGCAATTTACAGGCACCGTATAACCGGATGTGGACCCATCACTCAAATGGGTCCGCAATCCGGAAGACATGATGCGGCGCGGAGTGACAGAGCGGAAGCACTACGGAGTGCTTCCATGGGTTTTCTGTCCGTGCCTCCCCACCGCAAAAAAGTAGTGCATGCAGTCTGCAGCACAGGCCTTAAGCCTCTGTTTTATTTTATGCAGGTTTAAAAAAAATATATATATAAATTCTAAAAAAAATACTGTATGTGTGTGTTTTTTTTTTTTTATTTTATTTTTTATATATATAATAAACAGGAAGAAGTCTGGTGTTTTTTCCCTTTTATTGTACTTGAATGCATAAAATCCCTGTGGGGCCATTATAATTTTTGAAATGGGTTTTTGATAGGAAAATAACAATTCTATTACATTTTTCCCCCTCCCTTTTTGTCAGTTCTTTTGGGCATTGGATTCATCAGGACTGGAAATAACTGATGGGTGGATGGTGGAGACAGAGGAAGAAATAATTAGTATTCTGTGCAGGGTAGGCCTCTGCCCCACTCATGCTCACGCCCCCCTTTTCCCCGGTCATGGTTTCACACAGGGAGCTTTTGTCCGGGGCGTACAGTAGACCTAAGTGACTCCTTCCACTTTCACAAGTTTGTGTCACTTTGCCTTTTGTTCCTGGGCTAAAAAACAACAGGCTCTTGTTATCTCCGGGCCCCCAGCGGACTCTGCTCCCCCAGAGCCACCACGTGACTCAGTCACACTGTCTGAACTTTAACCAGCCTGTAAACCCAATGCTGTGTACAGATGGAGCAGACCTGTGTGCGGCCTTTGACAAACCCTGGGTTGCTGTGGGTTTTACATCAGACGGCAGTTTTCAACTCTCCAGGATGGCACGTATTTTCGGTGACTACCCAGATCTCCATGAGAGCGCCGCTCTCCAGAGTGGTCACCTTTGGGAGCGAGGCTCAATGCTTTACTAACCCTTTCAATGGAAAACCATAGAAAATCCAGATAGACGCAAAGTTTTACATTAGGGAGACCTCAAAATCCTTAAAGGGGTTATCCACATTTGATTTGACATTCCTTGTTTATTTAGAAGAATCCCCTATCACAGGATAGCGGTCAGCTGCGGACTGTGGGGGAATTTGTCAGCCAAAGTGTTTTCCTGCAGTGCCTCCACTGGAGAAATGAAGCATTACACCATTCCCATTAAAATCAGTGTGCTGTCTGTAATATAGGGACAGGTCGGGTCCTCCAGAGTGAGTATCCTCTTTGTAGCCCCTCTACCTAATAGAGGAAAGGTCCTGATGGGGTTTTTCACAGGTGGCCGCCCCCATTTAATAAATACGTATTTGGATAAGCCGCAGTAGCGCATTAGGTAGATGAGGCAGTGGGAAGGGGGTTGTCTTCCTGGTGGAAACGTATTCCAATATTCCCCAGTAGGAGGCAGCACCGAGCACTGTCCTGATCATGCCCAATTAAAAGGACTGGCAAAAATAGATCATCGGTATTGCAATTCAACCCCATTTACGTCAATGGAGCTAAGCTGCAATACCAGACACTACCAGTGGGCAATAGTGGCGCTGTTTCTAGAAAATAGCACCAGTTGTACCACCCCATTAAAACAAATGTACGTGTATTGGATCAGATAGGTGAACTTACCAGGTCAGTATTCACTGGAATGAGTTTTATTCGGCTTGCTGCTTTTCCGTTTTCCATATTCTGCATGTGTAGTGACTGGAGCAGAATGTGACCCATGTCTAGATCCTGTAGATTTTCCACATTTTGCATGGAGCTCCGCACCTGCACTCTGCTGTGGGCGGGCCCTGGGGGGCGTGCAGCTGCATCACCGCACTCCACATACATGTCAGATTCTTCAGCTGCATCATAACTATATCCCTTTCAAAGATAATGAACATTTCTGCTGTGTTGTGTTTTTTTTTTTTTTTTGTGTTTTTTAAGATCTCTGCTTTCTGTCATTGAATGGAAACCTTCTTATTTATTACCATAGGTCGAAAATATGTACAGAGCGAACACAGCAGAGGGTTACAATTGTACCCGGTCTAGATGATACTGGATTCCAGATTGATATGTTTTGCCTGCACCGATACATTGTGACAAACTATCAGCACTGGAGAGAAGTTTGCCCTCCTGACGTGTTCAGCGCACAGAGCATTGTCTAGACTGGATACAACTGTAACAAACCCTCCACTCTGGGAGGCATTCGGTTTGTCTGGGTTTTCAGTCCCTGAAGGTTATCTTCCAGATGCAGCTTTGGGTGTGATTGGAGTAAAGGACGTGATATTGTTCATCTTTGGATAAAACGTGGCTGGGGATGTGGCTTTGACGTGGAGGAAGATTTCTGCTGGAGCAAGCTACCTCCCAGACGCCGGGTGCGTGGAGCCCATAGGACGACAGAGTCCCTGTGGTTTTGTAGACTGGAGTTAGAGGCGCGCGCCATGTGCATCGGTAGGCATTCTGCATCGTGATTATATGGGTGCTGCAGAGCCGAGTCTGTCTCTTTGGGGCTGCAGTTCAGTAGCAACTCGTAGCCTTAGGCTACATTCGCATGGCCGTATGTGTTTTGCGGCCCTCAAAAAAATACGGATGACGTCCTTTTGCATCCGTTTTTTTTTTTTTTTTTTTTGCAGATCCATTGTAACAATGCCTATCCTTGTCCACAAAACGGACAGGAATAGGACATGCTCTATATTTTTTGCGGAACAGACACACGGATGACAACACCACACGGTGTGCTGTCTGCACTTTTTTGAGGACCCATTGAAAGGAATGGGACCTCAGCCAATCCGCCAAAAAAAAAAAGCAGACACAAAATACGTTCCTGTGCATGTAGCCTGACTGATATGTCGCCTTATGATGTAGCAGAGCCAAGTTTGTTAGTTGGCACATCAGTGACTGAATACATTTCCTATTGTCGCCGTTCCACGGCGTAAATGAATCGCATCCCTTCTGCGACTTTCCAGCGGGCTTTGTGTTTCAGTTCCTTGCCATATTCAGGACCTCTGCTTGCTGTCAGTGAATGCGAAGGTATTCTCATTTTTAAAATCTGGGGTCCCCACTGAATCCCATTCTGTCACTTCTAGGTGAAGAATGGCTGAGGTGGTGGAGGATTTGCACGACTCTTTCAGGTTGCCTAAATCTTCATCCCCCCCCCCCTCCAGTCCCTCAGGATTAGCCCCGTATGTGAGGCCCGGGCTGGTAGGTGGCCCCCAGATGTCTCGTCCTCTAGTGATAACGAGCAGTTTCGGGTACTGTTGCTATTTGTGCAGGGATCCAGCTGTTCACACCTCCTGGAGCTTTAAAATCCGGCCCATTAGCAATTCACCACCAGAGACCGCAGCCTGGCATGAAACCTGCGAGACAACAGCCGCCTGTGCTGGGTCCTACCGCTGGCTGTGTCCTAATTACCGACACATGTTCTCCCATAAGACTTTGCTGCTGCAGCGACGTGATGTGGCTTTGGTATTTTTTAAGTTTTTAATTATTTATTTTCTTTATTCTTCAGCATGTATTTAATTCCGCATTATCCCATATTTCCGTATTCCTACTGACCAGTGTGCATCGCATGTGCGTCATCGATATGGCACCATGGAGCATGCCACCGCCGTACGGTTTCTGACCTCACAAAGGTACGGTACACCGTCCATGGATTATGATCCGGTCGAGGGGGTTGTCTCAAAACAGACATTAGTGACCTATCTCCGGGTTTCGCTATCAATGTCCTATCGGGGAGAATGTGACCTCTTTGACCCCTGTTTGAAGTCACATGATCAGCCCATTATAGATAGTGGCCTGCTGAACATTATGGGATTGGCACGAACCCAGTGAGATGAATGGAGCAGCAGAGTGCATGCTCGGCCACTGCACCAGCCATGTAGGGAGACGCTGCACCCCCCATTCTTGTGATCGGTGACGCTCCCAGCAGTCAAACTCCAACTGATCAGGCTCTCCCCCCCCCCCCACGGATGTGCTTACGACTTGGCAAGACCCCATTTAAAGGGGTTATCTCATGCAGACTGTTCAGGTAAACGGTTGTCATAGAAAGGGATCCTTTGGTTGAGACCCCAGTCTATAGAGAGCCAGTCTGTCACCCCTGGCATGGCCGCCCGTAACTCTTCAGGGACAGAACTGGTGATAGCAGCTGATTGCCGGGGACTAGAGCTCGATACTGCCCCTTTAATGGCATATCCTAGTGATAGAACATTAGTGTCTCTGCTCCTTTAGGCTACATGCACACGACCGTGTGTGTTTTGCGGATCCGCAAAACACGGAAGCTGCTCCATGTGCCTTCCGCAATTTGTGGAACGGAAGGGGCGGCCCATCATAGAGATGCCTATTCTTGTCCGCAAAACGGACAAGAATAAGACATGCTCTATTTATTTATTTTTTTTGCGGGGTCACGGAACGGAGCAACGGATGCGGACAGCACACTGAGTGCTGTCTGAATCTTTGTGGCCCCATTGAAGTGAACGGGTGCCGCGGCCTTAAGCCGCACAATATGCGTGCTCATGACGTGACCAGACATATGTTCGTGTGCATGAGGCCTTGAACTGGTCTATCTCGGATCAACATGATATCAGTGGGGGTTCAATCCCTGCCACACTTGCTGGCGATCTATAGTGCTCATGCACACGACCGTATCTATTTTGCGATCCACATAAAATACGGATGACCTCCGTGTGACAGCTGGCCCCTAATAGAACAGTCCTATAATAGGACATGTTATCTTTCTTTGCGGAACCAGAATGCACACAAAGTAACATGCGTCTTCTTTTTGAGGACCCATTGAAATGCAAAAAACGGAACGGACACGGAAAGAAAATACGTTCATGTGCATTAGGTCTAACTGATATGACATCCACAGATCACCCATTATGATGTAGCAGAGCTAGGTTTGTTAGTCGGCACATCCGTGAATGAATCCATTTCCTTTTGGCGCAGTTCCACGGTGTAAATGAATCGCATTCCTTTGATAAAGAACGGACGGGGCAAGAAAATGTGTTTGTGTGCATGAGACCATAGAGTGTTGGAAGTAGACCGCTCCATACGCTGCGTAGAGGCGGTACCGAGTACTGCAGCTCCGCTCCCATTCAAGTGAATGACCGTTCAGATCTTAAAATAAACCTTCCTTGGCTCTTATAGAGGTGTGAAATATCGAGTGAGAGGGGTAGGAAGAACGGCGTCCTCTCACCGTACTCGACCTACGAAAGCCAATATGGCGGTAATGGATGTCAGCGACTTCCTGTGCCAGATACGGCTGAGGTGAAGCTTGTGAGCAAACATTTCGTTTTTTTAACATTTGGTTGGAGTTCTCCTTTAAGGGAGGCTCAGTGGGTGATAAATTCCCTCTTTTTGTTTTCTCGTACAGCTGAAGTTTGGCTCGCAGGAAGAACGAGAAATGGGTTTATTGATTTAGCGCGGTGCCATTTTATCAAACCTCCTCGGAGGTGACAGGCCCTGGATTTTCAGTAACCGTCGGGGACAGAAAGAGAATCCATTATATGTAACGTACGGTTTTGTTACATTTGTTTTGTTTTTGTACAAAACGTTGCATGTCACATTAGGGTGTGAAGTCCTGAAAAGCCAGCTCCGTTGACATCCAGAGCTGCAGTCACAATTCTGCTGGTTGCATTCTCGCGATGTAAATTCTTCGAGGTTGAGCGGCCAAAAACGTAAAGTTTTGGACTCGATGGATGGAGCAAGTCTGAGACGGGATGGTCATATATTCAGATGCATGGGCCACGTCCCTATAGGTCCTGTTGGCAGAAGGACCCTGACTATGGTAGATGCAACCTATGGATTCTATCTGAAGCTGGTTTAGCGCCTCCATAGTCTTAGGTTGTCGTAACCTCTGATTCTTTAAGGATCCTTTCACCTTTTAGTCCAGGACCTCTGTAAACATTCCTGGAATAGTTGTCTCCAGGGACAGCCCTGGTGCTAATCTTGCCAGATGTCTTATGAAGTGGATGTGGAATCCTGCCTGGACCAGTCTCCACATCAATTAACGCCTCCGCCATCTTATCTCGCCCTGCGTGCTTCCCTCCAAGATCAGAACAGGTTTCCCCAGCGGCCGATGATTGAAGACGTCTCTCCTGAGAGCAGAATGTGACCTGCTGTAGGATGTTGGTTGTCTCTCCATAATCTGACTCCTAGTGGATGGTGTCAAATCTTTTAAGACGCGGTTCTGTTGGTGATTAATGGGGTGCAATGCTCTGCAGCTTCAAAGGCAATGGAGGATGCCAGATTCCAACTCCATACTGTATACAATATTGTGTATGGGTGATGATCCCATATCTGTTATCGCCACAGGCAGCCACTGGGAAACGTAGAACCAATAGACAAACTCAGCTCTGCGATATTCTTTCACGTTCATATTTTATTTGTGATTTGTATCTGGCCAATTTTGTAACTAAAGAATGGTCATTAAAGGGCTTTTCCAGCACTTAAAGGGTTTCTGTCACCAGATTTAACCCTATTAAGCTAGCTGACATTAGCTAAACCTAAGTAGCCTATTCCTACTTTTATCAGTGCCCCTGTTGCGCCAAAAATCTAACTGTTATAATATGCTAATGAGGCTCTTGGAACAGGAGGGGGGGGGGGCGTTGCTCCTGCTCCTAGAGCCTCCGTTCTCCCACCTTGGTCTCCTCCCTCCAAGTCCTGATTGACAGGTCCAGGCAGCGCTTGCATCCGTCTGCCAGCCCTGTGCTCTGGTGAAGTCTTGCGCCGTTCAGTATTCGGCGCAGGCGCAGTGATTATAGCTGGCAGCCAGCGAGCGTCCCTTCCCTTACTGCGCCTGCGCCGAATACTGGACATTTGACAGATGGGAATATCCCTTTAAATACAGAATAATTCTGGGATATGTTTGTCCAGCAAAAGAGCCTCCGAATTTAGAAAACCTTTCTTTCTGCCCATGATGTTTGTACGGAATATAAAAGGCGCTCTCTCTCGGCAGATAATGGGGCCCTCGTCCCTTAGTGCTGCAGCGGTAATTGCTTAATATTTACGCTGATAGCACAGAAGACATCCCTAAAAGACGGGTAATGGGGATGCACGCTGTGCCCGAGCTATGTGCCATCATAAAACACAGGACCTTCCTAGGACAGAGCATTATCACAACCTGTTTACCGACTGCTCCTCACTCTTCTGCCAATTATAGAGGGTACAAATGGCCTTACTGACAAACCGCATGCTGTGCCCGCTCCGTAACCAGGCAGCCGCTGCGGAGACTCCACGTGACTGATGGCATAGTGTCCATGAAGAAGGGGATGGAGCTCATGTTATAGAGGGAGGACTGCAGCCAGAGCTTAGAACATTAACCCCCCTACTGCAGTGGCAAGCGCTTCTGGCTAATACTTTGAGCCATGCTGGTATAACCTGGGCATCTCCTGTATATGATTATATATATACAGCTGGTATAGGTTATACATCTTCTTGTATATAGTGATATGGACCATGCTGGTATAACCTGGGTATCTCCTGTATATAATTATATATGTACAGCTGGTATAAGTTATACATCTTCTTGTATATAGTGATATGGAGCATGCTGGTATAACCCGGGCATCTCCTGTATATAATTATATATGTACAGCTGGTATAAGTTATACATCTTCTTGTATACAGTGATATGGACCATGCTGTTATAACCTGGGTATCTCCTGTATATAATGATATATGTACAGCTGGTATAAGTTATACATCTTCTTGTATATAGTGATATGGAGCCTGCTGGTATAACCTGGGTATCTCCTGTATATAATTATATATGTACAGCTGGTATAAGTTATACATCTTCCGTATATAGTGATATGGACCATGCTGGTATAACCTGGGTATCTCCTGTATATAATTATATATGTACAGCTGGTATAAGTTATACATCTTCTTGTATACAGTGATATGGAGCATGCTGGTATAACCTGGGTATCTCCTGTATATAATTATATATGTACAGCTGGTATAAGTTATACATCTTCCTGTATATAGTGATATGGAGCATGCTGGTATAACCTGGGTATCTCCTGTATATAATTATATATGTACAGCTGGTATAAGTCTTACATCTTCTAGTATATAGTAATATGGAGCATGCTGGTATAACCTGGGTGTCATCTGGTATGAAATTATATATGTGATATGTTGACTTTTTTGGGGGATAATTATTTTTGCCTTTTCCTTGCAGGTGTAACCATGGGGCCATCTTCCTGGTTCAGCATACTATTCATCACCAGCATCGTTGCTGCAAGCAAGCCTTGTTTCCCGGGATGTTCCTGCGAAATTGAAACGTTTGGCTTGTTCGACAGCTTCAGCCTGACCAAAGTGGATTGTAGTGGGGTTGGTTCCCACATTGTTCCGGTCTCTATCCCTCTGGACACGTCTTACTTGGATCTTTCCTCAAACAAACTGGAACACGTCAATGACTCAGTGTTGTCCGGTCCTGGGTACACAACGTTGGTCAACCTTAACTTGAGTTACAACCAAATAGTGAAAATTTCTTCTACAACGTTCTCCAAACTAAGGTACTTGGAGTCCCTGGATCTCAGCCACAACCGGTTGGAGGCTCTCCCCGACCATAGCTTTTTCTATTCTCCTCTTGTGGAGCTAGATGTAAGTTTTAACAAGCTGGAGGAGATTAAGATTGGCGCATTCACCTCTCAAAATAACGGGAAAGCTATGAATATTGACCTTTCCAACAATTTGATTAGCACTCTAACAAGGGGGTCGGATTATCCTCTTCCAAACGTTCGGAGTTTGAATTTGTCAGGAAATAGACTACGTTCCGTCCAAGGGCTTCAAGGAATCCCTTTACAGTCTCTTAATTTGGATAAAAACCCCATTTCTAAAATCGAGGAACATAACTTCTTGGGTCTTAAAAGTTTAACCCATTTATCGTTGAGTAATATGCCAGATTTAAGAGAGATTGCTCCACGAAGCTTCAGCGAAATACCGTCTCTCCTAGTCCTCGACCTCTCGAATAATCCCAATCTAGTATCTCTAAGCGAGGAGGTCTTCTTTGGCTTGAGATCCTTACAAGAGCTGAACTTGTTAAATTCTGGGGTGGAGTCCTTACCCAAAGATACTATTCATCACTTACCATCCATGAAAAGTATCACCTGGGGAACTGATATCCATTGTATAAAGACTATGAAAGAAGATCAATTCCATCTACAAAATGGCCTGGTCCGGAGGGAAGTTCTGGTCTGCCGTAACGATCGAGGTGCTGTATCAGCACAAGATGTTTTGTAAAAAAAAAAAAAATAATACAAATTCTCATGTACAGATCGATGCCTTTTTGAGAGATTATGTGCCTTTTTGAAAAAAAAAATTGTCAATAATTTATTTATAAAATTTTTAATGAGCAATATTACTTGACTTCTCGGTAGAGCGGATGCACATTTTGTACAGATTTACATAGAAACCAATTCATGCCAATCCAATTTCCATTTTCTATCGATTCATCAAGCCTTTTTTCATGTTTTTGTTTTTTTTATATACTCAAATAAAAAAATGTTTCAATTTCCTTGACGTGTTAAGATACTAATGTAACGGCTATAGCAATTAGTAATGCACAAAATTAGCCCAGGAGGGGGTACTTTCCCATTGAAAAGACACAGTGGTGTATGGCGGCCTATTTTTCAGGCAATGCTCCATGGGGGGAAAAGAATATGCAAATTAATTCATACCAGTCAAACCAGTGCAACCTACCTGTAGGCAGCTGTTCTGAGGTTCTGGTCCATGATCATTGGAGGATATTACTGGTTAGCTGGATGAGATGCCTTAAAGGGGTTGTTTCACTTCAGCAAATGGCTTTTATTATGTAGATAGTTAATACAAGGCACTTACTAATGTATTGTGATTCTGCATATTACTTCCTTTGCTGGCTGGATTAATTTTGTCATCAAATTATACATTGCTTGTATCCAGGGGTTACGACCACCCTGCAATCCAGCTGCAGTGGTCGTGCTTGCACACTATAGACCAGGGATGGGCAAACTCGGCCCTCCAGCTGTTGCAAAACTACAACTCCCAGCATGCAAAGACTGCTTACAGCATGAGAAAAATCTGTATGTTTGGTACCCGAACCCAGACTTCTTCACAGAAGTCCGGTTTCGGGTTGAGTATTCTGTAGATTTTATTATTTTCCCTTATAACATGGTTATAAGGGAAAATAATAGCATTCTTAATACAGAATGCTAAGTAAAATAGTGATGGAGGGGTTAAAAAAATAAATAAAATAAACTCCCCTCATCCACTTGATCGCGCAGCCCGACTCGTCTTCTTTCTTCTTCTTTGAGGATCTGGAAGGAAAAGGACCTTTGACGTCATCACGCTCACCAAGTGGTGAGCGCGGTGGTGATCAGCGCAGGTCCTGCTGAATGAAGATAGAAGGATCTTCTATCTTCATTCAGCAGGACCTGCGCTGAGGTCACCGTGCTCGCCACTTGGTGAGCGTGATGACGTCACCAAAGGTCCTTTTCCTTCCAGGTCCTCAAAAAAGAAGAAAAACGATGAGTCGGGCTGTGTGATCAAGTGGATGAGGTGAGTTTATTTTTTTTTTTTTTTTTACCCCTCCATCACTATTTTACTTAGCATTCTGTATTAAGAATGCTATTATTTTCCCTTATAACCATGTTCTAAGGGAAAATAATAAAGATACGTTGCATGAAAAATGCACAATATAGAGCATGCTGCGATTTTTGCGCAACGCACAAGTGGTGCGTGAAAATCACCGCTCATGTGCACAGCCCCATAGAAGTGAATGGGTCAGGATTCAGGGCGGGTGCAATGCGTGAGTATACAGGTGCTGTATAAAAGCCATGCTTCGTAATGAGAGTAAAAACAAAATAATAGTTAAAGATTATAAAGTGTATTTATATAAACCAAAATCCGTAAATAAAACAACATTATCCATTAAAAAAAGTGGTTTTATTTTGTAAAAGTGGTTAAAAAAAAACAAAACACACATCTATAGTACCACTCTGTGTGTCACAAGCTGTATAATAAAGATAAAGTTATTTACGTTGCCCCATGAACAACATAAAAAGATGGAAAAAGCAAAAGTTTACGGAATTGTAAAAGTAATGCCATAATAGTGTGAACAGAGCCTTCCATTATTTTTGTTTTCTAACATTGGGGAATGAGCTTGTGATGCAAGTGAACCTCGTGGCACTCTGCTTTCCTTTCCTGGGAGTCAGGTTCCCACCCCAGACGTATATATAAATGAGAAACTCCCGGAATATGGATGTGACATCAGCGCTACTGCTCACAAAGAGGAAATACCAGTTCCGTGGAATTGACTCAGCACCTCGGTGTCTATCTAGTAAAGCCTGTATTGTACTGGCAGATAATTGCTAAAGAGCGTTTAGCAATTATTTTGCCTATCGAAGCAAGAGGAGCCGAGAGGACGCTGTATATACAGCGCTTCACTGTGTACTCTTATCTGTACATAACTTGTTTTTTATTCCATTTGCTGCTCTTTGCACTTCTGATTAGATGCAAACTGTATCTCGTTACCCTGTATTTATACAGTCATGGCCAAAAGTTTTGAGAATGACACAAATATTAGTTTTCACAAAGTTTGCTGCTAAACTGCTTTTAGATCTTTGTTTCCGTTGTTTCTATAATGCAGTGAAATATAATTACTCGCACTTCATACGTTTCAAAGGCTTTTATCGACAATTACATGACATTTATGCAGAGTCAGTATTTGCAGTGTTGGCCCTTCTTTTTCAGGACCTCTGCAATTCGACTGGGCATGCTCTCAATCAACTTCTGGGCCAATACCTGACTGATAGCAACCCATTCTTTCATAATCACTTCTTGGAGTTTGTCAGAATTAGTGGGTTTTTGTTTGTCCACCCGCCTCTTGAGGATTGACCACAAGTTCTCAATGGGATTAAGATCTAGGGAGTTTCCAGGCCATGGACCCAAAATGTCAACGTTTTGGTCCCCGAGCCACTTAGTTATCACTTTTGCCTTATGGCACGGTGCTCCATCGTGCTGGAAAATGCATTGTTCTTCACCAAACTGTTGTTGGATTGTTGGAAGAAGTTGCTGTTGGAGGGTGTTTTGGTGCCGTTCTTTATTCATGGCTGTGTTTTTGGGCAAAATTGTGAGTGAGCCCCCTACCTTGGATGAGAAGCAACCCCACAAATGAATGGTCTCAGGATGCTCTACTGTTGGCATGACACAGGACTGATGGTAGCGTTCACCTTTTCTTCTCCGGACAAGCCTTTTTCCAGATGCCCCAAACAATCGGAAAGAGGCTTCATCGGAGAATATGACTTTGCCCCAGTCCTCAGCAGTCCATTCACCATACTTTCTGCAGAAGATCAATCGTCCCTGATGTTTTTTTTGGAGAGAAGTGGCTTCTTTGCTGCCCTTCTTGACACCAGGCCATCTTCCAAAAGTCTTTGCCTCACTGTGCGTGCAGATGCGCTCACACCTGCCTGCTGCCATTCCTGAGCAAGCTCTGCACTGGTGGCACTCCGATCCCGCAGCTGAATCCTCTTCAGGAGACGATCCTGGCACTTGCTGGACTTTCTTGGACGCCCTGAAGCCTTCTTAACAAGAATTGAACCTCTTTCCTTGAAGTTCTTGATGATCCTATAAATTGTTGATTGAGGTGCAATCTTAGTAGCCACAATATCCTTGCCTGTGAAGCCATTTTTATGCAACGCAATGATGGCTGCAGGCGTTTCTTTGCAGCTCACCATGGTTAACAATGGACGAACAATGATTTCAAGCATCACCCTCCTTTTAACATGTCAAGTCTGCCATTTTAACCCAATCAGCCTGACATAATGATCTCCAGCCTTGTGCTCGTCAACATTCTCACCTGAGTTAACGAGATGATTACTGAAATGATCTCAGCAGGTCCTTTAATGACAGCAATGAAATGCAGTGGAAAGTTTTTTATGGGATTAAGTTAATTTTCATGGCAAAGAAGGACTATGCAATTCATCTGATCACTCTTCATAACATTCTGGAGCATATGCAAATTGCTATTATAAAAACTTAAGCAGCAACTTTTCCAATTTCCAATATTTATGTAATTCTTAAAACTTTTGGCCACGACTGTATATGTGTAATGACAATAAAGTTGAATCAAATAAAAGAAATGATTTTTAGCCCAAAATAAGTAAAATAAAATCATTAAAAAATTTGCCTCCAAAGGTGTTCATAGCCTACAAGAGAACCTTCCCCCCTGTTGTGAGTTAATTGGAACATTACACTGATAAGCACAATGCTCTTCCCTTGACATCTTTATCTAGGCCAGTGATGGCTAACCTCAGGCACTCCAGCTGAGGTGAAACTACGACTCCCATCATGTTACATTCATTTCAAATGTACATCTTGGGAGTTGTAGTTTTACCAAAGCTGGAGTGCCAGAGGTTTGCCATCGCAGATCTAGGCCCATCAAGAGAACATCACAGCTGCCTTAATGTCATCCCAATTGCACAACTATTATAATTAAGATTACCTTGCTGATAACATCGTTCAGATAACCTCTGACAATGGAATAGTTATCTATATTGGAGAATTTGCTCATGGAATCACATGGCACGGAGCCCTTATGTTTGTGTGAAGGAGCCCTTACGCCGTGGCCACTAACCGGTAATCAATAAGTCAAAGAAACTCCTTTAAATGACTTGAACAAAAAGAATTATCCACACAATTTTCACACTCTTTTGAATCCATTCGGCCATTTTTTACTCTTTTTGCAACACAGCGCAGACCGGCTTTATTATTAACCCCTGCCATTGTTTAGAGGGATGTGACCATGCAGACAACCCTGTGGCAGAAGTGATTGCTTTCATCTTATTTGCATTTTGCTGAGTAAATATCCGGCTGTGCACATAATAAACTTCAGACACAATGTCATTATCCTGGCTGGAGATTATGGTCAGTCAACACTGGCTCAAAAAATCATCAGCAGATAAACTATATTTGTCGGTGATAAAACAAATTCCCACACTCCGAAGAAAGAAGCTTAAAGGTTATGTACACCTTTGGCAGCATTTTTTTTATGATTGCATGTTACACATTTTTTGCTAAAAATCATCTATTCAATAAAAAATATTGAGCTGTTCTGTCACAAAAGGTTAACTGTTTTTGTAGCTTTGTGAATGGGTCTTTCACTTTGTGCCATCGTCTAATTACCCTTATCTCTAAACTACTGAGGAGTCATTAACACTTATTTAAACCACATTCTTATCAGTAAGATAAAAGCTGAACTATAATGAGTGTTTAGGAGGTCAGAGATAAGGAGCCCATCAGCTAATGGTCTGACCAAAAGGATGCCAGTAGAGCATTTGTACAGAAAAAAGGATGCAGTATTTGTAATAAAGACCAGTAAGATAAAAGCTGAGCTTTAATAAGTTTTTAGGAGCTCAGAGATAAGGAGTCCGTCTGCTCCCGGTTTCACGGGAAAGACAGAAAATCCAAAGGGTGCTACTAGAGCATCTCAGCTCTGTACAGAAAAAAGGATGCCATATTTTATATCTAAAAATAATATTTTAAGTTCAAAATGAGTACAATGCAATAATAAAAAAAAAATGCCCCTAGAGGTGTACATATCCTTTAAGGGGCAGTACATCACAATGGGTTATGCCTTGTGCAGGTGTGGGGAGTGCTATTCAATGAATCCCTATGGCACGCTCTGCCCCGTAATGCCCTGTACTATGTATAACCCACTGTATGAGTTTTACCCAGCTCCTTTTAAACAATTCTGAAACAACAGCATCGACATTGAAAACAGTAATATCTATCCAGCATGGCTCATAAAGCCTGGATGGGAAGCTTCTGATGGAAACTATTTGATGTTCATAATGGCTATTCATCATAAATTGTATAGATAGCTGTCCACCTTATTCCTTTAATGTGGTCATCTTTCTTCAATCCCACAACTATTGTCACTGCCATAGTCATAGTCACAAAATGTACATCAATGGTGCAGTGCTTATTTCTAAGATGTGCTCATTGGAGCCCTATATTTGTCACCTTTCAACTAGGATTCATGTTTATGTGACAAACAATTGCCACTAAAATCCAGCTCCCTATGTCCAGACAATAACTACTATAATACTTCTCCTATGTACAAGAATATAACTACTATATTACTGCCTCCTCTGTACAAGCCTATAACTACTATAATACTGCTCCTATGTACAAGAATATAACTACTATAATACTGCTCCTATGTACAAGAATATAACTACTATAATACTTCTCCTATGTACAAGAATATAACTACTATAATACTTCTCCTATGTACAAGAATATAACTACTATATTACTGCCTCCTCTGTACAAGCCTATAACTACTATAATACTGCTCCTATGTACAAGAATATAACTACTATAATACTGCTCATATATACAAGAATATAACTACTATAATACTGCTCCTATGTACAAGAATATATCTACTATAATCCTGCTCCTATGTACAATAATATAACTACTATAATACTGCTCCTATGTACAAGAATATATCTACTATAATCCTGCTCCTATGTACAATAATATAGCTATAATACTGCTCCTATGTACAAGAATATAACTACTATAATACTGCCTCCTATGTACAAGAATATAACTACTATAATACTGCTCCTATGTGCAAGAATATAACTACTATAATACTGCTACTATGTACAAGAATATAACTACTATAATACTGCTCCTATGTACAAGAATATAACTACTATAATACTGCTCCAATGTACAAGAATATAACTACTATAATAAACTTCTCACCTTCACCAACAAAGCTCTCCACAGTGCTGCAGCTTCATATATCTCCTCCCTCATCTCCATCTACCACCGTACTCCTGCTCTCCACAGTGCTGCACCTTCATATATCTCCCCCTTATCTCCATCTACCACCCTACTCCTGCTCTCCACAGTGCTGCACCTCCATTTATCTCCTCCCTCATCTCCATCTACCACCCTACCCGTGCTCTCCGTTCTGTCAGCGACCTAAGATTAATAACCTCCATAATCCGTACCTCTCACTCCCGTCTTCAAGACTTTTCTCGAGCTGCACCTACTCTCTGGAATACTCTGCCCCGGATTATTAGGTCAATTCACAACTTCTCCACCTTCAAACGTGCTTTAAAAACACATCTTTTCAGGCAGGCTTATCAAGCTACTTAAAATTACTATTCCTCGAGTAAACCTCTCCCCCACCAACTCCTCTGGTCTGAACTCGATCCTCTAACAGTCCCAAACCCGAAGCAGATCGTCCGGCACCGCTCCTTTCAGTTCAATAATGGCTCGAATTCTACATATTACAATCAACTACCTTATGTGTCACCCCCATTCCTCATAGATTGTAAGCTCTTGCGAGCAGGGCCCTGACTCCTGGTGTTTCAGTTGCATATTGGCCAGTTACTTTAGTTTTTTTACGTGAATAGAATGAATTTGTAAAGCGCTGCGGAATATGGTGGCGCTATATAAATATTATTATTATTATTACATATAGAGGCAGTAAACCTGTCCATAGCTAGTCCTGCTCTCAGCTGAGAAATGGGAACAATTGTATCCAGTCTGAACAATGCTCTAAGAGCTGAACAGACTCCAGACTGATACATTGCATCAAGAGAATTGTCCAGCTGATGGGTTTAGCTGAGGCTACTTTCACACTCACGTTTTGGCTTTCCGTCTCCGAGATCCGTCATGGGCTCTCACAAGCGGTCCAAAACGGATCAGCTTGCATTCTAATGCATTCTGAATGAAAAAGGATCCGCTCAGAATGCATCAGTTTGTCTCCATTCAGTCACCATTCCACTCTGGAGGCGGACACCAAAACGCTACCTGTAGCGTTTTGCTCTCCGCTTGATGAAACTGAGCCAAACTGATCCGTCCTGGCACACAATGTAAGTCAACAGGGACGGATCCGTTTTCTTTGACACAATCTGGCACAATAGAAAACGGATCCGTCTCCCATTGACTTTCAATGGAGTTCATAACGGATCTATCTTGGTTATTTTACAGATAATACAAAGGGATCCGTTCATGATTGGTGCATGTGGTTTTCTTATTGTAACGGATCCATTTTTGGATATCCATGACAGATCCGACCAAAACGCGAGTGTGAAAGTAGCCTAACAAAGCATTGTCCATCAGTTTTAGCAGGGACAGGTTCTAAACATTGGTTCTCATTCACTGACAGCATCTGGAAAATGCTGTTAGTGATTTACAAGCTTTTAAACAATGCCAGAATGACAGCAATATCTTCTGTACAGGGAAAGATATCGCTGTTAGAAATCGAGATGCAATGAATACAGCTGAAAGTGAAAGTAAAACTCAATTTCTACTCAATTGGACTCAATTTCAAACAGTGACATTTCCTCTGTTACTTGGACTAATGCTGTCATTTCAGTCTTGTATGAAAGCCTGGAATGTCAGCTTTCAAACAAGACCAGTTGCATGTTTCTAGAAGATATCAGCAGCTAAAGAGGCCTCTTTCCACTTCTGCCTGAGTTCAGCTCGGGTATAACAGTTAAGTACTTTCCCACAGCCCAAGCAGTTAGGTGGTTAAAGGGGTTTTCCGCTTATGATATAAAAACAGCTAAGATTTTAAACAATAAAAAGCCCATATCTCTAGATGGTACCAAATCAGAGATATGAGCATCTAAAGCATTTGTCAGTCTGGAGGAGGAGGGGAGCAGTTGCAGAGCTGACAGGCTGCAGGAGAAAAGGAAAAGTAGTAAAAAAAAATATAGAAATGTGACTTTATCATCAGTGTACTGATCCACATAATAAAATTATGTTGTTTTTACCACTCAGTCAACGTAGTAAATAAATTCCACAAAAATGTAAAATTTGCAGTTTTTTTCTTTCCCCCTAAAAATAAAATAATAAAAATTTACTTTACCCCAAAATGGTTCATAAACAACCTGCTAATAATCCTGCAAAATAAAACAAAAATTTAGAAGAAAAAAATAAAAAGTTATCACTGCTAGAACACAAAGGGGAAACATATTATTGGTCCTTAAGGCTAAAATTAATTATTAGTGTTGATCGAGCACCTAAGTATAATGGAAGTCAATGGGAGAACCCAAGCATTAAACCAGGCACCTCCTGCTCTAAAGAGGGGGGGTGCCTGTTTTATAGGAAAAGGTCAGAAATTGATGGAAACACCACCAAAATGGTTTGGGAACAGCATGGGGTGGATGTCTGGATGCATCTTGGACTCCCAGGTCGCTGCTGGGAACCATGTTGTCCGAGTAGTTCGCCACTTTTACAGACTGACAATAATACGCACAAAACCAAAGATAAAATTGATTTTAGAGGAAAAATTGTTAGGAAACATTGTTTCCTGTATATTTACTTGTATATAAAGTGCAAGTGCTGCCAAAAATTACAAGCAAGAGGCACTCCGATACAACCTGTATATCACATAAAGGAGGGCCACATTGTGGTACAATTGCTCAGGTAGTGGGACTCCTACACTCATAAAGCTTATGCACTAAGTGAAAGGGCTGCCAAAAATTACAAGGAACCGGCACTACAATACAGTTACACATAAAAAAGGACATCATACTCATCCTTGAAAAATTATGATTGATGGCTTGCTGATGACTCTCAAACATTTGGAGCAAGGGCCTTCTGATCTAACCATCTAAAACATTAGGGGCGAGGGCCTGCTGCTGAGTTGACCCTCTAAAACAGGGATGGGCAAACTGCGGCTCTCCAGCTGTTGTAAAACTACAATTCCCACCATGCCCTGCTGTACGCTGATAGCTGTAAGCAGTCTTTGCATACTGGGAGTTGTAGTTTTGCAACAGCTGGAGAGCTGTAGTTTGCCCTGCTCTAAAACATTAGGGGTGAGGGTCTGCTAGTGAGCTGACCCTCTAAAAAATTATATGCGAGGGCCTGCAGGTAAGCTGACCTTCTAAAAAATTAGATGCGAGGGCCTGATTCTGAGCTGACCCTCTAAAAAATTATATGTGAGGGCCTGCAGGTGAGGTGACCCTGTAAAAGAATATAGGTGACGGCCTGCTGGTAAGCTGACCTTCTAAAATATTATATGCGAGGGCGTGCAGGTGAGCTGCCCCTGTAAAACATTTTATGTGAGGGCCTGCAGGTGAGCTGACCCTGTAAAAAATTATATGCGAGGGCCTGCAGGTGACCTGACCCTGTAAAAGATTGAAGGTGAGGACCTGCTGGTGAGCTGACCCTCTAAAAGTTTGAAGTGAGAGCCTGCAGGTGAGCTGACCCTGTAAAACATTATATGCAAGGGCCTTCAGGTGAGCTGACCCTGTAAAACATTGTATGCGAGGGCCTGCAGGTGAGCTGACCCTGTAAAATATTATATGTGAGGGCCTGCAGGGGAGCTGACTCTGTAAAAGACTGTAGGTGAGGGCCTGCTGGTGAGCTGACCCTCTAAAAGGTTGTAGGTGAGGGCCTGCAGGTGAGCCGACCCTGTAAAACATTATATGCGAGGGCCTGCAGGTGAGCTGACCCTGTAAAAGATCGTAGACGAGGGCCTGCTGGTGAGCTGACCCTTTAACAAATTATATGTGAGTGCCTGCAGGTGAGCTGACCCTGTAAAACATTATATGCGAGGGCCTGCAGGTGAGCTTACCCTATAAAACATTATATGCAAGGGCCTGCAGGTGAGCTGACCCTGTAAAACATTATATGCAAGGGCCTGCAGGTGAGCTGACCCTATGAAAGATTGTAGATGAGGACCTGCTGGTGAGCTGACCCTGTAAAAGATTGTACGTGAGGGCATGCTGGTGAGCTGACCCTCTAAAACATTATATGCGAGGGCCTGCAGGTGAGCTGACCCTGTAAAAGATTGTAGGTAAGGGCCTGCTGGTGAGCTGACCTTCTAAAACATTATATGCGAGGGCCTGCTGGTGAGCTGACCCTGTAAAACATTATATGTGAGGGCCTGCAGGTGAGCTCACCCTTTAAAAGATTGTAGGTGAGGACCTGCTGGTGAGCTGACCCTCTAAAATGTTGTAGGTGAGGACCTGCAGGTGAGCTGACCCTGTAAAACATTATATGCGAGGGCCTGCAGGTGAGCTGACCCTGTAAAACACTGTAGGTGAGGGCCTGCTGGTGAGCTGACCCTCTAAAATGTTGTAGGTGAAGACCTGCAGGTGAGCTGACCCTGTAAAACATTATATGCGAAGACCTGCAGGTGAGCTGACCCTGTAAAACATTATATGCAAGGGCCTGCAGGTGAGCTGACCCTATGAAAGATTGTAGATGAGGACCTGGTCTGACTACAAGAATGATGTCCTGCGCCGCCCTGCAAACTGGGACATGAAGCCAGGTATTGTGGATGATTGATTTTCTTGTGCCCTGGCAGGAGGCACAGTTTCACCACGCCCAGGGCCACGGCCTCTGCATGCACCATCAGCATCACGGCCACTTCCCCGTCCCTTACTGCTCGCCTTCTTAATTTTAAATTCTATATATGCTTTAAAGTATGTCACACGTACAGTAGCGTAGGATTTAAAGGTGTATGCGCAAACATTTTTAAAAAGGTATTTGGGGGAAGGTATGGGGCGGATGGAGTTCTTAGGCTTCCACTCTCTACCCCATTAGTGATTTGCCACGGTCTTACAGATGGAGGGCACTAGGTGATGCATCGCAAGGGGTGGGTGGGGGTTTCGATTGGGTACGGTATTTTTGGTAAGGGGATTAATGGGAAAAAATTATAAATAATTTATTTGTATGGAAAATGTTGTGAAAACAAAAAAGGTATTTGGTATGTGGAAACGTCATAATGTAAATGCTGTCACCAGCGGCTAATAAAAAATGACAGGGAATGTCACAATTATTTGGGATGAGGAAACGTAATACAGGAGAGGTACCACAGGTAATGTCACTGTCCGCAGCGTCTACGGAAAAAAGTACACTGGATGTCACAGACAAAATGCGCACACGTTACACTGGAGATGTGGCACTGGTAATGTCACTGTCAGAAGCAGACACCGTCTATTGAAAAAGTACACTGTTTGTCACAGATACATTTTTTAACTGCACACGGTAGACTGGAGATGTGGCAGTGGTAATGTGACTGTCAGAAGCGGACACGTCTATTGACAAAGTACACTGTATGTCACTGATAAATTTTTTCAGCGCACACGTTACACTGCAGATGTGGCGCACTAATGTCACTGTCCACAGTGGACACCGTCTACGGAAAAAGTACACTGGATGTCACAGATATTTTTTGGATGCGCACACTTTACATAGGAGATGTGGCGCAGAAAATTTAACGGTCCGCCGTGGACACCATCTACGGAAAAAGTACACTGGCTGTCACAGATATTTTTGGGGATGCGCACACTTTACACAGGAGATGTGGCGCAGATAATTTAACTGTCCGCAGCAGCCTATTAGACGCTATTTAGTGCAGGATGCGCTAAAAATATTTATTGCTGCTGCCGCACACAATAGTCCTTAAAATAACTTTTGGGTCTGTGAAAAGTTTTTCTAATAAAAATAGTCCAATATCGCTCCGTACACTGTCTGTCCCTTCCTATGCACTGCTCTCCCGGACTAAGACTGAGCCGAACATGCGCCATCGGGTGCTATATAACCTCCGATGACGCGTTGCGACCAGCCAATCACTGTAATGCCAGTAACCAACATGGCTACGGCATTACAGTGAGGGCAGTACTTACCTGCCAAGAAACATGCGGGGAGGAGACTCGAGCATTGTGCTCGAGCACATGCGGTATTCAGCCGAATACCGCCATGTGCCGAGCATAACGATGCTCGAGCCGAACTGGTGTTCGGTCGAGCATGCTTGCTCAGCACTATTAATTATGTCACTAAGGGGTTAAAAATGCAATTGTGTCCCCTGAGTTGTGCGCTAACACACATTAAAAATCTACAATAAAAAAGTGACATTTTTGGGAGGGTTTTTCCAATTTTAACACGACTGTTAAGAGGTTAATTTGACCAATAGTTCTGAGCATCAAAGAGTGGGACTGAACAGTTGGGGTACCTCACTCTATTCCCTTAGCATGTCCTGTCAGAGTAATAAACCTGGGGGGCACTAATGGGGGCATTCTGTGTACTGGGGGGCTCTGTGGGAGCCAATAGTCACACTGAGAGGCACTATGGGTGGCATGTGATGTCCAGGGTGCCCTATGCATGGCATGTGATGTCCAGGGGTCACTATGGGGGGCATGTGATGTCCAGGGTGCCCTATGCATGGCATGTGATGTCCAGGGGGCACTATGGGGGACATGTGATGTCCAGGGGGCACTATGGGGGACATGTGATGTCCAGGGTGCCCTATGCATGGCATGTGATGTCCAGGGGGCACTATGGGGGGCATGTGATGTACAGGGGGCACTATGAGTGGCATGTGATGTCCAGGGGTCACTATGGGGGGCATGTGATGTCCAGGGTGCCCTATGCATGGCATGTGATGTCCAGGGGTCACTATGGGGGGCATGTGATGTCCAGGGGGCACTATGGGGGGCATGTGATGTACAGGGGGCACTATGCATGGCATGTGATGTCCAGGGGTCACTATGGGGGGCATGTGATGTCCAGGGGGCACTATGGGAGGCATGTGATGTCCAGGGGGCACTATCGGGGATTGGAAGGTTTGCCAATGAAATTCATCTGTTTTTAACTGATGCACAATGGCCATGAAATACCGACAGTGTGCCCATTTTTAATGGCCATTTTTTGTGAATGTAGCCTTACAGTAGACGTCTCGCCACACCATGAGCAATGACACTGTATCATCTCCACAGATAAAAGCCCTGGAAGGGAGTTCACATAATGGACATGTTCGTTCCTATAGATAAAAGGGAGTGCTCATTTTCCGCCCTGGTGAAGAACTGATCCAGATTAAGCTGCAGACACAACATCTCATCGTCGGCGCTATAGAAAGTCTTCTGCCCACACTTCCTGTACCCGCTCAGGAAATGAGACTCTTCTAAGATTCCTGGCAGAAGAAATGTGCTGGAATACGGGCAGGAAGAAGTAGGATATACCAGGAGAGCATCAAGCATAGAGTTTGTGGAGGGGATGTGCATTCATACTGTTCTGATGTAGAATATCACCCTAGAGTGCTACATATTAGGCTCCATTCACACGTCCGCAATTCTGTTCCGCATTTGCGGAACGGAATTGCGGACCCATTAATTTTAATGGGGACAGACGATGTCCCGGCCGGGTCCACAATTGCGGATCCGCACTTCCGGGTCCGCAATTGCGTTCCCGAAAAAAATAGAACATGTCCTATTCTTGTCCGCAATTGCGGACAAGAAAAGGCATTTTCTATGAGAGTGCCGGTGATGTGCGGTCCGCAAATTGCGAAACGCACATCGCCGATGTCCGTGTTTTGCGGATCCGCGGATCCGTGTATCCGCAAAACACACACGGACGTGTGAATGGACCCTAATAGTGCCAGAGAGTACACAAATAATACTGTCATATAGTCCTTTAAGTGTAATACCATATTATATCTAAACACTACTGTGGTAGGGCTGCTAACAGTGTAATACATTCTTCATTTTATAGTGCCAGACAGTGCCCAAATTATACTACTGTATAGTGCGTAAGAAAATAGGAAAATATTGCAATAGAGCCTGTGGTAAGGTGCAAGGTACTGTGGTCGACGGGAGGTACGTGTCACCGAGGTTCCTGGCCTCGGTGAGGTAAGAGCCGGATTTTTGGTGTGTCAGCAGCAGCTAGTGCTGCTTGACACCTTGCTATTTAGTTTGGCTGCAAAGCCAATCCGGGCCGGCTCTTACTGGGAGTAGGCAAAGAGTTGGGTGGGTGCCTACTCCCCACGGTCCAGGCCGGGTTTTCCCGGGCCTTTATAACACAGCCAGCAGCTGGGTGTGGAGGAGGTGATTGTCCTGGAGCTGCAGATGGTGCTGTGGAGCTCTCTGGGCTGGAAGCAGGAGCCCAGCAAGGAGGAGTGCAGACGGCCTGGAAGCCTGACGTGGATTATCTTGCGGCTGGGCCGACAGCCAGGTGCGAACCCGCACCTAAAACCTCCCAGGTGATTAGAACCTGTGTTTGGACATTTTGTTTTACCTCACGTTTTTCTGATGTGTGTGATTTAACACCAAGTGACTGTTCGCTGTTTTTTTTTGATGCAAGTGTGAATAAAACACTGTTTGCTGCACCTTCTGGACTCCCTTTTGCCTCTATACTGCACCCGCACCGCTGTCTACCAGAGCGACTCCCCACAAGCCCCAAAGTAAATGTGCAATGCTGTCCTCATACAGTAGTGGTATAGGGTGCCTGATTAATACTGAAGAAAAAAGTAATACTGCCATGCATATTTTGCATAATAGCGCCAAAGAGTGCACAAATATTTCTATCATACTGCTCCTTAGTAAGTGTTGTAAAGTTTTCATAAAATAGTGCCATATCGTGCCCAAATAATGCTGCCAAAGTGTAAAACATCCTCGATACAACCATGCCAGGGAGCGTCCATATAATACTGAAATACAGTTCTTGAAGAGATGTTCCCATCTGGGCATTTATGGCATATTGATCGGATATGCCATGAATGTCCGGCAGGTGTGGGTCCCTGCTCTGGGGCCCGCTCCTGTCTCAAGAATGAGGCATATCCCTGAGGTGGATAGAGGGCAAGCCGTGTATGCAAAGCCGCCCCTCCATTCACTGCTATGGGACTTGAGAAAATAGCCGAGCATGCTCTACCAGTGTCCCATAGCAGTGAATGGAGAGGACGCCACGCATGCGCAGTATGCTGTCCATTCGCAGCAGGGACCCACGCCTGTCGGACCTTTACAGCATATCAATATCTCGTAAATATCAGGATGGAGATACCCTTTTAAGTGCTACACAGTCCTGCTACAATAGTGCCAACTAATACTGTAAAACAGTTCCCAAATAGTAGCTATAGTAGTATGTAGCTACTACTGGAGCTATAATAGTGCCATAAAGGGTGTAAACAATAGTGCAATACAGTTCCTAAATATTAGTGCCACACCGTACCTAATTGACAATATTGTACATTCTTTAATAACTTCATAGAGTGCCCAATTAATGATACTATATAGAATCCCAAAGTAGCAGTGCCATATGTTTGTAATATAATAGTGCCTAATAGTGACATCATCAAACAGTCCTGAAATAATCACGCCGCAAGCGTCACGCAGCGCCTAAAGAAAACCGCCATGCCACTTGATCAGTTGTGTTACTTGCCTGCACTGACTCCATGTTTGGGGCACATTACTGATATATCTATGTCACCCATGAGACGGGGTAGGAAATGAGGTGTCTGACCTGCTTAGCGAGTTGCACCAAATACATCATTTGGATATACAGTCTGTGCGCCATTTATATGTATATCATACATTCATTGTGACTGTACAACAGTTTCCATCTACAGTACTCCATAAGTCCATAGATCTGCTCGGCGGTGTTGGTGCAATGAAATTCTGCAAGCCACTGAATGCCGGGAATGGGCAGGGGAGGCGGGATGTGTCTCCCCTGCCTGACCTCTCCTCCTGGCCCTGACTATGGGCCTCATTCTTCTACAGTACCACTCAGGGAACTGCCTGTAAATCTGCCGCAGGTAATCAGATCTCCCATGAGACAAGACAGAACCGCGCTCCTCTCCCTTTTAATTGCTCAATTATTCCCTTTGGCGCACTGCCTAATTAAAACGTAAGAAGAAGGTATCTGCCGCATAATGACTTCTCCTCTGTCCTCTGCCCCGCATCAGCAAAAGATGAGACCAGAGCTACCATTCTGTGCCACTTACCTCCCCCTAAAAGAGCCCTTTAATATTCACACATTTCTACAGTTCTCCCAGAGACTGTCACCCAGCTTTCCACAGATCCTAGATACATTGTAAACCTCCCACTCCTGTCTCTTGCTCTGCCCACGTGTCAGTATTCACTATAGTTCTGCATTCTATTCATATATCAGATAGGCTTCATTCACACGACCATTAAAATCGGACAGATTGTCTGTTTTTTACGGCCATTTTTTAAACCATTTGTGCATCCATTTTCTGTCTGTCCGTTTTTAATGGCCGTTTTGCATCCATGAAAAACTGGAATTAAAAAAAGATTATTTTTATTAGGTTTTCAATTTAAGTACCCAACCATGCAGTGCCCATAGTGTATGTATATATATATATATATATATATATATATATTAGGCCCCCATTAAAATTTTGCACCCTTTGTGTCCCGTGTAGTTATAATGGCCCCCCAGTTGTGTCCCCGCCTTCCCCCCCATCCTCGCTAATGCCTTCCCCGCTAATGCGTCTGCCTTCCCCACATCCCTGCTAATGCCCCCGCCTTCCCCCGATCCCCGCTAATGCCTCCGCCTTCCCCACATCCCCGTTAATCACCCCACCTTCCCCACATCCCTGCAAATGTGTCCGCCTTCCCCACATCCCCGCTAATGCCTCCGCCTTCCCTACATCCCCGCTAATGCCCCCGCCTTCCCCACATCCCCGCTAATGCCTCCGCCTTCCCCACATCCCACTGCTCAATCGCTTCCCCCACCTTCCCATCCCACATGTCCCTTCCCGCTAATGCCTCCGCCTTCCCCACATCCTCCGCCTTCCCACATCGCTAATGCCCCCCCATCCCGCTAATCCCCACCTTCCCACATCCTGCAAATGTGTCCCGCCTTCCCCACCATCCTCCCTCGCTAATGCCTCCGCCTTCCCCTACATCCCCAGCCTTCCCTCATCCCGCAATGCCTCCGCCTTCCCCATCCCGCTAATGCCTCCGCCTTCCCACATCCCTCCTGCCTCCGCCTTCCCTACATCCCGCTAATGCCTCCGCCTTCCCCACATCCCCGCTAATGCCCCCTTCCCCACATCCGCTAATCCCCACCTCCCACATCCTGCAAATGTGTCCGCCTTCCCCACATCCCCGCTAATGCCTCCGCCTTCCCTACATCCCCGCTAATGCCTCCGCCTTCCCCACATCCCCGCTAATGCCTCCGCCTTCCCCCGCTAATGCCTCCGCCTTCCCTACATCCCCGCTAATGCCTCCGCCTTCCCTACATCCCCGCTAATGCCTCCGCCTTCCCCACATCCCCGCTAATGCCTCCGCCTTCCCCACATCCCCGCTAATGCCTCCGCCTTCCCACATCCCGCTAATGCCTCCGCCCTCCCCACATCCCTCGCTAATGCCTCCGCCTTCCCACATCCCCGCTAATGCCTCCGCCTTCCCCACATCCCTCGCTAATGCCTCCGCCTTCCCCACATCCCAATCCCTGCTAATGCCCTCCCACCTTGCCCCACATCCCCTCGCTAATGCCCCTGCCTTCCCCTCATCCCCGCTAATGCCCCCGCCTTCCCCACATCCACGCTAATGCCCCCGCCTTCCCCACATCCCCGCTAATGCCTCCGCCTTCCCCACATCACCGCTAATCCCCCCACCTTCCCCACATTCCCGCAAATGTGTCCGCCTTCCCTACATTCCCGCTAATGCCTCCGCCTTCCCTACATCCCCGCTAATGCCCCCGCCTTCCCCACATCCCTGCTAATCCCCCCACCTTCCCCACATCCCTGCAAATGTGTCTGCCTTCCCCACATCCCCGCTAATGCCTCCGCCTTCCCTACATCCCCGCTAATGCCCCCGCCTTCCCCACATCCCCGCTAATGCCCCCGCCTTCCCCACATCCCCGCTAATGTGTCTGCCTTCCCCACATCCCCGCTAATGCCTCCGCCCTCCCCACATCCCCGCTAATGTTTCCGCCTTCCCCACATCCCCGGTAATGCCCCCGCCTTCCCCACATCCCCACTAATGCCTCCGCCTTCCCCACATCCCCACTAATGCCTCCGCCTTTCCCACATTCCCACTAATGCCCCCGCCTTCTTACCATCCCCGCTAGTGCCGAAATTAAGAAAAAAAATACTAAAATACTTACCTCATCCACTTGAACATGCGGGGATAGTCGCTCCTCCAGCCCTCGCTATTCACTGGATGCAGCAGGACCTGATGTTCCCAGCGTCGAGTGCAGGTCCTGCTGCATCCCGTGAATGGCAAGGGTTAGGCTACATGCACACGACAGTAAAAATGGCACCAATAAAAGTCTATAGGGCTGTTCATATGGCCAATCAATAGCAGCCATCAAAAAATAGGACATGTCCTATTTTTTGCCATTTTCACACCCAGACAGGCCGCATTTTTTGGCTTTTTTCACAGCCAGACAGACCCCATTGAAATCAATGGGACCATTTTTAACGGCCGCTTAGACAAGAGTCACTCGTCTTATAGCCGTTAAAAACAAACAGGAGGCCAGAAAATAAATGCAGAAATGGTTAAAAAATGGCCATAAACAACTGGCAGTGTGTCCATTTTTAATGGATGTTTTTTTTTTCATGTATCCTCAAAGAAACGAGTGTCCCCACACGTTCATGTCCTATTTTTGTCCATTTTCACGGCCAGACAGACCGAATTTATTTTTGGCCTTTTTCACGCCCAGACAGACCCACATTGAAATCAATGGGACCATTTTTAACGGCCGCTTAGACAAGAGTACACCGGTCTAACAGCCATTAAAAACGTACAGGCGGACAGAAAATGGATGCAGAAATGAAAAATGGCCATGAAAAACTGCCAGTGAGTCCATTTTTAACGGACGTTTTTTTGCCGTGTTCATGTAGCCTTAGAGAAGCAAGTGTCCCCACACGTTCAAGTGGATGACGGGAGTATTTTTATTTTTTTTTAACTCCTGAAAGACCCTTGTCTAAAAGGCTGTTAAAAATGGGTCCATTGATTTCGGTGGGGCCCGAGTGGCCGGGAAAACGGGCAAAAATAGGATGTGTCCACTGTTCACTGCCCATGTGTGAATAACTCCATAATTGATTTATTTATAATTAATTAATAATTTCATTGGGTCTGAAAGCGGCCATGTGACAACTGTTTTTGAATGTGGTGTGAATGTAGCTTTAGAGTATGTCCAAAATAGGGAAGCCTCCGTAACAATGTACCAGCCTCTATAGATAGCCCCAAACCGTTCATCACAAATGTATTACTGTAAAAAACCCAAAGAACACATCACAGAAATGTGCAAGTATATACAATATACACACTTGATAACCGCTTTAAAGAGCGCCTGTCATCAGGATCATCCCTATTAAACCAGGCACACTGCCTAGTATAGTTGATTCTTCTGATTCCAATGATACGTGTCTTGTGAAAATCGGTTGCAGCGTTCCCGGGAGAAAACATTTTTATTCTTTCCGCAAATTAATGCTTCATTGCACCAAGGGGCGTGGCCAGCACAGGAAAAGCTTAAGTTCAGGCCCCGCCCCTGTGCACTGAAGCCCTCATTGGCAAAAATAGAATAAAAAAGTATTTTTTCTTGAGAACGCCTTCACTGATTTTCACAAGACAGGTATCATTTTAATCAGCAAAATCGATCCTACCAGACAGTGGACCTAGTTCAATAGGGTTGATGCTGCTGACGGGTGTCCTTTAAGTCATGAAAACATACATTGAAACTACCAATGTGTCGTCTGTTACGTCCTATTTATGGCACAGATCTCCAGTTCACAAACTACTAGGGGACAATTGTACAAATCTGCCTGATTGGCACAAGTAGATCAGGATCTACAGTATGGCTTCACTGCTTCCAAACCCTTTCTATAAGGCCCCATGCACACGACCGTTGTTTGTTTCCGCGTCCGTTCCGTTTTTTTTCACGGATAGGATGCTTCCCCATTAATTTCAATGGGTCCGTCAAAAAATGCGGATGGTCAACCGTTTTTGTTCCGCATCCGTGATCCGTGTTTTCATTCCGTCAAAAAAATAGTGCATGTCCTATTTTTTTCACGTTTGCGGACAAGGATAGGCATTTTTACAATGGATCTGACATAAAAATCGGATCCGTCAAAAAAAACGGTCCGTCATCCGTTTTTTTTGACGGACGCAAAATTTTAAGGAGGAGCGGACGCGGAGGCAGGCAACGGTCGTGTGCATGTAGCCTAACAAAGATAAAAATGAGGTCCCTTTCAGCTGCTGTCTGACACCAGCATTCTCATAATGATCTGACACACAATGGGGGAGATTTATCAAACCTGGTGCTAAGGTAAACTGGCTAAGTATCCAAAGGAGCTCTGAAAAATGAAAGGTGGAATCTCCTCCAGGACTCTTTACCTTCATCTCATTTTCATGGGACATTTTATACTTGTTTGCTAAGATTGTGGCCCCTGTGGAGACCTCATCATTCAGTAGGTTCCTGGGACAATGGGCCCTCTATCTCCAGGGGATCCATAGATGTTGCACGCAATGTGCACCCCCAGCATTGCCAGGAACCATCCGGATCCCATTAAAGTCAATAGGGTCTAGCAGCGCACAGAAGTATCCGGCAAGGCTGGTTACGATGAGCTCCGGCAGTCTGTATCTCTGCCAGACGGCTTTACCGGAGGTGTGAAACTAGCCTAACACGTTTCTTTATTCGCCATCTCTTTCAAAAACTATGGTCATTCATATGAAGTGGGTTCTCCGTTACCACAGTCTCCCTTCTCCTGTTGGAAAACCTTCCACCACCGATATTGTCCTTCTGAGCTACTTGACTAATATTTTGCCCTGACCTTAGCTTTGCGATGTCTCGCTTCTTCTGATTATTTTTAGTCCAACTTCCTGGATTTCAACCCTTGGCCATCTTTTGATGACGTCCTCGCCTCGTCCTCTGGCTTGCCGTCTCCTGACCACTGAAAACCCCTGACTTTGTACCTGACTCGCCTCTGATGGTAATGATTCTACCAGAATATCCACCACAAATCAGTTGACTTCTTTGGAGACCGTGATCTGGAAATTTGACAGGTAAAGTTCATACCTCCCGGTGAAGAAACAGGAGATTATTTAGACACGAACCTCGTCACTCCGAATTGAGCTCAATGATTCACGCTTCCAGTGAGGATCCAAATATTTCTACTGCTCATGGCTTTACACAATTTCAGCCAAAACCTGGCATTGTGTATGGTGACCTCATGCCTTTGAGCAAACTGCTTAGCCATGGAAACTCAACATAAGCAGCTCCTGAGGAATATTTCTGGTGCTGATGTTTCTTCGACTCATCGATGCTTCCCCTCTCATTGGTCTCAACACGTGTCCACTTCCGAAAAATGATAAAGGAGCTTTCACTTTAAAATTCTGAAACCATTTGGCCACCGTTTTAAGTTGGAAGAACCAGAAGAAAACAGTTCAGAAACTGACAAACGATGTGTTCCTTCAATTAACTTAATTAGAATCATTCCGGAGATCTGTCTCACCAGGAGCATCTTCTGCATGAATAAAGCTCTAAGGAACCTGCAGCGCCCGTCTCCTTCTAGAAGGAGAGCCATGTAAGAATAGAGCCTTGTACCTGTGATTCATCATCACCTTTCATCCTGACACTTTCATATGTTCCAATCATAATCCACAAAAGAGCGAGATGGAAAATATCATTACAAGTTCCCGACCTTTACCTGACACCGTTATATTCCCATCCAAGGGAAATATGTTCTATTGTATTTAAAAGACGCCTGCCGAGACATTGTGCTCCTCATTCTTCCTATAAAGCTTTGTACTGTCCAGGAGAAACCGTCTATAGATGTTCACAGCGGACACAACCAAAAGAGGCTAAACTTATGTATCTCATAGAGTGCCGAAAATAGGAGGCTATAAACCAATACCAGTCTGAGATGACAAAGAGAGGCAGTATTATAGTAGTTATATTCTTGTACATAGGAGCAGTATTATAGTAGGTATATTCTTGTACATAGGAGGCAGTATTATAGTAGTTATATTCTTGTACATAGGAGCAGTATTATAGTAGTTATATTCTTGTACATAGGAGCAGTATTATAGTAGTTATATTCTTATACATAGGAGGCAGTATTATAGTAGCTATATTCTTGTACATAGGAGGCAGTATTATAGTAGTTATATTCTTGTACATAGGAGGCAGTATTATAGTAGTTATATTCTTGTACATAGGGGGGCAGTATTATAGTAGTTATATTCTTGTACATAGGAGGCAGTATTATAGTAGCTATATTCTTGTACATAGTAGCAGTATTATAGTAGTTATATTCTTGTACATAGGAGGCAGTATTATAGTAGATATATTCTTGTACATAGGAGGCAGTATTATAGTAGATATATTATTGTACATAGGGGGCAGTATTATAGTAGTTATAGTCTTGTACATAGGAGCAGTATTATAGTAGTTATATTCTTGTACATAGGAACAGTATTATAGTAGATATTCCTGGACATAGGAGCAGTATTATAGTAGTTCTGTTCTACTACACAGGAGCAGTATTATAGTAGATATATTCTTGTACATAGGAGGCAGTATTATAGTAGTTATATTTAGGGATGTCCCGATACCGATACCAGTATTGGTATTGGGACCGATACCGGCATTTTCACGAGTACTTGTACTCGTGAAAATGCCTCCAATACCGCTGCCGATACCGGAAGTTCCGGTCCGGCAGCTCCTATACACTGTTGAAGTAAACCTAATCTCTATTAATGTGGCCCGAATTACTAACTATTGATTTGCAGTCTCCCTCAGGTCAGGCGCACAGTCCTTCCATTCTCCTCCTGCCCCGCCTGCCTTCTTCATTCATAAAAGTGGGCGGAGCGGCAAGGCGGGACACGAGGCGCATTGAGATACTGAGAGCTCAAGCTGCCCGATTCCTCCAAGCACCTCACGTCCCTCCTGCGCGCTCCGCCCACTTTATGAATGTAGAAGGCACGCGGGGCAGGAGGAGCATGGAGGGACTGAGCGCCTAACCTGAGGGAGACTGCGCATCAATAGTTAGTAATTCCGGCCACATTAATAGAGATTAAGTTTACGTCAATAGTGTATAGGAGCTGCGGGGCCGGTGTATGAAAGAGTCAAGCTACACCGGCCCCTGTGAGTGTAAACTGCCCCCCCACACACACACTATGATGGCACTTACGGGGGTCTGTGGATGACACTAATGGGGGATCTGTGGATGACACGTATATAGCATAATATGCTATATATGTGTCATCCACATAGCCCCCTGACAGTGGCATCCAGAGATCCCTCATAGTGTCATCCAGAGTTCCCCCCCCCATTAGTGTCATCCAGAGAGCCCCCCCCATTAGTGTCATCCAGAGAGCCCCCCCATATTAGTGTCATCCAGAGAGCCCCCCCATTAGTGTCATCCAGAGAGCCCCCCCCTATTAGTGTCATCCAGAGAGCCCTCCCCATTAGTGTCATCCAAAGATCCCCCCCATTAGTGTCACCCAGAGATCCCCCCCATTAGTGTCATCCACAGATCCCCCATAACAGTGTGTCATCCACAGATCCCCCATAACAATGTGTCATCCAAAGATCCCCCCATAACAGCGTCATCCACAGATCCTCCATAACAGTGTCATCCACAGATCCTCAGAACAGTGTCATCCACAGATAACCCCATAACAGATCCCCTGGTGGCACATTGGTTGGAAAACACTATTATATTCCCATTTATTAATTTATGAACACTTGTACAAAGGAAAAGAAAAGCCGTTGTCCATAGCAACTAAATTCCAGCTTTAATTTCTTTCATTGCTATCAGCAACTGCGCCGCTGTTTATACGAGGAATCGGTAATTGGTATCTGCGAGTACTTAAATAAAAGTATCGGCACTCGTACTCGGTCTTAAAAAAATGGTATCGGGACATCCCTAGTTATATTCTACTACATAGGAGCAGTATTATAGTAGTTATATTCTTGTACATAGGAGGCAGTATTATAGTAGTTATATTCTTGTACATAGGAGGCAGTATTATAGTAGTTATATCCTTGTACATAGGAGGCAGCATTATAGTAGTTACATAGGAGCAGTATTATAGTAGTTATATTATTGTTTATAGGAGCAGTATTATAGTAGTTATATTCTTGTACATAGGAGCAGTATTATAGTAGTTATATTCTTGTACATAGGAGGCAGTATTATAGTAGTTATATTCTTGTACATAGGAGCAGTATTATAGTAGCTATATTCTTGTACATAGGAGCAGTATTATAGTAGTTATATGCTTGTACATAGGAGCAGTATTATAGTAGTTATATTCTTGTACATAGGAGGCAGTATTATAGTAGTTATATTCTTGTACATAGGAGCAGTATTATAGTAGCTATATTCTTGTACATAGGAGCAGTATTATAGTAGTTATATGCTTGTACATAGGAGCAGTATTATAGTAGTTATATTCTTGTACATAGGAGGCAGTATTATAGTAGTTATATTCTTGTACATGGGAGCAGTATTATAGTAGTTATATTCTTGTACATAGGAGCAGAATTATAGTAGTTATATTCTTGTACATAGGAGCAGTACTATAGTAGTTATATTCTTGTACATTAGGAATCCTGTTATTAGGAAATCTGTGGATGACACATATGTGTCATCCACAGATCCCCCCTCCCCATAACAGGGTCCGTGTAGGAATGACACCAATACAAGGGGTGAGGCTGTGGGGTTTGTGGGGAGTCGCTCTGGTAGATAGCAGTGCGGGTGCAGTATAGAGGCAAAACTGAGTCCAGAAAGTGTAGCAAACTGTGTTTAATTCACACTTGTAGCAAATACACAGCAAACAGTCACTTGGTGTTAATTCACACACCTTTGCCTACTCCCAGTAAGAGCCGGCCCAGATTGGCTTTGCAGCCAAACTAAAAACAAGGTGTCAAACAGCACTAGCTTCTGCTGACACACGAAAACCCGGCTCTTACCTCACCGAGGCCAGGAACCTCGGTGACACGTACCTGCCATCGACCACGGTACCTTGCACCCTCTTACACACCCCCCCCCCTTTGTTCAACCCTGAGGGGGTGAACACATGTGAGGCAGTGGACGCGGGACGCGGGACAGGGCATCTGCGTTACCCTGCAAGCGGCCTGCCCTGTGTTCTAAAGAGACCTTAAAGTTCTGCAGGGATAGGAACCACCTGGTGACCCGAGCATTCCTCTCCTTTGCCTGGCTCATCCACTTGAGAGGGGAATGGTCAGTCACCAGACGGAACCTCCTCCCTAACAAGTAATAGCGGAGAGATTCGAGTGCCCACTTGATAGCCAGGCACTCCCTCTCCACTATACTATATCTGGACTCGGCGGGACTGAGCTTACGGCTCAGGAAGACAACAGGATGTTCTTCCCCGTTGACCTCCTGAGACAGTACCGCACCGAGGCCTACCTCCGAGGCGTCGGTCTGTACGACGAACTCCCTGTTGAAGTCGGGTGTCACCAAAACCGGGGACCCACACAGGGCCGACTTCAACGCGGAGAAAGCCTCCTCCGCCTTCTCACTCCAGCTAACCTTCCCAGACTTTCGCCCCTTCAACAGGTCTGTCAATGGCGCTGCTATTGTGGCAAAGTGGGGCACAAACCGCATGTAGTACCCTACCATTCCCAGGAAGGACTTTACCTGCCTGGTGGTGACCGGTCGGGGCCAGTTACGTATGGCTTCTACCTTAGTTACCTGCGGCTTGATGACTCCCCGCCCAATAACATATCCCAGATATTTAGTCTCTTCCAACCCAATCGCACACTTCTTTGGATTGGCAGTTAGACCAGCTTTCCTCAGGGCATCCACTACCGCCTGCACTTTGGGCAAATGGCTTTCCCAGTCGGTGCTGTGGATGATTACATCATCTAAGTAGGCCGAGGCGTACCGACGATGAGGTCGCAGCACTATGTCCATTAACCTTTGGAAGGTGGCGGGGGCACCATGCAGGCCAAAGGGTAACACCTTGTAGTGATACAGGCCCTGCGGGGTAACAAAAGCAGTTTTTTCCTTGGCCGACTCCGTTAAGGGTACCTGCCAGTATCCTTTAGTAAGGTCTAGCACAGAAAAATACCGGGCTTGTCCTAAATTCTCAACAAGCTCGTCTACCCGGGGCATGGGATACGCATCAAACTTGGACACTTCATTTAACTTTCGAAAATCGTTGCAGAACCGCAACGTCCCATCCGGCTTGGGTATTAGGACTATGGGACTGGCCCACTCACTTTTCGACTCCTCAATGACATCGAGCTTCAACATTAATTGCACTTCCTCCGCGATGGCCCGTCGCCGAGCCTCGGGTACCCGGTATGGTTTTAACCGGATCTTGGCCTGAGGCTCAGTGACGATGTCATGTTGTATGAGAGACTTGCGGCCAGGGAGGTCCGAGAACACATCCGTGTTCCGACTGACAAACTCCCTGACTTCCTGAACTTGTTTGGAAGACAGGCTGTCTGCAATTTTTACCGTGGCTACCGCTTCGCAGGCCTCGAACTGTGGGGCTGGACCCTTCTCACCCAGAAGCCCTGGCCGGGGGCTGTTGTCGTCGGTCGCGTTCCTATCCTTCCACGGCTTTAGTAAATTCACGTGGTACACCTGCTCCGGCTTGCGCTGCCCTGGCTGGTGTACCTTGTAATTTACTTCCCCTACCTTCTCAATCACCTCATAGGGGCCCTGCCACCTAGCTAGGAACCTGCTGTCAAGGGTGGGTACCAGAACCAAAACCCGATCTCCTGGATTGAAGCCCCGTACCCGAGCCTGACGATTGTACACCCTACTCTGGGCTTGTTGCGCTGCCTCCATATGCTCCCGGA
The DNA here is from genome assembly GCA_033119425.1 of Bufotes viridis. NCBI lineage: Eukaryota > Metazoa > Chordata > Amphibia > Anura > Bufonidae > Bufotes > Bufotes viridis. The sequence goes on along the minus strand of CM065591.1, from coordinate 493,548,404 downwards.
CCAGCGGCAACACCCTTTCCATCCGGTCTTGCATCTGGGTGACATACTCAATGACACTTTTGTGGGGGACAGGCTGTTGTTCCCACGCTTCCTTGGCGATATCCAACAGGCCCCGAGGGTGTCTGCCATAAAGCAGTTCGAAGGGCGAGAACCCAGTAGAGGACTGGGGCACCTCTCGCACTGCGAACATGAGATAGGGCAGAAGCAGGTCCCAGTCCTTCCCATCTCTAGACACCACCCTTTTTAACATATTTTTTAGAGTTTGGTTAAACCTCTCCACAAGACCGTCCGTTTGTGGATGGTAAACGGACGTCCGCAATTGCTTTATACGCAATAATTTACACAGTTCCCTCATAACTTTAGACATAAAAGGGGTCCCTTGGTCTGTCAGAATCTCTTTTGGCAGGCCCACACGGGAAAACATTTCCATTAACTCTTTGGCAATGAGCTTAGCCGAGGTATGTCGCAGAGGCACCGCCTCCGGATACCGAGTGGCATAGTCGAGAACTACCAGAATGTGTTGGTGGCCCCTGGCAGACTTCGGTACAGGCCCGACTAGATCCATAGCGATACGCTCAAACGGGACCTCAATGATTGGAAGAGGCACAAGGGGACTACGGAAATGTGGCTGGGGGCTATTTACCTGACAGGTTGGACAAGATTTACAATATTCTTCTACCTCCTTAAACACACCAGGCCAATAAAACCGCTGCAGTATGCGGTCCTGCGTTTTCTGCCACCCCAGGTGTCCCCCAAGAACATGTTGGTGGGCAAGCTCCATGACCAGCTTGCGATACGCTGTGGGCACCACCAACTTAGTTACTCCTCCTGAGGAAGCGAACACGCGAAACGCGCGTTGAGGAGCACCAGTCACCGCTACCGTCTCCTTCATCCATTTTCCTTCTGTGCTAGGTATGTTATCATTGATTGGAGCTATGTTTAGCCCGTATATTGTTTAATCTTTACACGCCCGCAGTTAGGATAGGTAGACTTTCAGTCACTTTAGCCCCCATTATTATATTATAGGTTGCAATGTTAATGGTGTATCACCCCTGGAAAATTATATATGAGCTGGGTACAGCAGTCATATTCAGAGGAAGGTAACCAATATTCATATGATATCTATGATTTGTGCGGCTTCACTATTGTGTTATTGTGATTGATGGGGCGGTTTATATGTTGATAGTCCCCACCCACTATGTATATGTTCTTAATTTTATGGGTTATTCAATAAAGTATTCTTATTTTAATGTTTATGTTGAGTTATTAATTTATTTATAAGTGGTATAAGATTCTAAAAAGGAGTACACCTAATTTATGGTGTGGATAACTCCGGGTGGTCCAATTTTGTATGTATACCACCAACTGTTCAACAGATTCACCCCGGATTTGGTTCACCCGATATAACATTTCTTGGTGAACGACAAAGCGGGGAAATATTAACTCAGCCCCTGGCTTCTGGGGTTTACCATCAATTTCCACCACATTCTCCCAGGCCCTAGTTAGGGTTTGGTCCCGGTGTTGGGCGGTCCCAAAATTGTCTCCGGAGACGTGGAGGTCTGCCAACTCAGGTCCTGGTGGCAAGTCCTCCATGTCTCCCACCATTACACTCAGTGGGGGTGTCTCCCCCTCTATCACAGCAGTGGTGGTCACCACTACCGCAGGCCCTTCGGACTCGGGCTCCCAGGGCTCTGGCCCCCCACTGGAACCAGGCCACTCTGCTAGGGTTGCCCCTGTCTCAGGGCTATTAGTCACTTTAATCTCAGGCCATAGTGACGGAAAACCAGGGAAGTCTCTCCCAATTATTAGTTCATACGGTAGCTTTGTGGAGATCGCCACTTCACAAGTCCATGTGCCGGCCGCCGTGGATAGAGACATTACAGCAGTGGGATAGTCCTTTAAGTCTCCATGTATGCACACCACACCAACTTTCCGGCCCGTATACTGGGTGGGCAGCACTAACCAGGGTTACTAGGCTCCCTGAGTCCAACAGCGCCACTGCCAGGTTATCACCCACTTGCACCTGGCACAGGTGACGATTGTCTACTGTCTCGGGGGTGCCGTTTGCACACAGTCTACGGGCATACATGCAAGCCCGGTACCCATAATTAATCTCCATGGGTTCTCCCCACTGTGGACAGTCGGCCCTTACGTGGCCAGGCTCGTGACACCGCCAGCAGACTATCGGGGCCGGGTCTACAGGGGGTACACCCCGAGCAGGTTTCTCGGGTACCAGTCGTCGGGACTGGATGGGAGTCCTCCGGGGTTTGACAGGCCCCCTCCCACCCTTTCAAGTTTTGGGTGGCCTCATAGCGCTCCACCAGGTCGACCATTTCTAGGGCATTGGTGGGTGATACCTGGCCGATCCAGTGCTGAAGGGGGTAAGGCAAGGCCCTCCAGAACATGTCAGCCAGCAGTCGGTCCAGCATAGCAGTTGGACTTAGAATATCAGGCTGCAGCCATTTTTGCAACCTGTGCAGCAACTCATAGTACTGCGGCCGGGCGGGTTCAGCCGCTTTAAAGTCCCACTGGTGGACCCGTTGAGCCCGGACTAACACGTTTACCCCCAGTCTGGCCAGGATCTCCCCCTTCACCGTGGGGTAATCAGCAGCCTGGTCATCTGCTAAGTCAAAAAAAACTTGTTGGGATCCGGATGCCAGGAACGGAGCGACCACCTCAGCCCACTCACGGTCACGGGGTAGCTTCTCCCTCACGGCCACCTTTTCAAAGACCACCAGATACGTCTCCACGTCGTCCGAGGGGGTCATCTTTGGGATCGCCGCACGGACCGCTTTCCGGGCATCAAGGTCGTGGTGGGACGCTCCTGCAGCTTGTAACGCCATCACGTGCTGTAATAGTAGTTGGTTGGTCTCCCGCTGCTGCACGTTAGCCTCCATGAGGGCTTTCACAGCCGCCTCCATGTTGCCAGAAATTCCTGTTTGCAACTTTGCCGGTTTTATATATGCCATGCACTTGTGCTCAGCAAAACACAAACAATTCGGCGTTCACGCCAGCCTCACTGCGCATGCCCGCATCCGACACCAAATGTGGGGAGTCGCTCTGGTAGACAGCGGTGCGGGTGCAGTATAGAGGCAAAACGGAGTCCAGAAAGTGTAGCAAACAGTGTTTAATTCACACTTGTAGCAAATACACAGTAAACAGTCTCTTGGTGTTAATTCACACCCATCAGAAAACGTGCAGCAAAACGAAATAGTCCAAAACAGGTTCCAGTCACCTGGGAGGCTTTAGGTGCAGGTTCGCACCTGGCTGTCAGTCCAGCCGCAAGGCGATCGACCTCCGGCTTCCAGGCCGTCTGCACTCCTCCTTGCTTGGGCTCTTGCTTCCAGCCCAGAGAACTCCACACAGCACAGAATGGATCAGAACCCCCAAACTCAAGTGATTCCACAGCCTAACAGCAGCTCCAGGACAATCACACTCAGCTGCTGAGGAGGCTGCTTTTTAAAGGCCCGGATAAAGTCCGGCCTGGACCGTGGGGAATAGGCACCCACCCAACTCTTTGCCTACTCCCAGTAAGAGCCGGCCCGGATTGGCTTTGCAGCCAAACTAAAAACAAGGTGTCAAACAGCACTAGCTGCTGCTGACACACGAAAAGCCGGCTCTTACCTCACCGAGGCCAGGAACCTCGGTGACACGTACCTGCCATCGACCACGGTACCTTGCACCCTCTTACAGGTTGTATCTGCTTTTTTGATGACAGCGCCAGCGGGGCCCGTGCAGTGACTTTATTCTACTACACCCCCCCCCCCCCACACTGTATATAATCTTAACTATATAACTGTAGTGATTTACTACAGTTATATAGTTAATAAGATTATATCCAGTGAGCGGGGGGGGATGAGGGGTGTAGAAGAATACAGTCACTGCACGGGCCCTGCTGTCATTATGAAATAGCATATGTGACCCCACCTCTTTTATTGGTGGTCATTCAGTAAATTTACCCTGGGGGGGTGGGGGGGTGTCTGTGGATGACAGATATGTGTCATCCACAGATTCTCCCCATAACAGGGTTCATTTAGTGAATGACCACCCAAATTCTGGTGACCCAATACATGGGAGTTGCATCTGCAGAGCTTTGTATAATGCCACCCCACACTGTAGTGTCCCCCACACAGTAATGTCCGCCACACTGCCCCCCACACAGTAATGTCCGCCACACTGCCCCCCACACAGTAATGTCCGCCACACTTCCCCCCACACAGTAATGTCTGCCACACTGCCCCCCACACAGTAATGTCCGCCACACTGCCCCCCACACAGTAATGTCCGCCACACTGCCCCCCACACTGTAGTGTCCCCCACACAGTAATGTCCGCCACACTGCCCCCACACAGTAATGTCCGCCACACTGCCCCCACACAGTAATGTCCGCCACACTTCCCCCACACAGTAATGTCGGCCACACTGCCCCCACACAGTAGTGCCCCCACACTGCCCCCACACAGTAATGTCTGCCACACTGCCCCCGCACAGTAATGTCCGCCACACTTCCCCCACACAGTAATGTCTGCCACACTGCCCCCACACAGTAATGTCTGCCACACTGCCCCCACACAGTAATGTCTGCCACACTGCCCCCACACAGTAATGTCCGTCACACTGCCCCCACACAGTAATATCCGCCACACTGCCCCCACACAGTAATGTCCGCCACACTGCCCCCCACACAGTAATATCCGCCACACTGCCCCCCACACAGTAATATCCGCCACACTGCCCCCCACACAGTAATGTCCGCCACACTGCCCCCCACACAGTAATGTCCTCCACACTGCCCCCCACACAGTAATGTCCGCCACACTGCCCCCACACAGTAACGTCCGCCACACCCCCCTCAACCACACAGCAGTGCCCCCACATAGTAATTTGTCATTCTCCCCCCCTCTTGTCATAATCCCCTCTTCTTGTCATGCTCTTTCTGCCCCCCCCCATGTTGTCATGCTCTTTCTGCCCCCCCATGTTGTCACAGACTTTATGTAAGGGGGCCCATCATTTTCACTGTACTTAATGCCGGGCCCGTCAGAGCGCTCCTCTCACCTCCATTATGTTCACTGCTCCAGGCTTCCGGGATCAGGCCCCAGCGCTGCCTCACATTAAGCAGGTTGGCGGAGCCTAACGGAGGTCCGTTAGGCTCCGCCCACCTTCTTACTGTGTTTCTAGTTAGAGGCAGCGGGGCCTGATGCTGGAGGCCTGAAGCAGTGACCATAATGGAGGTGAGAGGAGCGCTCTGATGGGGCCCGGCTCAGGGAATGACAGGAGGGAGCGCTGAGCCGTTCCCCCCTGTCAGTCCCTCTCCCTCTGGCCGGCCCCTGCCTGCGCCCTGAGGCTGGAGCCTCCCCAGCCTCTGTGTCGGCCCGGCCCTGCTCAGAACGCAAGTGTGAAAGAGGCCTAAAACAAAGTCAAGAGAACCACAGACACAAATGCACACCCCACCAATATCAGTAAATAATAAAAACACACTAATAGTGGCACATTGAAAATTGTATACAATAAGACCTGGTGCTAGTACAAAATGAGGTTAGCACCTAATACAGAATCCACCTATGTCCTAACATGAAGACATACCATGTATAACCCAGCTACATCAAAATCTATATGAGCATGAGTAAAGTATAATGTGACATCAGTAAGGTCAAAATCAAGCACAGAACACATTCAAGATAATGGCCCCATAACCTTTGTAAAAGCTTGTGCGGTGGACCTGTAGCGTATAAAAACGCCCCACGTGTATCTCCGGTAAATTCTGGCTTCCTCAGGGGAGTTTACCGGAGATACGCGTGGGCCTTATTGCATTGTATTATTGTATGCAATTTTTAATGTGCTCATGTGTTAGTGTATCCCAATACATTCTTCTTATTTACTGATATTGGCGGGATGTGCGATTGTGTCTGTGGTTCTCCTGACTGTGTTTCAGTCCTTTTTTTGTGTTGTGCTTTCCCCTTGAACCACTGTTGCACTCCCTGTACATTTATATCTGTGTGCCCCCCAATTCCCATCCTCACACCTGTCCATGGTTTGTATCTGGTATTGTAGTCCACCAACATTGAAGTGAATGGAGCTGCAATACCATTTACGACCTGTGTACAGTTGTGGCACTGGTTTTAATAGAAAGCCGCCACATTGTTAATTCAAGGCAGCTTCTTCATGGCTCTGCTTGGAATCTGTGAAACAGGAACAGCACCGCTCTTGTCAGAGTATTATGTCTGAAAGTGCAGCTCTCCCATGCAATACCGGATACAGCCCATGGACAAAAGTGTCGCTGTTCATGGACGCCCCAGCCCCTTTCCTACCTCTTTAACCACTTCAGCCCCCCTAGCTTAAACCCCCTTAATGACCAGGCCACTTTTTACAATTCCGCACTACACTACTTTCACCGTTTATTGCTCCGTCATGCAACTTACCACCCAAATGAATTTTACCTCCTTTTCTTCTCACTAATAGAGCTTTCATTTGGTGGTATTTCATTGTTGCTGACATTTTTACTTTTTTTGCTATTAATAAAAATTTAACGACATTTTTGCAAAAAAATGACATTTTTCACTTTCTGTTGTAAAATTTTTCAAAAAAACTACATTTCTATATAAATTTTTCTCTAAATTTATTGTTCTACATGTCTTTGATAAAAAAATCCAATAAGTGTATATTTATTGGTTTGGGTAAACGTTATAGCGTTTACAAACTATGGTGCAAAAAAGTGAATTTCGGCATTTTGAAGCAGCTCTGACTTTCTGAGCGCCTGTCATGTTTCTTCAGGTGCTAGAATGTCAGGAAAGTATAAATACCCCCCAAATCACACCATTTTAGAAAGAAGACACCCCAAAGTATTCGCGGAGGGGCATGGTGAGTTCATGTATCATTTCATTTTTTTTCACAAGTTAGCGGAAAATGACACTTTGGCCTCATGCACACGACCGTTTTTTTATGCTGTCCGCAAAAAGGGGTTCTGTTGTTCAGTCATCCGTGTCGGTTTTTGCCTTCCGTTGTGTTTCCGTGTGTCTTCCGTTTTTTTTAGCAGACATGACCCAAAAGAATTTACCAAAAGACAGGCTGTCAATGTTTCCCAAGTGCCTGCCAAGGGATCCGCAAAAAAAACGGACATGGAACGCGGATGACACACGGATGGCCATCCGCATTTTTCACGGACCCATTGACTTGAATGGGTCCGTGAACCGTTTTTCACGGACAAGAATAGGACAGGTTATATTTTTTTGATGGACTGGAATCACGGACCACGGATGCGGAGGACAAACGGTGCATTTGCCGAGGTTTCCACGGACCCATTGAAAACCAATGAGTCCGCAGAAAATCACGAAAAACGGAGCAACGGACACGGAATCAAACAACGGTCGTGTGCATGAGGCCTTTCTGAGAAAAAAAAAAAAAGTTTCAATTTCTGATAACTTCTGGCAAAAAAAAAAAAATCTCAGACGGACTTACTATGCCCCTCAGTGAATACCTTGGGGTGTCTACTTTCCGAAATGGGGTCATTTGTGGGGTGTGTTTACTGTTCTGGCATTTTGGGCGGGGCTAAATTGTGAGCCGCCATGTAAAACTGTAGCATCCCCAAGTCAGAGCAATGTGTGGGACTAACCTGGGGAATGCCAGTGATGGAGAGGCCGGCACGCTGTTCCTCTGGGGCACTCTCTGGGTTCTTGAGGGACACAGCCAGGTGGAATGTGAGGTGCCCTTGGTGTTGTAGTTTAACGTGCCTATGGCTGAGTCCCTGGTGTTTCGTGACGCCAGTGCCAATTAACGGTGGCACACCGTTTGCTGATAGTAGGAATAACTGAGGAACCACTTTATGATAAAACAGAACTTTAACTTTACTGTAGTACTTGTTGGTTATCATACACGGACATAGATGGAAGCGCAGTTCCTTTGAAGACGGTTGGTTTCAGTAAGTTACAGGTTACAGTACATATGGCAGTCTCTGACATAGCAAGGAGATCACAGAGGGTTAACACACAGGACTCTCACAGTACAGGCGGCTTGCACTCTCTACCTGTCTGATCCTGGAAATGTAGACACTTTCTTCCAAGGCCCGAATGCCCTCTCTTGGCTTATATCCTTGGGATTAGATTAAGTACCTCCTCTGGTATTTGTAGTACCTCTTGCTGTCTTGGTTGCTGCTCTGCCTTCCCTCAGCTCCTCAGGCTGGTGATCAGAAACGCTCCTGCTGGAATCCTTCTCCTGTTTGCAGCTCGACTAAGGAGGCAACACATCTCCACTAGTCCTAGGGTCTGGACTGCTCCTCCCAGGGAATGAATCTTCCTAGGCTGGACCCTCTCAGGCTATAGGGCCTGGGCTGACTTCAACAGGCGCAGGGCCTGAACACTGGACACCTTCACAGGCTCATGGCCTGGGCTTAACTTTACAGGCACAAGGCCTGGGCTTCAACTAACTGTGCCTTCCCTGACTGGGCCTTATATAAACTAGGGCTCCCTAGCTCCCTCTAGTGACTAGAGCTGGAATGAAATCCCTAGCAGGCCTGCACATGCAATACTCACAGTAACAGGGAAGTGCATAGCATTACATTACATCAGAAGATTATTTATACCAACCTCCCCATAAATAAAGGGGAAACGACTGCACACCAGTGACCCTTCTGTAGTGACGGGCATCACAGCTCCCGTACACTACATACCCCGCTGCTTTAAGCTGAGTACGACCTCGTACTCCAACAGGGCCCGCCCAACTGGAATTTTCACCTGAAATAGAAAAAAGACACATGCAGGCATACATATTCATATATATCAGCATCATCTGCATAGATATTCATATCAGGTCCAATTGGCAAAGGTGAAGTGCGGTGACAAGGGGCGTCGTTCTCTTCTCTCAGGATAGTGAATGGAACTGGGGCGCTGACCTGGCACAGCGGATATTAATGAACCAGGATAGTCCATGACATAATATGAGTCCATAATAAAATATTATAAATTTTGGCTCACACTCAGGAGTCCATGGAAATAAAGATCACAGAGGCTCGCACATGGGGAGTCCATCTCTGGGCACATTGACTTGGATATGAAATCTGCAATAAATACGGTCAGTAATACACATATAGAATTACAATACAGGACTCTGACAATACCAGGGCCATGTTATCCTGGCAAGTCCTGCGTACCCTAAAAGTGCTGACATAAAATTCCCTTTCAACCTGAAATGGGGGTTAAAAGGGGAAAAGGTGCAAATAAAAGCACAACTTGGATTGAGATTGTTTTATCAAAGCAGGCAGGGTGTCCCGGAAACCAACAGGGCAGACTGGGAGCAGTGGTTCCACAGTGGCAACTTATCTTCACAAAAATGCCACCGGCCGTGGAGAACTGGCAGCAAGCTCTACCAGCCTGACAACAATATGGGATAGCTCCTGCAACACCTCCAGATACTCCTGTGAGATTCAGCAGCATGGCCTAGCAGGCCTGCTCACAGGTGCGTGTCAAACTCCTCTGACTCCTCTCCAGAGGAATAATCACTGGGTTCCCGCAGCAATTGATCTGGCCTAGCAGGCCATATTTGGAAGCCGTCTCCCCTTACTATCTTGATTGGAGGGGGTCTATCCAGCATAGCTTTCACTTCTGCCTCGGTTCTGGGGAACGGGACCCACTGGACACACCCAGCGTAACCGAGGTCCTCCACCCAGTATACCCGTCTCTGCAGCAATTCAAGAGCTGACGGTCCGCTTGCAGGCGGCTCCAGTGGAGGTGTATCAATCGTTTCGGTATCGACCGCTGCCAGCCGTCGGGCCTCAGCGCAGGCCTCGGACCGCAGGCAACTGTCTTGCATCTCCCGCTTTACCTCTCGCTGTACGGCCTCAGGAGGTGGATACTGATCAGCGGGGCTCTGCAGCACAATGGGCTCCCAGAATACATCGGGCTCAAAAAAGATCTGTCTATGCAGGTAAGTGGAGCGGGGCGGTTTGGATCCCGGAGCCTCAACTTGAGCGGACAAGACACCCTCATCCTCGTCTTCCCAGGTCTCAGGCCTTACCCTGGGGCGGATAACCGCAGTGGCATAGGGTCCCCTTAAGCCTTCCGCGGGAGTATACTCCACAATTTCTCCCAACACGAGGTTATGCAGGCGATCGGGCAGATAGTGGCGCTTCACCGAGCGCCTATTGACATAAAGGTCCCGGCCTGTCCCCAGCTCCTGAATAAAGCCGAAACCCCGGTCCTTATCAAAGGCCACCACTATACCGCGGCGTCTCTCCAGCTGAGGCTTACCCTGGTATGGGTCTTCTTGGATGGACTTCGCCATCTCTTCAAAGTGTTTCTTCCGCATAGTGGTCTTTTTGGCCACCGCGGCCCGTAGTTCGGCCATCAGCGTCGGCCATTGCGGGTGCCGGCGGCGGATCCCACGGCGATCAGCAGCTTGCTCTCGCTGGTGGATGGTCCAGGCTGGAGGGTCCCAGGTCTCCGGTGCAGGGGAGTCTGGTGGTGTGGCGCCCCACTCTCCTATGGGCTCTGGCTCGGGCATGTTAGCGTCCGGCGCCGCCATCTTCTCACCAGTTTCTTCTTTCAGCTCAAACACAGGCTCCTCCCCCGGGCTGGGCAGATCTTTCCTGGTCACAGGCCCGCCCCTAGGTATAACGCAATAGGGTAGGCGGCCACATTATAATCCACAAAGATGGGCGGAATCCCAGGGCAGTTTTCTCCTCCCTCCTGGAGGGTTTTGGCGCCAAATATTCGCGCCACTGAGGATAGTGATGGCGCAAGAAGAAGTCCAATAGCGCCGGCGGCCATCTTGGGCGCCATGATGCATCAATTCAATGACAGCAAGCAGGATGTTAAAAAGTCCACAAAAACACACTTTGAAGTGGCGATTTTCTTCCTCTTGATAGCGCAATACTGCACAGCGCTTTCTGGAGACTTTAGGGACACTTTTTGTATGTTTTTCAGTCCACAAAGTTCACTTCAAATAAACAGGCGTTTTGTCACTTGGCAAACTGGTTAAGGCACAAAGTTCACGCTTTTGCTCACAGTCCGTAAAACGTGCGTATCCTGTTCGTGACGCCAAAATGTAGCATCCCCAAGTCAGAGCAATGTGTGGGACTAACCTGGGGAATGCCAGTGATGGAGAGGCCGGCACGCTGTTCCTCTGGGGCACTCTCTGGGTTCTTGAGGGACACAGCCAGGTGCAATGTGAGGTGCCCTTGGTGTTGTAGTTTAACGTGCCTATGGCTGAGTCCCTGGTGTTTCGTGACGCCAGTGCCAATTAACGGTGGCACACCGTTTGCTGATAGTAGGAATAACTGAGGAACCACTTTATGATAAAACAGAACTTTAACTTTACTGAAGTACTTGATGGTTATCATACACGGACATAGATGGAAGCGCAGTTCCTTTGAAGACGGTTGGTTTCAGTAAGTTACAGGTTACAGTACATATGGCAGTCTCTGACATAGCAAGGTGATCACAGAGGGTTAACACACAGGACTCTCACAGTACAGGCGGCTTGCACTCTCTACCTGTCTGATCCTGGAAATGTAGACACTTTCTTCCAAGGCCCCAATGCCCTCAATCTGGCGTATATCCTTGGGATTAGATTAAGTACCTCCTCTGGTATATATATAGTACCTCTTGCTGTCTTGGTTGCTGCTCTGCCTTTCCTCAGCTCCTCAGGCTGGTGACCAGAAATGCTCCTGCTGGAATCCTTCTCCTGTTTGCAGCTCGACTAAGGAGGCAACACATCTCCACTAGTCCTAGGGTCTGGACTGCTCCTCCCAGGGAATGAATCTTCCTAGGCTGGACCCTCTCAGGCTATAGGGCCTGGGCTGACTTAAACAGGCGCAGGGCCTGAACTCTGGACACCTTCACAGGCTCATGGCCTGGGCTTAACCTTGCAGGCACAAGGCCTGGGCTTCAACTAACTGTGCCTTCCCTGACTGGGCCTTATATAAACTAGGGCTCCCTAGCTCCCTCTACTGACTAGAGCTGGAATGAAATCCCTAGCAGGCCTGCACATGCAATACTCACAGTAACAGGGAAGTGCATAGCATTACATTACATCTGAAGATTATTTATACCAACCTCCCCATAAATAAAGGGGAAACGACAGCACACCAGTGACCCTTCTGTAGTGACGGGCATTACAACTCCCGTACACTACAAAACCTAATGGTACTCGTTGGAATTTGGGCCCCTTTACGCACCCAGGCTGCAAAAAAGTTTCACTCATGTGGTATTGCCGTACTCAGGAGAAGTAGGGCAATGTGTTTTGGGGTGTATTTTTACATATACCCATGTGATATTTTTCACACAAAGTATGGGTATATATAAAAATACACCCCAAAACACATTGCCCTACTTCTCCTGAGTACTGGCGATACCACATGTGTGACACTTTTGCAGCCTGAGTGCAAAGGCCCTAAAACCAATGAGTACCTTTAGAATTTCACAGGGCATTTTTACGCATTTGGATTCCAGACTTCTTCTCACGCTTTAGGGGCCCCTAAAATGCCAGGACAGTATAAATACCCCACATGTGACCCCATTTTGGAAAGAAGACACCCCAAGGTATTCTGTGAGGGGTATGGTGAGTTCATGTAAAATTTTATTTTTGTCACAAGTTAGTGGAATATGAGACTTTGTAAAAAAAAAAAAAAAAAAATCAATTTCCGTTGACTTGTGCCAAAAAATAAAAATTCTGTGGACTCACCATGCCCCTCACGGAATACCTTAGGGTGTCTTCTTTCCAAAATGGGGTCACATGTGGGGTATTTATACTCACCTGGCATTTTAGGGGCCCCTAAAGCGTGAGAATCCAAATGCGTAAAAGCCCTGTGAAATCCTAAAGGTACTCATTGGTTTTAGGGCCCTTTACGCACCCAGGCTGCAAAAAGTGTCACTCATGTGGTATCGCCGTACTCAGGAGAAGTAGGGCAATGTGTTTTAGGGTGTATTTTTACATATACCCATGCTGCGTGTGAGAAATATCGCTGTAAACGACAACTTTTTACATTTATTTATTCAAAGTTGTCAATTTACAGAGATATTTCTCTCACCCAGTATGGGTATATGTAAAATACACCTAAACACATTGCCCTACTTCTCCTGAGTACGGCGATACCACATGTGTGACACTTTTGCAGCCAAGATGCGTAAAGGGACCCAAATTCCAACGAGTACCTTTTAGGAGGAGCATTTTTACGCATTTTCTTCTCACGCTTTAGGGCCCCTAAAATGCCAGGGCAGTATAAATACCCCACATGTGACCCCATTTTGGAAAGAAGAAACCCCAAGGTATTCCATGAGGGCATGGCGAGTTCATAGAAGATTTTTTTGGCACAAGTTAGTGGAAATTGATTTTTATAGTTTTTCTCACAAAGTCTCCCTTTCCGCTAACTTTTGACAAAAAGTTTAATTTTCATGGACTCATTATGCCCTCAGCGAATACCTTGGGGTGTCTTCTTTCAAAATGAGGTCACATGTGGGTATTTATACTGCCCTGGCATTTAGAGGCCCTGAAGCGTGAGAAGAAAAATGCGTAAAATGCCCTCCTAAAAGGTACTCATTAGAATTTGGGCCCCTTTGCGCATCTTGGCTGCAAAAAGTGTCACACATGTGGTATCGCCGTACTCAGGAGAAGTAGGGCGATGTGTTTTAGGTGTATTTTTACATATACCCATGCTGGGTGAGAGAAATATCTCTGTAAATTGACAACTTTAAATAAAAAAATTTAAAAAGTTGTCGTTTACAGCGATATTTCTCACACCCAGCATGGGTATATGTAAAATACACCCAAACCACATTGCCCTACTTCTCCTGAGTACGGCGATACCCATGAGTGACACTTTTTGCAGCCAAGATGCGCAAAGGGCCCTAAAACCAATGAGTACCTTTAGGATTTCACAGGGCTTTTTACGCATTTGGATTCTCACGCTTTAGGACCCCTAAAATGCCAGGGCAGTATAAATACCCCACAAGTGACCCCATTGTGGAAAGAAGACACCCCAAGGTATTCTGTGAGGGGTATGGCGAGTTCACAGAAAAAAAAAAATTGGCACAAGTTAGCGGAAATTGATTTTTTTTTTTTTTTTTTACAGTCTCATATTCCACTAACTTGTGACAAAAATAAAATTTTCCATGAACTCGCCATACCCCTCACGGAATACCTTGGGGTGTCTTCTTTCTAAAATGGGGTCACATGTGAGGTTTTTGTACTGCCCTGGCATTTGAGGTCTCCGTAATCATTACACGTATGGCCAGCATTAGGAGTTTCTGCGATTCTCCGTATATTGAGCAGACGGGTAATGAGATTTTTTTTTTCCGTTCAGCCTCTGCGCTGAAAAAAAAAAAAAAAATGAACGGCACAGATTTCTTCATTCGCATCGATCAATGTGGATGAAAAAATCTCTGCCAAAATCAGTGACAGCGGTGCGGTGGGCTGGGCGCTAACTACCTAACAAGTAGCTAACTAACTGGCGGTGATAAGAGACCCTTATGCCCCATTCACACGTCCGCAATTCTGTTTGCGGAACGGAATTGCGGACCCATTCATTTCTATGGGGACAGACTTTGTCCCGCTCGGATCCGGAATTACGGATCCGCGCTTCCAGGTCTGCACTTCCGTTCTGCAAAAATATAGAACATGTCCTATTCTTGTCTGCAATTGCGTACAAGAAAAAGCATTTTCTATATAGTTCTGGCAATGTGCAGATCTGCAAAATGCGGAAAGCACATTGCCGGTGTCCGTGTTTTGAGGTTTTGAGGATCTGCGGATCGGATCCGCGGATCGGATCCGCGGATCGGATCTGCGGATCCGTGAATCCACGGATCCGCAAAACACATATGGACGTCTGAATGGAGCCTTACAAGGGGTGTGATCACTGACAGGGGGGTGATCAGGGGGTCTAGATGGGGTGATCAAGGGGTTAATAGGTGAGGGGGTGGGGGGTTAGTGTAGTGTTTGGTGCAACTTTACTGTGTTACCTGGTCCTCTGGTGGTCGATCCCAGTAAATGGGACCAGAGGACCAGGTAGCAGCTATATCAGACGCTGTTAACAAAACAGCGTCTGATATACTTGTTTGATGCAATTTATATCGCATCTACAGCCTGCCAGCGATTGATCATCGCTGGCAGGCTGTAGCCGAACTGCCGTGCCGCGCTTCTCTGTGAACGCGCACGCGCGCGCGTTCACAGGAAATCTCGGCTCTCACGAGATGACGCGCCGACGCGTCATCTCAGAGCTACAGGACCGCCCGCAGGACGCATCCCTGCGTTAGGCGGTCCTGTACTGGTTAAGAACCTCATAAAAGAACCAAATTAACAGCCTAAGGCCTCATGCACACAAATGTATTTTCTTTTCGTGTCCGTTCCATTTTTTTTTGCGGACTGTATACGGAAGCATTCATTTCGATGGGTCCGCAAAAAAAACGGAAGTTACTCCGCGTGCATTCGGTTTACATGTGTCCGTATTTCTGTTCCGCTAAAAAATAGAACATGTCCTATTATTTTCCGCATTACGGACATGGATAGTACTGTTCTGTTAGGGGCCAGCTGTTCCGTTCCACAAAATACGGAATGCACACGGACGTCATACGTATTTTTTGCAAATCCGTTTTTTGCGGACCGCTGTATACATACGGACGTGTGCATGAGACCTAAAGCTGTAACAAAAAAGGAGAATCCATGATGATATAGGAACTAAGATTCGGACTGGAATTTAGAATCTTCTGGCAAAACGAAAAAAAAAAAAACTAATTTGAACTATTGTTGATGTCGTGAGATAAAATAACGTAGGACATACGAGGAGAGTTTTCGTTCGCAAGGTGAAACAGAAATGAATAGAGCAGGAAAAAACGAAAAATGAGAACTTTTTGTGATTTCTTTATTCTGTGGTAGAAACATACATATAATCAGAGTCTAAAGAATGATTCACCCGCCACTGGTGTGCCGTGCCTTTAAGGATGGCGAGGACTTAGAAAGGAGTAGGTTGGAAAAAAATACCAGTAACTTTCTTTTCTTGCGGTTGAATAGAACAGCCGGGCGCCCGGCAGCAGTGCCTTGTGGGAGAACAACATGTGCAGTTAATTAGGACAGAGCTAACAGCAGGCGTGGACCAAATGCTCTTGTTTTATTAGAAGTCCCGTACTTGCCAGAATGTTGTCAGCAAACTGCTAAAACCAGCATTTTCCAGGGGGCTCCCATTACTTACAGGAGAAACGGGAGATGTTCCGCTCTTAACATTAATGCCGTTAGTGGCGTAGGTGAAGGCTCACGGTCTCGTCCACAGCCCATTTGTAACGTTCCGCTGCATCACGAGGCTAATTTCACACTAGCGGCAGGGGAGTCCGTCAGGCTGTTCCAGCGGGGTGAACAGCCTGTCGGATCCGTCCTGCCGCTAGTTCACGTGCTGCCCCGGACTGCCGATCCATCCCCATTGACTATAATGGGGGCAGAGGTCCGGCGGCAGCACGGCAGCGCATGGCGAGAGGTCGCCGGACTAAAAGTACGACATGCAGTACTTTTAGTCCGGCGGCCTCTCGCCACGTGCACTGCCGCTGGAACTCCGCCCCCATTATAGTCAAGGAGGACGGAGCGGCAGCAATCCGGGGGCACGCGTGAACTAGCGGCAGGACGCATCCGACAGGCTGTTCACGCCGCCGGAATAGCCTGACGGACTCCCCTGCCGCTAGCCTTAGGCCTCTTGCAAACAAACGTGTACGCCCCGTGCCCGTGTTGCGGCCCGCAATGCACGGGCACCATTCCATGGCCATTCCGCATCACAGATGCGGACCTATTCATTTCAAAGGGTCTGCAAATCCGGAGATGCGGAATGGTAAGCAACGGAATGACGGAATGGAATACTACGGAAGTACTATGGAGTGCTTACGTGGTGTTCTGTTCCGTACATCCGTCCTGCAAAAAGACAGAACATGTCCTATCTGTTTGCGGAATGGGCGATCTGCTGCGGCTGCTCCGCGGTCGGCGCTAATGTGCCACAAACAGGAAGTTAATATCACCAACCATTCCCATTTTATTAAGGTGTATCCATATAAATGTCCCACCCTGTAGTTTGTTCCGTCCACCCAGCTACTTTTGTGGGCCAGGACCTCCCATTGTTCCCAGTGAGCCGTCTTCTGTGCAGGGGTAAGGCACTAGACAGAACGCAGTTCTGCCCATCCCAGCAGATGCTCAGCCTGTGTCCCACCTTCACCGCCCGCTTCTGGATGGAAAGATCCCCTGTTCGCAGCCCCAATATCAAATTTATATGGACAGGTGCAAAACCTACCCCTGCAGTACCACAATGTGTGGGTCTACTGCTCCATCGGAGCCCACAAGCCATGGGACGTGCCTGTATCCTGTCCTTGGGGGCTAAATGCCCTCCCTCCCTGTGCATTGCTTTACTTTGGGGACACAAATCGCATGATTGCCAGCACTACCAAATTTTCAGATACAATCCCAGCAAATTTGGGTTATGTCCCAAGCTATAAATGGGTGGGGCATGTATAAGCCCCACCCAGTAGTGGGCATTCCTGGGCGGGTTTGCCTTTACCAGATTGTGGCCTAAAGTAATAAAGTAAAATCAGACATCATATAGAACAGGGGTGCACAACCTGCGGCCCGGGGGCCACAAGCGGCCCTCGATACCATTCTGTGCGGCCCCCAAACATCTGGTAAAAGACATGTAGGTCTATGTCTTATGGCTTCTTACATGTATCTTCCATGTATTCTCCTATTAGATGGGAGTCCTAGAACTGTAACTAGACATTTATAGTATATACTGTATGTTCAATATGCCAAAAATACAGTATTTCAGTTGGTAATACCCCTTTAAGTTTTATTTTCGGCCCTTGGAATTGGTTCAGGCTGACAATGTGGCCCCCAACCAGAAAAGGTTGTGCACCCCTGATATAGAACATGACGTTCCTTTTCTAACATGGCTAGAACCCGCCTGCACCTCACATAGATCCGAGTTCTCGCCATTCATTACTGTGGTAGATTTGTTTCAAACTGGCAGCTCAGGGGTAGTGTCCTTTCTGCTGAAGCTCACTCCCTGTTTCATCTCAGAGTGGAATTGAGCATGTGCGACCACCTCGACACTGTTACCGAGACGGACACAGAAATAAGGAAATGAACAAACAGCAGGTGGCAGCGCTCTACAGATACATTTTATTGACTATATATTTCGATTCAGGCGCTGATTTGAAAAATGTTGAATATTTTTCACAGGACAAACCCTTAAAGTGCTCCAAATTTATTATGAAAGTGGGATTGTTACTTTGGAGACCCAAAGGAGCACTATATGGGCAGACAGGGGGCAATTTTATTTAGGTATTCTATTGTGGGGTACACATGGGGCAGCTATGGCTTTGTGGAGGTACAAACATAAAAGGTCTGCATCAGTGGGTCGGGTAAGGCCTCTTCCACACAAACGAGTTTGCCCCGTGCCCGTGCTGCAATGCACGGGCACCATGGGAGATAGGTGGTCTCGTAGGGTGTCTTGCATTGAAATCTGCTGCAATGACCCGGTTACTGTGTTCACCAGACATCAACAATTCTATCCGCTCCTCACGTGTTAACTCATGAAAGAATAAAGTTACGTTAAAACCAAGCGCACCATTGTTTTTCTTGTGAAATTCCCAATAAGTTTGATGTGTCACATGACCCTCTTCCTATTGAAAAAACAAAAGTTGGATTCAAAATGTCCGACTTCAAAATGGCCGCTACGGTCACCACCCATCTTGAAAAGTTTCCCCCCTCACATATACTAATGTGCCACAAACAGGAAGTTAATATCACCAACCATTTTATTAAGGTGTATCCCTATAAATGGCCCACCCTGTATTTCCAGGCTCAACCCCCTTGTGCCATCACTCATAATGAGGTGGATGTATAGATAGATGTATTGTTATACTCACTTATATAGTGCTGACATATTCCGCAGCGCTTTACAGACATTAGCATCGCCCCGTGCTGCCCATAGATGATAATAGACAGAACCATAGATAGGGGCTCAAAATCTAGGGTCCCTATTAGTATGTCTAGGAGCGAGGGAGGAAACGGGGAGAACATACAAACTCCATGCAGATGTTGTCCTTGGACCCCAGTGCTGCAAGGCAAAAGTGCTAACCACTGAGCCATCGTGCTGCCCATAGATTCTTAGAAATGAGATACATAATAGATAGATAATAGATGGATGGATTGATAGATATGAGATAGATAGATAGATAGATAGATAGATAGATAGATAGATAGATAGATAGATATGAGATAGATAGATAGATAGATAGATATAGATAGATAGATAGATAGATAGATAGATAGATAGATAGGAGATAGATAGGAGATAGATAGATAGATAGATAGGAGATAGATAGATAGATAGATAGATAGATAGATAGATAGATAGATAGATAGATAGATAGAATAGATAGATAGATAGATAGATATATAGATAGATAGATAGATAGATAGATATGAGATAGATAGATAGATAGATAGATAGATATGAGATAGATAGATAGATATGAGATAGATAGATATGAGATAGATAGATAGAGATAGATAGATAGATAGATATGAGATAGATAGATAGATAGATATGAGATAGATAGATAGATAGATAGATAGATTGAGATAGATAGATAGATATGAGATAGATAGATAGATAGATATGAGATAGATAGATAGATGAGATGAGATAGATGATAGATAGATAGATAGATAGATAGATATGAGATAGATAGATAGATATGAGATAGATAGATAGATAGATAGATAGATAGATAGATAGATATGAGATAGATAGATAGATAGATAGATAGATAGATATGAGATAGATAGATAGATATGAGATAGATAGATAGATAGATAGATAGATAGATATGAGATAGATAGATAGATAGATAGATAGATATGAGATAGATAGATAGATAGATAGATAGATAGATAGATATTAGATAGATAGATAGATAGATAGATAGATATGAGATAGATAGATAGATATGAGATAGATAGATAGATAGATAGATAGATATGAGATAGATAGATAGATAGATATGAGATAGATAGATAGATAGATAGATAGATAGATATGAGATAGATAGATAGATAGATAGATAGATAGATAGATATGAGATAGATAGATAGATAGATAGATAGACCATAGATAGATAGATAGATAGATAGATAGATAGATAGAGGGTAAATAGGAGCCCCTGAGTTAGTCTCTTCCTACAAGTAATATTCTTGCCTCCTCTTGTATTATTGGTGTCTGTCTGCTGGATACAGTTGTCATTGACCTCTGAGATTTGCCACGATCATCTCTAGTCTTGTAATTCTATTATGCCGCAAAATCCAATTGTTTGTGTGATATCGGAGAAGTGAGCGAGGGGCCCCTGAGAGTCCATCCATGGCAGACGATGTCTAGTGTGAGAGATGACACGTGATCTAATGCTCCGCTTAGAGAAAGAAGATTCGGCCTGAAATAGACAAACTGTAAATTTGCTGTGAAGGTAAAGTCAGTCTCCAGTCACCACATGTTGTCCGCACTACAGCGTGAGGAGGTGCTATAGATAAGGCTACTTTCACACTAACGGTTTTTGCGGATCCGTCATGGATCTGCAAAAATGCTTCTGTTACAATAATACAGCCGCATGCATCCATCATGAATGGATCCGGTTGTATTATGTCTTCTATAGCCATGACGGATCCGTTTTCTATTGTGCCAGATTGTGTCAGAGAAAACAGATCCGTCCCAATTTGGCTCCACTTCGTCAAGGGGAAAAGCAAAACGCTGCAGGCGGCCTCCAGAGCGGAATGGTGACTGAACAGAGGCAAACTGATGCATTCTGAGCAGATCCTTTTCCATTCAGAATGCATTACCCTAGGTACACACCTAAGCGTTTTTCAGCGCGTTCAAACGCGCTGTAAAACGCACAACATGTGGAAAGCCGTGCTTCCCTATGGGCATGGTTCACATTTGGGCGTTTTACAGCGCGTTTGAACGCGCTGAAAAACGCCAAACGCTATTGCTTCAGCATGAGCTTCTTTTGGGCGTTTTAACGCGCCTATGGACCATGCTGAAATAGGGGAGAATCACTGAATCGCGCGTATGATGCGCGTTTCTTAGTTACGAAAACGCGCATCCAAAAATGCGCGTAAAACGCGCGTCATACGCGCGATTCAAAAACGCTTAGGTGTGTTCCCAGCCTTAGGGCAAAATTGATCCGTTTTGGACCGCTTGTGAGAGCCCTGAACAGATCTCAGAAACGGAAAGCCAAAACGTGAGTGTGAAAGTCGCCTTCCTCTTGTATACTAGTCATCAGAATGCTCTTGTACTGCACCTTGTGCTGTTTATTAGAATGCTGTTGTGCCAATGAGTTGGTCATTAGAATGCTCAAGTGCATTCATTTTGTACTTTGTGCTATTTATTAAAATGCTCCTGCAGCATTGGCTGATTGGTAGAATGCTCTTGTGCCGATTGTTAATATGCTCTTGTATAATGTGTCAATTGTTAGAATGCTCTTTTACTATGTGCAGGTCATTAGAATGCTCTTTTACTATGTGCAGGTCATTAGAATGCTCTTTTACTATGTGCAGGTCATTAGAATGCTCTTTTACTATGTGCAGGTCATTAGAATGCTCTTTTACTATGTGCAGGTCATTAGAATGCTCTTTTACTATGTGCAGGTCATTAGAATGCTCTTTTACTATGTGCAGGTCATTAGAATGCTCTTTTACTATGTGCAGGTCATTAGAATGCTCTTTTACTATGTGCAGGTCATTAGAATGCTCTTTTACTATGTGCAGGTCATTAGAATGCTCTTTTATTATGTGCAGGTCATTAGAATGATGCTGATTGTTAGAAAGCTCTTTTATTATGTGCAGGTCATTAGAATGCTCTTTTACTATGTGCAGGTCATTAGAATGCTCTTTTACTATGTGCAGGTCATTAGAATGCTCTTTTACTATGTGCAGGTCATTAGAATGCTCTTTTACTATGTGCAGGTCATTAGAATGCTCTTTTATTATGTGCAGGTCATTAGAATGCTCTTTTACTATGTGCAGGTCATTAGAATGCTCTTTTACTATGTGCAGGTCATTAGAATGCTCTTTTACTATGTGCAGGTCATTAGAATGCTCTTTTACTATGTGCAGGTCATTAGAATGCTCTTTTACTATGTGCAGGTCATTAGAATGCTCTTTTACTATGTGCAGGTCATTAGAATGCTCTTTTACTATGTGCAGGTCATTAGAATGCTCTTTTACTATGTGCAGGTCATTAGAATGCTCTTTTACTATGTGCAGGTCATTAGAATGCTCTTTTACTATGTGCAGGTCATTAGAATGCTCTTTTACTATGTGCAGGTCATTAGAATGATGCTGATTGTTAGTTGGTTGTTAGAACGTTAGATTGAGCAGATAGATTACATCACTAGTCTGGTTATCGAAAACCTAGTGGCTCACCCTTCGTGATTTCTGCACTGTCTATGGCTCACCCACTGCCAATGGAGCTATTGGTAATAATGTATGATTGAAGTGACAGGCACTCTACCATCTGGACTGGAATTATATGCAAAACCGTACAAGTGCAAGATATCAATCCTTTAATGGTACCAATTAATAATACATGATATCTTTTAATTAAAATATATTTAAAAAAAAACATATCAAAATGTGAAAACAGATATGAAAATGTAAAAAAGACCCAATGGTTTAAAATGGTTTAAAAAATGAAAATAAAAAATATAAAAATAGAATAAAATTAATAGTTCATGATTTTTGGTTATGATTGATTGTAACAATTCGCCTTGTTAGCCCTAATTCATATAAATACATAATCATTAGTCGTTCGTAGTGGTTACTGTGAGCTCATGTAAATAAATAGGTGGTTGGTCATTCATAAATGGTTGCTCCAATCTTTGCATCAAAAAATAACCGATAATGCTGAATCCTCCTTAAAGGGGAATTCAGAAAATAAAATTACTGAAAATACTTAAATATAAATGATAAATACATTTCCAAATACCTTTCATTAGTTATATTGTCTGGGGAGCAATCATTAGGAAAAATAAAATGGCCGCCGTCCTATTAGTACACACAGAACCTGTCCTAATCAACCAGCAGGACAAGTTACTTCACAACACTGAGGTAAAGTGCTGCCTCATCCTCCTCTCTGCTTGTCGGGGATTATGATCCTGAATACAGATGATAAGATCTCCAGCTGAATATCTGTAGGAATGGAGTCCATGAGGAGACATGAAGTACGGAGAGGAGGGTGGGGATATAGTAATGAGCAGCAGCCCTTGTATGCAGTTTCCATTACCACAGCCTGTCCTGTCCGTCCTCTCTGTACGTCAAGTCTCTGCATGAGCTCCATTCCTACAGAGATTCAGCTAAAGGTCAGCTGTATTCAGGATCATAATCCCTGACAAGTAGAGCAGAGAGGAGGATGAGGCAGCTCTTTACCTCAGTGTTGTGAAGTAACTTGTCCTCCTGTGTGATTAGGACAGGTTTTGTGTGTACTAATAGGACGGCGGCCATTTTATTTCTCCTAATGATTGCTCCCCAGACAAAACGAGCCATTATGACTAATGAACGGTATTTAGGAATATATTTATAATAAAGTAATATTTAACTATTTTGATTTTCTTTATGTCCGGAGAACCCCTTTAATATAGGTTATAATCCATATATAAATCACTATATAGGTGATTAATGGTTTATATCTCGATCATTATAGATGGTTAGATCATATATTGATCATTAATAATGATGATTAATAATTGATTATTTATAATTGATAATTGAATAATAATTATCTATATATGAATGATTAATCCATTGTTAATGATTTATATGGAGGATTCAGCATTATCGATTATTTTTTGATACAAAGATTGGAGCAACCATTTATGAATGATCGACCACCTATCCCACAGGCGGCCTTGATTGGGTGGTACATATAGCGGTGCGCGCTCCTCCTCTCATCGGCTGCTGGATGCACACCGAGGTGACCAGGAGCAGCACACTATATATACAGGGTCTGCTTTCCTGAAACGAGATGACCAACGGCATAGGTAGGTTTAGCGTAGAACCTGCCTGACTGAGACCACCTTGGCGCTGGTAGGCGGGCACAGATGTGTTTTGATCAAAATATATTGGCTGAGAGTCTCAGATTTTATCATATCAGAGTGAAGGCTTAGTCCATATATAATGTTTGCATCTATTGTGTTAGTGCATTATTTTCCGTGATTTTTCTTTTATAAATGTTGCCACGTACATCCGCATAATCAGTTATATATAGACGAGCTCTTAGGTAAGGTAAAGATATTACAAACTGCTCAACTAGATGATGGCTGACATGACCGCGTCCCGGAGCACAGCCAATATTACAGCACTCGGGGCCATTCCTAGCCCTGCTGACAGTGATGCAATTTTCTGGAAAGAAGCCAGGATTGTCTGTAGCTGAAAGCGGCTCTGAGTGAAGAATGTCTTCTGCTTATCATGACAAAAGCTGTAACTAATATACACAGATTCCACTTCCTCAGACTGCAGATATTTCTATTTTCCTAGAGCTTGAACTGTTTCCTCTAGCTCAGGGATCAGCAACCTTTGGCATTCTGTTGTGAAACTACAACTCCCAGCATGCTCCTTTCATTTCTGTGGGAGTTAGGAGAACAGAAGGGCAAGTGTGCATGATGGGAGATGTAGTTTCACAGCTCCTGGAGTGCTGGAGGTTGCTAACCCCTGCTCTAGCTGATAAGTCCAGGTACCCCTGCTCTAGCTGATAAGTCCAGGTATCCGAGCAGCGCCCCCCACTGGTAGACATAGAGACATGGTAACAAGCTACAGGACCCCAGTGCCCCAAAATTTGATAACACCTAGATGACAAACAATGTATCACTACACTGTATATCATTATAAGATTTTAAATAGATAGATAAGATAGATAGATATATAGATAGATATGAGATAGATAGATAGATAGATAGATAGATAGAGATAGATAGATAGATATGAGATAGATAGATATGAGATAGATAGA
The DNA here is from genome assembly GCA_033119425.1 of Bufotes viridis. Classification (NCBI taxonomy): domain Eukaryota; kingdom Metazoa; phylum Chordata; class Amphibia; order Anura; family Bufonidae; genus Bufotes; species Bufotes viridis. The sequence continues at coordinate 493,523,395 of CM065591.1, read as the reverse complement.
TATGAGATAGATAGATATGAGATAGATAGATAGATAGATAGATAGATAGATAGATAGATAGATAGATATGACTCTTACTAGGACTTTTCTCAAGCAGTGATAGATATATAAATAGACTAGCAGAAGGACCCGGCTTTGCACGGATATGCTGCATTTCATCTATTTTATTTAATTTTTGTGTGTGTCGTTAAAAGATATCGACAGTATTTCCCAAAACTGTGACCTCTACAGCCCCCCTACTCCTAAACAGTGAACTCCACAGTCTCCCACCCCTTAACACTGACCCCCCCCCCTCTGCCTCCTTAAAATGCCTTTAACCGTGAGTTTCACAGCACCCCACTCCCTTGACAGTGACCTCCTGAGGGATCATCCCCTTATCTGTGACCTCCACTATTCCCTGCCCCCTTAACAGAGACCTCCACAGCACCCGTCCCTTTAACAGTGACCTCACAGTACCCCGTTTCCTTAACAGTGACCTCACAGTACCCTGCTGCTTTTACAGTGACCTCGACAGCAGTTTCCCCTTTAATAGTGGTCCCTGACCCCTTAACAGTGACCTCCACATTTCCCGCCCCTTTAACAGTGACCTCCACAGCAGCTGCCCCTTTAATAGTGGCCCCTGCCCCCTTAACAGTCACCTTCACAGTGCTCTTCCTCTTTAATGCTAGGGCTACACGACTAGAAACATAGAAACATAGAATGTGTCGGCAGATAAGAACCATTTGGCCCATCTAGTCTGCCCAATATGCTGAATACTATGGATAGCCCCAGGCCCTATCTTATATGAAGGATGGCCTTATGCCTATCCCATGCATGCTTAAACTCCTTCACTGTATTTGCAGCTACCACTTCTGCAGGAAGGCTATTCCATGCGTCCACTACTCTCTCAGTAAAGTAATTCTTCCTGATATTACTTTTAAACCTTTGCCCCTCTAATTTAAAACTATTTTTTCTTCTTTTAAATATTCTCTCCTCTTTTACCGTGATGATTCCCTTTATGTATTTAAAAGTTTCTATCATATCCCCTCTGTCTCTTCTTACTTCCAAGCTATACATGTTAAGGTCCTTTAACCTTTCCTGGTAAGTTTTGTCCTGCAATCCATGTACTAGTTTAGTAGCTCTTCTCTGAATATCCTTCTGCAGATATGGTCTCCAGTACTGCACACAATACTCCAAATGAGGTCTCACTTGTGCTCTGTAGAGCTACATGTGTCGCGCAATTTTGTCTCAACAATTATTATAATGATAGGCTATGGTGTCGCATTGCGACATGCGACATGCTGCGACTGCGACACGACAGTCGCAAAAGATCCATCCAAGATTGATTTTTCTGCTACTGTCGCTTCGCAGTTGCAGCATCTTGCATGTCGCAGTGCAACACCATAGACTATCATTATAAAAATTGTTGCGTGACATTGGTGCGACAATCAATGTCACACGACACATGTAGCAGTGCAGTTGTGCCCTATGTGTCATGCGACTTATTGTCGCGCGACACATGTCGTCGTGTAGCCCTAGCCTAAAGCTGACCTACAGCAGTAAAGAAAAATGGCTGGGTTGTTATGGAAACCTGGAGTAAAACTGTGTGTATGTGGAGAGTAAAGGCCTGCGAGCTTCTATTGGCTTATAAGGGACATGTGACCGTGTGTATAACAGTTGGGGGCTTGTATTGGCTAATGCAGGTCATTTTTTGGGAATATCTCAGGAACGGTACGTCCCAGAGAGCTGAGACCCGGTCTAAAACCTTCACGGACACCTGATGTACCTGTGTGCCGAATTTGGTGAAGATCGGTCCATTCGTTTGGTCGCACATAAAGAACGTCTAGACAGATGTCAGGACAGACAGAAACTCTCATTTAGAGATAGATATGAGATAGATAGATAGATAGATAGATAGATAGGAGATAGATAGATAGATAGATAGAGCGAGATAGATAGATAGAGATAGATAGATAGATAGATAGATAGATAGATAGATAGATAGATAGATAGATAGATAGATAGATAGATAGATAGAGAGATAGATAGATAGATAGATAGATAGATAGATAGATAGATAGATAGAGAGATAGATAGATAGATATAGTGTTGTCAGATATCACATCAGTTTAGTAGTGTTTTTTTATATTTTTACAATTATTAATTTTAGGACATTATATTTTGTACATTTTTTACACTGTATATATTTATCTGACCGGACAGTTTCCTTAACTGACATAAAAAAAATGTAAATACAGCAAACGTCTCTGGCTCGACATCTGGCTGAGTAATATTCCCCGGTAATGTCCTCCCAGAGTCTGATAGCTCCTCTCCGTCTTCTATGTGTCACCGCCACGCGGCATTAACAATCTGGGCTACTGTGCTGTATCCTGCGTCCTGGCCCCATAAAGTACTGGCGCAGACCCAGACTGGAATATGTCATTTTTTCTCAACTGCAAAATCTCTTTCCCTGATCTTAACCCTTTCAACCCCGGGCCAGTTTTCACCTTCCTGCCCAGGCCATTTTTTGCTAATCTGACATGTGTCACTTTATGCGGTAATAACTTTGGAACACTTCTATTTATCAAAGCCATTCTGAGATTGTTTTCTCATGACACATTGTACTTCATGATAGTCATAAATTTGAGTCAATATATTTGTCCTTTATTTATAAAAAAAAATCCCAAATTTACCAAAAAATTAGAAAAATTCACAATTTTCTAAATTTCTATTTCTCTGCTTTTAAAACAGAAAGTGATCCCTCATAAAATATTTATTACTTAACATTCCCCATATGTCTGCTTTATGTTGGCATCATTTTTTAAATGTCATTTTATTTTTTGGGAAGTTAGATGTTTAGAAGCAATTCTTAAAATTTTTAAAAGAATTGCCAAAACCCACTTTTTAAGGACCAGTTCAGGTCTGAAGTCACTTTGTGAGGCTTACATAGTAGAAACCACCCACAAATGACCCCATTGTAGAAACTACACCCCTCAAGCTACTCAAAACTGATTTTACAAACTTTGTTAACCTTTTAGGTGTTCCACAAGAATTAAAGAAGAAGGGAGATGATTTCAAAATGTCACTTTTTTGGCAGATTTTCCATTTTAATCGATTTTTTTCTTTAACACATTGAGGGTTAACAGCCATATAAAACTCAATATTTATTACCCTGATTCTGCGGTTTATAGAAACACCCCACATGTGGTGGTAAGCTGCTGTCCGGGCACATGGCAGGGCACAGAAGAAAAGGAACGCCATATGGTTTTTGGAAGGCAGATTTTGCTGAACTGGTTTTTAGATGTCATGTCCCATTTAAAGCCCCCCCAATGCACCTTACAGTAGGAACTCCCAAAAAGTGACCCCATTTTGGAAACTAGGGGATAAGGTGCCAGTTTTATTGCTACTATTTTGGGGTACATATGATTTTTAATTGATCTATATGACATTTTTTGGCACAGTTTTTATTTTAAATTTTTTACAACATTCATCTGACAGGTTACATCATGTGCTATTTTTATAGGGCAGGTTGTTACGGACTCAATGATATCAAATATGTCTACTTTCTTTGTTTGTTTGTTTCAGTTTTACATAATAAAGCATTTTAGGAAAAACAATTATGTTTTGTGTCTCTATTTTCTGAGTGCCTTATTTTTTTTACTTTTCTGCCGATCGTCTTGTGCAGGGGCTAAATTTTTGCAGGGTGAGTTGACGTTTTTATTGGTACCATTTTTGGTACATATGAATTTTAGATCATTCATTATTATACTTTATGGGCAAGGTGACCAAAAATTTGTAATTTTGGCACCGTTTTTATGTATTTATTTTTACAGCGTTCAACTGGGGGGTTAGGTCATGTGATATTTTTATAGAGAAAATCGTAACGGTCATGGCAATACCTAATATGTGTACTTTTTCTTATTTATTTAAGTTTTACACAATAATAGCATTTTTGAAACAAAAAAAAATTGTTTTAGTGTCTCCATAGTTTGAGAGCCATAGCTTTTTATTTTTTGACCGATTGTCTTAGGTAGGGTCTCATTTTTGCAGCATAGAAGGGGTTAATGCACGGGCATCAGTGTTTTCACTAACCGGAACAGCCGGTCCCCTGCAGCTGATCGGGCAGGCGCAGCTCCTGCACCTGTCCGATCAGCGCACTATAATACTACGGCGCTGGGCGGCAAGTCACGTCCCGCTGCACCGTACTATTACGGCGCTGGTCGGGAAGGGGTTAACGCCTTCAGTACCGAGCCACTTTTTACCTTTAATCCCAGGCCGATTTTTGCAAATCTGATGTGCATCACTTTATGTGATAACAACTCTCGAATGCTTTTACTTTGTACACATTGTACTTCATGTTAGTAGTAAATTTGAGTCAATATGTTTTACCAATATTTATAAAAAAAAACATCCAAAGTTCACAAAAAAATCTGAAAAATTCTGCATTTTTAAAATTTTTATTTCTGTGCATTTAAGATGGATAGTGACACCTCATAAAATACTTAACATTCCCCATATGTCTGCTTTATGTTGGCATCATTTCGTAAATGTAATTTTTTTTAAAGACGTTAGAAAGCTTAAAATTTTAGAACAATTTTTAAAATTTTTAAGAAAATTTCCAAAACCCCCTTTTTGTAAAGAACCTGTTCAGTTCTGAAGTCACTTTGTGGGGCTTACATAATTGAAACCACCCATAAATGACCCCATCCATTTTAGAAACTACACCCCTCAAGTTACTCAAAACTAATTTTACAAACTTTGTTAACCCTTTAGGTGTCCCATAGGAAATAAAGGAAAATGGAGGTGACATTTCAAAAATTCACTTTTTTTTGCATATTTTCCATTTTAATCCATTTCCCTATAACACATCAATATTTATTAGGCCTCATGCACACGACCATTGGTGTTTTGCGGTCCGCAAACCGCGGATCCGCAAAACACGGAAGCTGCTCCGCGTTCCGTTCTGCAATTTGCGGAACGGAACGCGGCCCATTGTAGAAATGCCTATTCTTGTCCGCAAAACGGACAAGAATAGGACATGCTCTATTTTTTTTGCGGGGGCCCAGAATGGAGCAACGGATGCGGACAGCACATGGAGTGCTGTCCGCATCTTTTGCGGCCCCATTGAAGTGAATAAGTCCGCGCCCGAGCCGCAAAATACGCGGCTCGGACGTGGACCACAACAACGGCCGTGTGCATGAGGCCTTACTCTGATTCTGCAGTTTACAGAAACCCCCTATAAGGGCAAAAACTGCTGTATGGGCACACGGCAGGGCTCAAAACAGAAAGAGCACCATATGGTTTTTGGAGGGCAAATTTTGCAGGAATAGTTTTTGGGTTCTATGTTGCATTTGAAGAGACAATGAGGTACCCCTACAGTGGAAACCCCCCAAAATGTGACCCCTTTTGGAACTTACTCCAAGGAATTTTTCAGGGGTGCATTGAGCATTTTGGCTCAACTATAGAATTTAGAAACACTTGGAAGTAAACGTTAAAAATGACATATTTTACAAGAAAATGTAGTTTTTGGTCCAAATTTTTAATTTTAACAAGGGGTGACAGGAGAAAATGCACCCCACAATTTGTCACCATTTTCTCCTGAATACAGAAACACCCCATATGTGGTCATAAACTGCTGTGTGGGCACACAGCAAAATTCAGAAGGGAAGGAACGCCATATTGCTTATGGAGGGCAGATTTCACTGGAATCATTTTCAGGTGCAATGTCGCATTTTAACACAACCTGACGTACCCCTACAGTGGAAACCCACAAAAAGTAGCCTAATTTTGTAAACTAAACCCACAAGGAATTTTTCAAGGGGCACAGTGAGCATGTTGGCCCAACAGGCGTTTCACAGAACTTGTAAACACTTGGCCATGTAACCCTGGGAACACACCTGAGCGTTTTTCAGCGCGTTCATACGCGCTGAAAAACGCTCAACATGTGAAAAGCCATGCATCCCTATGTGCATGGTTCATATGTCGGCGTTTTACAGCGCGGACGACTGCGCTGTAAAACGTCCTACGCGATCGCGTCGGCTGCCGTGACTATCACGCGGCAGCACGCGCGATCCAACCCATATTCTATTATGGGAGCGCGCATATGACGCGCGCTTCCATAAAACAGCCACTTCGCGGCAGAAGCGCGCGTCATATGCGCGCCCTGGGAACACGCGAAGTGTGTTCCCAGGGTTAATGAAAAATTACACATTTTACAAGAAAATGTTGCTTTAGCCCCAGATTTTTCATTTTCACAAGGAGTAACAGGATGTAATGCAGCCTATAGTTTTCTCCCGATGTGCATTTCAGGCCTGGTTTGGGAATTTAAACAGCACTGGCCGACAACTGCAAGGGCTCTGAGGTGAAATATAGAAAAAGACACCACGAAAAAGTTTTTTGCAGCTCAGATTTTGATGGATTCGTTTACAGGGGCCATGTTGTTATCGATCAGTACAGCAATTTTCTGACAACCGTACGTTTTTGTTTCTCTTGGAGGAGCTGCTTATTTTTTGCGTAATGAGTTGCCATCATCATCGGTTCTATTTTGGGGTCTATATGACTTTTTGGGAAGCAGGATAAACTGCTCTTTGGGTTTCGTTATTGCGGCATGCACTGTTCGGTGAAAGTGACACGTTATCATCTATTCTGCTGGTCAGTACGATTGCGGAGATAACAAATTTATATAGTATTTTTTATGTTTTACCATTTTTACAATCATGTTTTTGCAACGCCATTTTCTGAGAGCCATATTTATTTATTTTTTTCTGCCGCTGCTCTTGTGTGGGGCCTCATTTTTTGCAGGATAAGGTGACGTTTTCATTGGTTCTATTTTGGGTACATAGAACTTTTTAATTGCTTGATATTACATTGGTTTGGCACAATTTTTATTTTTTAACTGGATCATGTGATATTTTTACCTAATACCGGTATGTCTATTTATTTATTTTTTTACAATTTAAAGTGACTTGATTATTGGAAAGGGATTTTTATTTATTTTTTACATTAAACTTTTATTAATTTTTTTTTTGTTAAACACTTTTTTTTCCACTTTTTATTTTTGTCTCACTATGGGACTTCAACTTTTGCGGGTCTGATCCCCTCTACAATGCGCACTGTAATGCCTTGACTGTCAACATTACACTAATAGTGTGCCTATGAGACCCAGCCGGCTCTACGACCTTCATCATCAGGATTCCCAGGGAACATTCATGTTTTAAAAAGATCAAAAGAAGGTCGCCCGATCCTCCACATGAGACTGTATGACATAAGGAAGGTCATATAGCATGATTTCCCCGGAGGTCCTCCTCCTGCATTCTTCAAGCCCCTCAATAACACTGTCTATACATCAAAAGGCGCCTGTAATCACTGCTTACCAGCCACGCGTTTCATTCCAGGACTTCTGATGGACAATGGAAAACTCCTCTTCATTCTCTATAGGGATGTGAATCCTCCATGTCTCTACAGGGCTGGAGAGAATAATCTGAGATATTAGGGTGTCGGACCCCCGCCAATCAGATACTGATGACCTGTCCTCTGTTCATCAGTAAAAAAAACTGTCAGAAAACGCCTTTGATTAAGCCCTCATGCGCACAAACGTAGTTTCTTTCTGCATCAGTTTCGCTACTCCATGTGCATTCCATTTTCGTGTGTCTGTATTTCTGTTCCGCCAAAAAATAGAACACGTCCTATTATTGTCCGCATTACGGACAAGGATAGGACTGTTCTATTAGGGGCCAGCTGTTCCATTTCTGCAAAATACGGAATGCACTCCAGCCAATGACTGGCGTCCGCAGTGATGCGGCCGCACGCAGAATGTCACCACTGAAGCCAGTAATTTCCTGGAGAGGTGCATGTGACCGTGTCCGTAGCCAGCCGGATGTGACAGAGCGAGGACCAGAAGATGGAGGCAGCATGGAGGACCAGAGCGGCGGGGAGCAGGTAAGTACGAATCTTCTATTTCAGGGGGCCGTGCCATAAGAACTCGTTAAAATTTACATTTTTACCGGAAAAACCCTTCCATCCTGCCTCCTATTCATAAATCAGCGCTTTCCTTCACTGCAGATGACAGAGCTCACTGGTTATTACCGCCTCCTGCCCCCGAGTTACAGGCGCCATGCAACAACCAGTAAGCACTTTACCTTACTAGCGGGGAGAGTGCCTAACTGACACCAAAAATACTTTGTGTTGGTCGTTTTGTTATATAATATATATGGCAACGGTTCTGGTTGGTGTGGGTGTTTTTTCTTTTATGTATTTTATTATTTCTTTTTAATAAATATCTGCTGTATTATAAAAAGACCTTTGGGGGACATTGACCCTTTTTTTCTTTTTCTTTTTTCTTTTATTTATATTTTATAAATTATTTATTTTGTTATTTGTATGTTATTTTTTCAATTTTTTTTTTATTTACAATTGTATTATATTTTTTTTATATACTGTATTTTCTGGCGTATAAGACTACTTTTTAACACATGAAAGTCTTCTCAAAAGTCGTGAGTCGTCTTATACGTCAGTAAACTGCGTGCTGAAACTTAAGAGGACCTTTCACTGGTCCAACGATTGTTAGATAATGATATGTATGAGTAGAGCGGCGCCCAGGGATCTCCCTGTTAGGGTGACCACGTGTCCCGGATCGGCCAGGACAGTCCCGCATTTGGAGAGACTGTCTCCGTTCCCGGTCACCCTCATTCTGGGACAACGCAGTGTCCCGGAATGATCACAGAGCCGCCGTTACGGCCTGCGCACATCCGCACAGGGGAGGGAGAGGTGTGTCCCTTCCCCTTACTCTGATAGGCTGTGCAGGGCCGGCCGGCAGGCAGCCTATGAGAGGCTAGCGGACCGGCGCCGCCTGACTGAGCCGCTGACGTGCAGTCAGCAGCGCTGGAGGCGGGACGGGACACAGCCTGATCGTGATTCGCTGCAGCCAAGGACTCAGGACAGGAGGTAAGTATAAGTCAAGTGTTTTTTTTGTTGTCATTTGTCAATAGCTGTGTCTGGTGGCTGGCTACTGGGCCTGGGGGCTGGGGCACATGATGGGGGGGGGGGGCTAATTATGGTATGCCATTGGCTACTTGGACTGTGGACAATGGAAGGGAGTGGACTCTGGCACTTAATGGACCTGGGGCACATGATGGGGGGAGGGGCTAATTATGGTATTACTTGGACAAGGGGGGGCTATAATATGGCTACTACTGGCAGTGTCAGTCTGGCACTTAAGGGGGGGCCTATGGCTACTGGCACATTATAGGGGGGGCCTATGGCTACTGGCACATTATAGGGGGCCTATTGGCTACCGGCAGTCTGGCACTTATAGGGGGGGCCTATGCTACTGGCACATATTGATTATGGGGGGCCTATGGCTACTGGCACATGATAGGGGGGGCTATGGCTACTGGCACATGATGGGGGGGCTCTGGGTACATATCACATGATAGGGGGGCCTATGGCTACTGGCACATGATAGGGGGGCTCTGACCACTGGCACATTATTGGGGGACATCTATGGGGGTACTTATTACTGGCACATTGGGGGCACTTATTACTGGCACATTATTAGTGGGCACTATAGGGGCATCTACTGAGGCCATAAAGAACGGTTATTTTATATGGGGGCTCTGTATAAGGGCATTTTATACTGGGACACATTGTGATGGGTACTATGGGGAAGGTGGGAGAGGAGTACTATGGGGTTATCTACGAGGGCACTAAGAAGGGGTATTTTATACTTACAAATTATGGGGGATGCTGAGGGCATCTACTGGGGCACTATATATGGGGCATTTTATACTGTTTCATTATGGGGGACACTAGGAGGGAGGGGGGAGAGGAGCACTATGGGGGCATTTACTGGGGGCACTATATAGGGGTATTTTATACTAGCACATTATGGGGGCACTATGGGGACATTATCTGAACTGGGGGCATCACAACAGGGTATTTTTTGTCACATTATAAGGAGAATTATTTCTACTGGGGGGGGGGGCATTATGGTGGGCTTTAATACTTCCCCATGGGCCTTATTGTTTTTCTGGTGACAGTCACTTCTTTATACTATGCGATCGCCGAATCAGATCGGCATCGCATAGTACTGTCCTGTGTGTGTGTGGCTCCTCCCCTGCCTTGCAGCGCGGCCGAGTAGCGTGACCGCGACTGCATGATGATCTTGTGAAAGTAAGTGTCCCTGAATGGCAGTTAGGAAATGTGGTCACCCTACTCCCTGCACTTACTATTACCCCTGGGCGCCGCTCTACACATACGGTATATATCATTATCTAACAATTGTTGCACCAGTGAAAGGTCCTCTTTACTTCCAAGCCGGACTGGAGAAGCTGTCCTTCTCCAGCTTCAGGACCAGCGCCCTCTAGCTGAGCCACCGTGCGCTGCATCCCGGCCAGACGCTCCTGAAGCAGTCCCCTCTCCCTGCTCTCAGTGGTTTTCTCATGCTCAGATCATCTTTTTAATTTTTATTTGGTGTGCGTTGGAAGAGGGGTAGTCTTATACAGCAAGTATAGCCCAAACCCCATATTTTAAGAAGAAAAGTAGGGGGTCGTCTTATATGCCCAAGTCATATTAGGGTGTGTGCACACTAGCGTTTGGGACTCCGTTATTTCTTTATGTTATAACATGGTTATAACGCAAAATTATGGAATGCCCAGACAGAATGCAAAACGGAAGCCTCCTGTGGACAGGACTTTGTTTTCTGTCTTGCATAACGGGAACCAGACGGATCCGTTATGCTTTCCCATAGACTTCTATTATGACGGAAAGCAAACGGAATGCCATTTAAGGGCTTCAGATCCGTTCTTCCATTTTATGGATTCTGTTAACATGGTTATAACAAAAAGCCATAACCGACTCCATAACGCTAGTGTGAACCCACCCTTATACACCGGAAAATACGGGTATATTTTTTCCACATAATATGTCTCATAAGAGATCCTAAAAGACCTTTGGGGACACAGAAATTTTTTTTTGCACTTTTTCCTCTTTTATTTTATTTTTTTATTTCAGTGTGTGCATATGTATATATATATACAAACAAATGAAGACAGCAGCACTTTTAAAAACGCCAGGTGCAAAGTCCTTGCTTAGGATCCCGGACGAATGAATCCACCAATTGTAGTATAAATAAACGCAGGGCAGCACTCCGGTCTTGAAAGGTGAATAGTGGATCTTTTATTACACCAAATGCAACGTTTCAGCTCACACACTGGAGTCTTTGTCAAGCAGTGATAACAGTGTTTCAAACAGATATATATAGGGAAGGTTACAAAAGTGTCCATAATTATCAATTGACGAGAGCAATTAAATATAAACACGATTACAACCGTGTACAAAATTATATAAATTAAAAAATACCATGATTAGATTGTGACAATCCATGTGATCCACAAACATATGCTTATACAATATTTTTCTCTAAGGCTACATGCACACGACCGTTGGTATTTTGTGGTCCGCAAACCGCGGATCCACAAAACACGGTAGATGCTCCGCGTTTCGTTCTGCAATTTGCGGAACGGAATGCGGCCCATTGCAGAAATGCCTATTCTTGTCCCCAAACCGGACAAGAATAGGACATGCTCTAATTTTTTTGCGGGGGCACGGAACGGAGCAACAGATGCGGACAGCACACGGCGCGAACTTCTGCGCCGTTCAAATTAACTCATCGTAATCCTGAGTGTGGCTCGGGGTTACCGCTGCTTGCAGTGTAATGTAACCCCGAGCCACACTCGGGATTACCGATAAGGAGGTTAAGATCCAAGAAGGCTGGACAGGGACCCTTGGCTGATATAACCACTGACTCATCTATACAAGCTACACCTACCAGTGAACGCAATGCTCCCATTTCCATTGCCCGTTTTTTAGGACAAGGTCCAGATCCAACCAGACCAGACGAGGGAGCAGGAGGCAGCAGAAATGGTGGAAAAGACAAGTATGCGAAACCACAGAGGAACATGAACTTGAGAAAGAAACAATAGTGGTAAATATTTCATCTCTTCCTCTTTCCGGTACACAGACATCAGTTCTAGAGAAGGGCTTGTCTTTTTGCCCTTCTAGAGATACTGATTGGTTTCGATTAGAACTAGATTTCAGGTCTATAAAATTGAGAATAATGTTGTCCACATCTGTGACACTTCCAGAGAGTAACACTGAACTTCATCTTGAAAATGTAGTTATTTATTAAGAGTGATTTTATGCCGCAAAGTAATCCTGTAGCTATTGATACATTTGTAAATGCCGTGAGATTTGATCTTGAACTGTTAAAAATCAATAGATGTGAATCAGAGAGTCCAGAAAAGGAATTTAACAGTTCTTGAAACCAGGGCCTTATGGAGTTATCCAAGAACCCTAATCTGACTATAAAACCAGCAGATAAGGGTGGGGCCGTGGACACCGCTGATTATGAAAATGAGATTATTAGTCAGCTATCTGATACCGATGTATATCAGAAGCTGCCCAGCGATCCGAAATTTGATATCTTGAGACGTATCCGTAATATGCTAGACACAGCTAGAAAGGATGGGATCATTGATGACAAACCTCAATTTTCCATACCAGAGGCACTGGAGCAGTCAGGAATTGTTTAACCACTACCACATACTCACCAGCCTGTCCAAAAATTGTGATTTCCGTGTTAGAAATAATTCTCACCTGTAATTATTTTTTGTTCCAGGATGATTTTTATATTTAGCTAAGGGGAACCGCGATGGGTTCGAACGTGGCGCCAAATTACGCAAATATTTTTATGTCAGATTTGAAGAGAGACACATCTATGTGAGCCACCACTTCAGGCATGTACCAGGGCGGTGGCGTTACATAGATGGTGTCTTCCTCTTATGGACAGGCACTCAATAGGGATTAGAAGATTTTGGAATTTTCCTTAATCGTATAGTTAAATTCACACTGGTCTCTTCGGACCAAGAGATCCAATTTTTGAATGTCTTGGTGAAAAGAGTGGAGGACTAATCACTGATTTATATGGTAAGAATACATTACTCTGGTTTGATAGCAATCATCCGAAGACAATGTTGAAATCTCTGCCCTTTAGCCAGATGAAGCCATTTTGGAGGAGAGATTATCTACCATGGAATCTAAATTTGTCCAAAGAGGTTACCCTAAGAGACTAGTGGGATTAAACATCCAAAGAGTTAGTTCCCTTTCTAGGGAAACCCTCTTAAGAGGTGAGAAAACGAAAAAATCAGGGGTTAATCGTATTCCCTTTACATTATACGTCAATGAGTACAACTATATGCAATATTTTGAGAAAACATTGGTCAATCCTTGGCAGTAATTTTAGGCAGATGTTCCTCCACCGTCGCACCCAGAATTTGAAAGATTAGCTAGTTAGGACGGACATAGGTGCAAAAAAACGGACCTTCAGTTCATATTTTGGATCCAGGAGAACAGAATGTTATCGATGTCACAATTGTGTGAAATGCCCATTGATGTTGAGAGGATCTACATTCACACATCCTGACACAGGCGCTCATTTTAGCATTAAACATTACCTCCTTTGTGATTCCGTTTATGTGGTTTAATTTTTTTTATTTACACACTACAAACATTGAAACCAAAAGACCTAGATGTGGAGTTTAGGGTGCCGTAGTTTTTTGTTTCCTTCCCCTCCCTTGCCCTACTGTGTGTCGTGAATAAGACCGGTGTTTCTTGTACATTTTATTTATATTTTCTCTATCTTTATTCTGCTTTTTGTAGGAATTTTTGAAGATTTATGAACAAAGTTCTGTGTGAGGACGCCATCCGACATAAGGATCACCATATGGTTATTTTTCTTTTCGTAATTTATGTTTAAATTTTTCTACATAGGATTTATAGTTTACTTTTTATACCACTGCGTTTAATATGCGGATAGTTATATAATTATTTATTATATGTGTCCTGGTCTTTGTTTGTGCCCAGTTAAGGGGTTTGGCGACACTTAATTGTGCCACACGCCTACTCATGGGACTATAATGGAGGAGGGGGTTCCGGTGTCAAACTGGGACCCATGCCTCCATAATATATCCGGACATCATGATACTTTTGTGAGATTTATCTTGATCCTCTGATTTGATGATCCCTATGGTGTTGGGATTCGAGAGCAGGGACATTGACTGTGCCCCTGAGCTCGGTCCTGAGGTGGTGAGGGAACGGCCCACAGCTGGCGCTGTGGATCCGGGACCTCCCCAGTGGACACCTCCGTGTCTCAAGGGGTATGTGCACCTCTGCTGTAGGGTCTATGGCCAGTCTGCCCTTGTCAGTCACCCGCTGGCTGAGGCTGGGACACTTCATGGCGAGCGCTCATATGCACCAATATTTTGGGCCACAGATTATTTTTGCCCAGGCAGGCCTATGTTACGCATCCTCATCTAAAACTTGTTATATGACATGAAGTGAAGTTACCAGGCACAAAAAAGCCTATTCTGAATGATGACAAGCCAGGCTGCACAATACACATGTTGCATCAGCAGTCTTCTGCCACCAGGTGGCGACCTAGAGCCATGAGCTCCACGATCTGGAGCCTGACCAGTACAGATGTATACAGGAGTATATAACACTGCTCCGCTCACATTTCTAGGATTCCTCTACAAATAGGATTTTATTAGAAGAAAAACGAAATATGGACATGATGGGTCCCCGTCCTGGAAATAACAGGAAGAAACATCTAGTGGATCATTGTCCAGGTCACATAAGGTGCACACAAGTGCGGGAGTCGTTACAGGATACAGCTCTGATACACACAGTGTAACCACTATCCTCATAACAGTGACATTCACAGCGCCCCCATAACAGTGACATCCACAGTGCACCCATAACGGTGACATCCACAGTGCCCCATGACAGTGACATCCACAGTGCTCCCATACCAGTGACATCCACAGATCTCCCATAACAGTGACATCCACAGATCCCCCATAACAGTGACATCCACAGTGCTCCCCATAACAGTGACATCCACAGATCCCCCATAACAGTGACATCCACAGTGCTCCCATAACAGTGTCATCCACAGATCCCCCATAACAGTGTCATCCACAGCGCCCCCACAACAGTGACATCCACAGATCCCCCATAACAGTGACATCCACAGATCCCCCATAACAGTGCCAGCCACAGATCCCTCATAACAGTGTCCTCCACAGATCCCCCATAACAGTGTCATCCACAGATCCTCCATAACAGAGTCATCCACAGATCCCCTATAACAGTGACATCCACAGCGCCCCCACAACAGTGACATCCACAGTGGCCCCATAACAGTGACATCCACAGTGCCCCCATAACAGTGACATCCATAGGGGCCCCCCCATAACAGTGACATCCTCAGTGTCCCCATAACAGTGACAGGTACAGAAAATCCAGGGGGCAGGATCCATATCATCAGGATGTCAGTGTACTAATATAAAGGAATTTTATTATGAAAGAGACACTTTGTATCCAGCTGATTAGGTTATTATGTATAATATGTATATACCGCCAGCGATGTGCTGAGCCTTCACCTCCCCGTGACACCGGGTCATCCATTCAGCTCTAGATCCTTCTAATCCTTCCCATACAGTGAGTGACAATAGGGGATAATACATGCGGCTCTGGGGCCGGGCTCTCATATCAGTGCCGCCCGGAGGCAGACATATCCTCCACACATCTTATCTGTGCCCATGACTCATGTGGTGAGGAAGCAAACATTGAGGAGGGTCCTCGATGGATTGCACAATATGGTGACATCTGGAGGGTTCCTCCTGACAAGGGCAGGGGGTCAGGGCAGTATATGTGTATTCCATATGCAGCACACAGCAGCTACATGCAGGGTCAGTACATACATGGTGACCCATACAGATACCGTATTTTTCGCCCCATAAGACGTAGGTTTTTAAGGAGGAAAATGAAAAAAAAATATATTTTTAACCAAAAGGTGTGCTTTTGGTGGGTTTTGAACTGATGGTGATCTGTGGATGACACTATTATGGGGGATCTGTGGATGACACTGTTATGGGGGATCTGTGGATGACACTGTTATGGGGGATCTGTGGATGACACTTTTATGGGAGGGTCTGTGGATGACACACTGTTATGGGGGATCTGTGGATGACACTGTTATGGGGGATCTGTGGAGGACGTTGTTATGGGGGATCTTTGGATGGCACTGTTATGGGGGATCTGTGGGTGACACACTGTTATGGGGGATCTGTGGATGGCACTGTTATGGGGGATCTGTGGAGGACATTGTTATGGGGGATCTGTTTGATGGCACTGTTATGGGGGGGATCTGTGGATGACACTGTTATGGGGATCTGTGGATGACACTGTTATGGGGATCTGTGGATGACACTGTTATGGGGGATCTGTGGATTACACTGTTATGGGGGTTCTGTGGATGACACTGTTATGGGGATCTGTGGAGGACATTGTTATGCAGGATCTGTGGAGGACATTGTTATGGGGGATCTGTGGATGGCACTGTTATGGGGGATCTGTGGATGACACTGTTAAGGGGGATATTTGGATGACACACTGTTATGGGGGATTTGTGGATGACACTGTTAAGGGGGATCTGTGGATGACACACTGTTATGGGGGATCTGTGGATGACACTGTTATGGGGGCTCTGTGGAGGACACTGTTATGGGGGATCTGTGGATGACCCACTGTTATGGGGGATCCGTGGATGACACTGTTATGGGGGATTTGTGGATGACACTGTTACGTGGGATTTGTGGATGACACTGTTATGGGGGATCTGTGGATGATACTATTATGGGGGGGGTCTGTGGATGACACACTGATATGGGGGATCTGTGGATGACACTGTTATGGGGGATCTGTGGAGGACGTTGTTATGGGGGTTCTGTGGGTGACACACTGTTATGGGGGATCTGTGGATGGCACTGTTATGGGGGATCTGTGGAGGACATTGTTATGGGGGATCTGTTTGATGGCACTGTTATGGGGGGGATCTGTGGATGACACTGTTATGGGGGATCTGTGGATTACACTGTTATGGGGGTTCTGTGGATGACACTGTTATGGGGGATCTGTGGAGGACATTGTTATGCAGGATCTTTGGAGGACATTGTTATGGGGGATCTGTGGATGGCACTGTTATGGGGGATCTGTGGATGACACTGTTAAGGGGGATATTTGGATGACACACTGTTATGGGGGATCTGTGGATGACACTGTTAAGGGGGATCTGTGGATGACACACTGTTATGGGGGATCTGTGGATGACACTGTTATGGGGGCTCTGTGGAGGACACTGTTATGGGGGATCTGTGGATGACACTGTTAAGGGGGATATTTGGATGACACACTGTTATGGGGGATCTGTGGATGACACTGTTAAGGGGGATCTGTGGATGACACACTGTTATGGGGGATCTGTGGATGACACTGTTATGGGGGCTCTGTGGAGGACACTGTTATGGGGGATCTGTGGATGACCCACTGTTATGGGGGATCCGTGGATGACACTGTTATGGGGGATTTGTGGATGACACTGTTACGTGGGATTTGTGGATGACACTGTTATGGGGGATCTGTGGATGATACTATTATGGGGGTCTGTGGATGACACACTGTTATGGGGGATCTGTGGATGACACTGTTATGGGGGATCTGAGGATAGCACTGTTATGGGGGTTCTGTGGGTGACACACTGTTATGGGGGATCTGTGGATGGCACTGTTATGGGGGATCTGTGGAGGACATTGTTATGGGGGATCTGTTTGATGGCACTGTTATGGGGGGGATCTGTGGATGACACTGTTATGGGGGATCTGTGGATGACACTGTTATGGGGGATCTGTGGATTACACTGTTATGGGGGTTCTGTGGATGACACTGTTATGGGGGATCTGTGGAGGACATTGTTATGCAGGATCTGTGGAGGACATTGTTATGGGGGATCTGTGGATGGCACTGTTATGGGGGATCTGTGGATGACACTGTTAAGGGGGATATTTGGATGACACACTGTTATGGGGGATCTGTGGATGACACTGTTAAGGGGGATCTGTGGATGACACACTGTTATGGGGGATCTGTGGATGACACTGTTATGGGGGCTCTGTGGAGGACACTGTTATGGGGGATCTGTGGATGACCCACTGTTATGGGGGATCCGTGGATGACACTGTTATGGGGGATTTGTGGATGACACTGTTACGTGGGATTTGTGGATGACACTGTTATGGGGGATCTGTGGATGATACTATTATGGGGGGGGTCTGTGGATGACACACTGTTATGGGGGATCTGTGGATGACACTGTTATGGGGGATCTGTGGAGGACGTTGTTATGGGGGATCTTTGGATGGCACTGTTATGGGGGATCTGAGGATAGCACTGTTATGGGGGTTCTGTGGGTGACACACTGTTATGGGGGATCTGTGGATGGCACTGTTATGGGGGATCTGTGGATTGCACTGTTATGGGGGATCTGTGGATGACACTGTTATGGGGGATCTGTGGATGACACTGTTATGGGGGATCTGTGGATGACACTGTTATGGGGGTTCTGTGGATGACACTGTTATGGGGGATCTGTGGAGGACATTGTTATGCGGGATCTGTGGAGGACATTGTTATGGGGGATCTGTGGATGGCACTGTTATGGGGGATCTGTGGATGACACACTGTTATGGGGGATCTCTGGATGACACTGTTATGGGGGATCTGTGGATGGCACACTGTTATGGGGGATCTGTGGATGACACACTGTTATGGGGCACTGTGGAGGACACTGTTATTGGGGCTCTGTGGAGGACACTGTTATGGGGGATCTGTGGATGAACCACTGTTATGGGGGATCTGTGGATGACACTGTTATGGGGGATTTGTGGATGACACTGTTATGTGGGATTTGTGGATGACACTGTTATGGGGGATCTGTGGATGATACTATTATGGGGGATCTGTGGATGACACTGTTATGGGGGATCTGTGGATGACACTGTTATGTGGGATCTGTGGATGACACTGTTATGGGGATCTGTGGATGGCACTGTTGGGATCTGTGGAGGACATTGTTATGGGGGATCTTTGGATGACACACTGTTATGGGGGATCTGTGGATGACACACTGTTATGGGGGATCTGTGGATGGCACTGTTATCGGGGATCTGTGGATGGCACTGTTATCGGGGATCTGTGGATGACACTGTTATGGGGGATCTGTGGATAACACACTGTTATGGGGGTTCTGTGGATGACATTGTTATGGGGGATCTGTGGATGGCACTGTTATGAGGGATCTGTAGATGACACTGTTATGGGGGGATCTGTAGATTGCACTGTTAAGGGGGATCTGTGGATGACACACTGTTATGGGGGATCTGTGGATGACACTGTTATGGGGGATTTGTGGATGACACTGTTATGTGGGATCTGTGGATGATACTGTTATGGGGGATTTGTGGATGACACTATTATGGGGGATCTGTGGATGACACTGGTATGGGGGATCTGTGGATAACACTGTTATGGGAGATCTGTGGTTGGCACTGTTATGGGGGATCTGTGGATAGCACTGTTATGGGGGATCTGTGGAGGACACTGTTATAGGGGATCTGTGGAGGATATTGTTATGGGGAATCTGTGGATGACACTGTTATGGGGGATCTGTGGATGACACTGTTATGGGGGTTCTGTGGATGACACTGTTAAGGGGGATCTTTGGATGACACACTGTTATGGGGGATCTGTGGATCGCACTGTTATCGGGGATCTGTGGATGGCACTGTTATCGGGGATCTGTGGATGACACTCTTATGGGGGATCTGTGGATGACACTGTTATGGGGGATCTGTGGATAACACACTGTTATGGGGGTTCTGTGGATGACACTGTTATGGGAGTTCTGTGGATGACACTGTTATGGGGATCTGTGGAGGACATTGTTATGGGGATCTGTGGATGGCACTGTTATGGGGGATCTGTGGATGACACTGTTAAGGGGGATATTTTGGGTGACACACTGTTATGGGGGATCTGTGGATGACACACTGTTATGGGGGATCTGTGGATGGTACTGTTATGAGGGATCTGTAGATGACACTGTTATGGGGGATCTGTGGATGACACTGTTATAGGGGATCTGTGGAGGCCAATGTTATGGGGGATCTTTGGATGGCACTGTTATCAGGGATCTGTGGATGACACACTGTTATGGGGGATCTGTGGATGACACTGTTATAGGGGATCTGTGGATGACACTGTTACGGGGGATTTGTGGATGACACTATTATGGAGGATCTATGGATGACACTGTTATGGGGGATCTGTGGATAACACTGTTATGGGAGATCTGTGGATGGCACTGTTATGGGGGATCTGTTGAGGACATTGTTATGGTAGATCTGTGGATGGCACTCTTTTGGGGGTTCTGTGGATGACACTGTTAAGGGGGATCTTTGGATGACACACTGTTATGGGGGATCTGTGGATGACACTTTTATAGGGGATCTGTGGATGACACTGTTATGGGGGATCTGTGGATGACACTGTTAAGGGGGATCTGTGGATGACACACTGTTATGGGGGCATCTGTGGATGACACTGTTATAGGGGATCTGTGGATGACACTGTTATGGGGGATTTGTGGATGACACTATTATGGAGGATCTGTGGATGACCCTGTTATGGGGGATCTATGGATAACACTGTTATGGGGGGATCTGTGGATGACCCACTGTTATGGGGGATCTGTGGATGACACTGTTATGGGGGATTTGTGGATGACACAGTTATGTGGGATCTGTGGAGGACAGTTATGGTAGATCTGTGGATGGTACTGTTATGGGGGTTCTGAGGATGACACTGTTAAAGGGGATCTGCGGATGAGACATTGTTATGGGGGATCTGTGGATGAGACATTGTTATGGGGGATCTGTGGATGACCCACTGTTATGGGGGATCTGTGGATGACACTGTTATGGGGGGATCTGTGGATGACACACTGTTATGGGGGATCTGTGGATGACCCACTGTTATGGGGGATCTGTGGATGACACTGTTATGGGGGATCTGTGGATGACACTGTTTTGGGGGGATCTGTGGATGACCCACTGTTATGGGGGATCTGTGGATGACACTGTTATGGGGGATTTGTGGATGACACAGTTATGTGGGATTTGTGGATGACACTGTTATGGGGGATCTGTGGATGACCCACTGTTATGGGGGATCTGTGGATGACACTCTTATGGGGGATCTGTGGAGGACATTGTTATGGGGGATCTGTGGATGGCACTGTTATGGGGGATCTGTGGATGATACTATTATGGGGGATCTGTGGATGACACTGTTATGGGGGATCTGTGGATGACACTGTTATGGGGGATCTGTGGATGACACTGTTATGGGGGATCTGTGGATGGCACTGTTATGGGGGATCTGTGGATGACACTGTTATGAGGTATCTGTGCATAACACACTGCTATGGGGGATCTGTGGATGACACTGTTATGGGGGATCTGTGGCTGACACTGTTATGGGGGATCTGCGGATGACACTGTTATGGGGATCTGTGGATTACACTGTTGTGGAGGGGATCTGTGGCGGGCACTGTTATGGGGGATCTGTGGATGGCACTGTTATGGAGGGGATCTGTGAAAGAGGCACTGTTATGGGGGGGATCTGTGGATGACACATATATAGTATCTTATGCTATATATGTGTCATCCCCAGATTCCCCCCCCCCCCCCATAACAGTGTCATCCACAGATCCCCACCCCCATAACAGTGTCCCTGTGTAAAATCGTGAATTACCCCAATACGGGGGGTGGGGGCCGGCATCTGGTGTTGTAATGGCAGAGGGCCCGTTGCAGTCCAGGCCCCACTCACTGTAGCATTAATAGGTAACATGTAGGCATGGGCGCAGTTTTAAACTATAGTAATCCTCTGCAGCATAGAGATGTAGTACGGTACTCACTTGAAGCTCCTGTAGGTAGGTGGCGGCAGCAGCGTAACGATGAATGAAGCAGACGGAGCAAGGCGCAGGATGTAGTGAGTGACGTTACGCTACTGCCGCCACCCACCCGGCCTGCCTACAGGAGTTTCAAGTGAGTACCGTACTACATGGATTTCTCTATGCTGCAGAGGATTACTATAGTTTAAAACAGCGCCCATGCCTACATGTTACCTATTAATACTACAGTGAGCGGGGCCCGGTGCTATTCCTACACCAGATGCCGGTCCCCAGTCCCTCCTCCCTTCTGCTGATACACCGCCAGCCACGCTGTGCAACATTGTGGTCGGCGATGTATCATTGTAAATGGCAGCATTCGTCCCATAAGACGCACTGCCATTCCGCCCCCCCACCTTTGGGGAAAAAAGTGCGTCTTATAGGGCGAAAAATACGGTATATACATGGACATTGCTTACGGTCAGGCATGGACATTCAGCGTATTATACTGAATAGTAAGATGAACTTTAGCACTCAGTACCAGGCAGTTGCTGCCAAGGCAAACAAGATTACGTGGTGCATCAAAAAGGAGGCCTTGAGGCACATGAAAAGGAAAGTGACCTGTATACAAATCCCTAGTAAGACCACACATGGAACAGTACCACTCGTGACCAAGTTGTCACGTGTAATCGATCTGGGACCGGAATGAACAGGGAATGGAGCCTCAGCGCTGGAAGAGGTGCATGAATTCTGTATCATGGATGCAGACGCATTGACTTGAATGGATCTGCAAGATACAGTGTGGAAACACGGACCGGAAGCACTTCCATAGGATTTGGTGTCTGTTCCTCCGCACCCCAAAAGATAGGACATGTCTGATCTTTTGCGTATCGCGGACTCATTAAAGTCAATTGGTCTGCACCGCAATATGGGATTCACACTGCTGGTGTCTGTGCATTGCGGTCTGCAACATGGGCATGGACAGCTTACATTTGTGTGAATGAGGCCTAATACAGCTGACCCCCACTCACAAAGATCGGGCTCTGAATGGTTAATTCATTAAAGGGGTTGTCCAAGGTTAAGAAAACATGGCTACCTTCTTCTAGAAACAGCGCCACACCTGTCCATGGCTTGTGTCTGATATTGCAGATCAGCTTCACTGAAGCAAATAAAGCTGAGCTGTAATTAGTGATGTCGTGAACATAAAATTTTCCGTTCGCGAACGGCGAACGCGAACTACCGCAAATGTTCGCGAACGTGCGAACAGTGCGAACCGCCATAAACTTCAATAGACAGGCGAATTTTAAAAACCAAAGGGACTCCTTCTGGTCACAATAGTGATGGAAAAGTTGTTTCAAGGGGACTAACACCTGGACTGTGGCATGCCGGAGGGGGATCCATGGCAAAACTCCCATGGAAAAATATCTAGTTGATGCAGAGTGTGGTAAGTTGTAATCGCATTGCAAATATAACTTAGAGCTGGGTTCCTAATGGTTGTATTGCTAAAAATTCTAGCAATACAACCATTAGGAACCCAGCTCTAAGTTGCATTCGCAATGCGATTAATATAACCTGTATTAATCGCATTGGGATTACAACTTAGATCTGTTCCTAATGGTTGTATTGCTAGAATATAACGAAGATTGCGAATATAGCGCTACATTCTCAATCTTCGTTATATTCTAGCAATACAACAACCATTAGGAACCCAGCTCTAAGTTGAATTCGCAATGCGATTAATGCAGGTTATATTAATCGCATTGAGAATTCAACTTAGATCTGAGTTCCTAATGGTTATTGTATTGCTAGAATATAACAAAGATTGAGAATATAGTGCTATATTCGTTATCTTCGTTATATTCTAGCAATCAGGGGCGTACATAGAAATCACTGGGCCCCATAGCAAAAATCTGAATTGGGCCCCCTTAACCCCGCCTACTACCCACCATGGCTCCTCCCCTGCCACACCCCCATGCTGGTTGGTGGAATATCATTTTGTGCACACTCAGCATTAGCAGCAAGGAGTTAGAGGGGTTAAAGGGTTTCTGTCATCAGGTTTACACATTATAAGCTGTCTGACATTAGCTATGTGCTAATGTCAGAGCAGCTTGATAATGTGTTTTTTATGTAAATCCGAGTTATATTTATGCTAAAAAAACGTATTTTTATAATATGTAAATTAGCCTCCAGGAGCAGGGGGGGCGTTGCCCTGCTCCTAGAGGCTCCGTGCGCCAACCTGCTGCCACGCCCCTTCTTTCCTTGATTGACAGTGCCGGGCAGCGATCCTCTGCTGCCTCCGGCACTGTCTCCTGCGAAATCCGCGCCTGCGCCGCCGTTCTGTATTCTGCGCAGGCGCGGTGAGCTGAGGACAGCAGGCACCAGCGTCCTCAACTCACCGCGCCTGCGCCGAATACAGAGCGGCGTCGCAGGCTCGGGATTTCGCAAGGAGACAGTGCCGGAGGCAGCAGAGGATCGCTGCCCGGCACTGTCAATCAAGGAAAGAAGGGCGTGGCAGCAGGTTGACGACGGAGCCTCTAGGAGCAGGGCAACACCCCTGCTCCTAGAGGCTAATTTACATATTATAAAAATACGTTTTTTAGCATAAATATAACTCGGATTTACATAAAAACACATTATCAGCTGCTCTGACATTAGCACATAGCTAATGTCAGACAGCTTATAATGTGTAAACCTGATGACAGAAACCCTTTAATATCCAACCCCTAATGCCCTCCAAAATGCCAGGGGGGTGTTAGGAAGGAGAAGGTGTAGGAGGAAAGCACACTGTCCTCTATGAGCCCCCCCAACCCCTAATGCCCCCCAAAATTCTCAGGACAGTGTGCTTTCTTCCTACTTCTCCCCGATGGGCATTTTGGGGGGCAGATTGAAGCATGTCCCACACTGTCCCCCTCCCTACCCCTCCTCTCTCTTGCTGCCTGGCCAAATTCCACCCTCACCTGAGTGTCAGACTGTCAGTATCTGACAATCTGACATACCAGTCTCTCCTGAGTCTGCTCTCTCAGTCTCAGGCAGCCAGGGCCAGGCACGGCAGCATGCCAGCATTCAGGAAGTTCAGGCCAGGGCTGCAGAAAGAAAGTGCCGGGCTGGGGCCCGCCGCATGTCGTGGGTGGGCGGGGCCAAATAATGTGGGCGCGACCAAATGATGTGGGCGGGGCCTTCTCTGCGCTCCGGGCCCCCCAGTGCTGCGGGCCCCATAGCAGTGGCGTGGTCTGTCTCTATGGGCGGTACGCCACTGCTAGCAATACAATACAATACAATACAACTCAGATCTAAGTTGTAATCGCAATGCGAATAATACAGGTTATATTAATCGCATTGCGATTTACAATTACTATTACTGCAGCTTCAGAATGAATCTAAGATGGATGCTGTCCTTGCGTTTAGATAGGAGGTGGGAGGGTCTGGGAGGGAGGGAATGCTGATTGGCTGGAATGTGTCTGCTGACTGTGAGGTACAGGGTCAAAGTTTGCTCAATAATAAAGTATAGGGGCGAACGCGAACATCGAATATGTTCGCCCGCCGTGGCGAATAGTTCGGGCCATCTCTAGCTGTAATACCATGAGTGACCTGTGGACGGGTATGGCGCTGTTTTTGAAAGAAAGCAGCCATGTTTTTCTAATCCTAGGCAACCCACTTAACCATTTAGATGACCGGAGCTCCCTCTGTTATTGCAGTGTATATTACAAGCTATCCCAGAGATCTGAGACCTGGTCTAAAACCTTCGGACACCTGATGTACCTGTTTGCCAAATTTCGTGATTGTAAATGCGACGGTGCGGATTCCTTTAGCGGATATACATACATACACACATACACTCAGCTTTATATATGAGATGATCGGCCAACATTTTGCACGTCACATTTATTTTCTTGAATCATAAAATGCACTTGGATTAATATTATACCTTTACCGGCTATACAACTATGATTTTCAGCCATCAGGTACGGTATAATGTTTAAATACAAATAGGACAATGGCCATCATGTCATGATAGAAAGTATTGTTACGAAGGACATTCCCCAATTTGCATTTTCACACTTGTATGAACCTTAATATTAATTCGACGTGTGACATTTTCATTTTTTAATAGGGCGATTGTTCCATCTTTGTGTAATATATTGGCCTCCTTGTTGCAGAACATCACTTGAATAAGTTTCATCTATATTTAAAACACTCAGAGACAGATTACTGACAAACTTTTTAGACCTGCGCAAAATGTAGATGTTTTGTTCTGAACAACCACTGAAGTACATTTTTTATCACACTGGCTATTTGGATTGTTAGCGTCTCAGTGTAGTGTATAAATATCTATATTAAATGATTAGCCAATGTTTAATTGTTCGTAAAGTCCCGTGTTTCCAATTTTAATTGTTAAAATGGTTCTTCGGTTTTTTAAAATTATACATACCATTGAAAATACCCAAACCTTGGCCCATGATAAATGCAAAAAGGTAATAGCCATATATGTAGATTTCATTCTACACAATAGTATCATTCTTATACAAGGGGAAAAATTGCTTTCCCATGCCCCAATCTCCTCCGGCTTCTATGTTGAGGAGCAATTGCTATGCCCATAGTTGTGACACATATTTTTTGGGTTTCAACAAGCATATCATGTTTCCCTGCCTCAATCTTCAGTCGTTAAAGACGGAGTTTTGGTGATGATGTAAAATAAACAGGACAGGATGTCTAAACATTTTACACATTCAGCATGTAATTTGTGTCTCATTTCCTCAAAAAGATATTTGTGATATAGTGTTACACCGAACACTCATAGTCCATGAGCTTCTCCGTGTTTTGCCCAGGTAAAGGACCCTGAACGCTAGTTTGCAATGATTGTAACAATTTGCTAATTTCGGCCACAATCATCTTATGGGCCCCAAGTAGGACAATTTATTTAATGTAATGTATAGTATTTTAACATGTCTCACACAGTCACAATCCCAATACTCAATGTTTTTTTCTATTTTGATTTCGTAATATGCTGGCATTTAATAAGGATAATTGTAAGTATTGTTCCTTATTTTAGATGCGCTCCTTCATGACGTCACAGGTCCCCGCGGTGCATAGATCAATGCGCCGCCCGGACCTGTGACGTCATGAAGGAGCGCCCGGAGGCCGCAGTGCAGGTTAGTACACTGCTGCGGAGTACTTACCATGGCAGCCAGGACTTCAGTAGCGTCCTGGCTGCCATGGTAACCAATCGGAGCCCCAGCTTACACTGGGGCCCCAATCGGAACTGCTGCTGCGCATGCGTAGAGCTAAACGTCGGATCCAACGTTTAGCTTAATATCAAACACTGGTTGTAGGATATTTGTTTGCCTGTTAAGTCTGTTTACATTATGTATTGTAAGGGTATTCATAACAGACTGGTTGCCCCCTATAATTGGGTTTAATACTCAGTGTATTAGTTTATAAGTTTCCCTTGTAATGAGGTGGGTTATAGATAGTACTCATCCCTCATTGTGCTGATAAGACCACATTCCTGAGTGAGCGCAGAGACATGGGTGCAGTAGACTGGATGAGGAGCTAACAGGTAGACAATGCAAGATAATGCACCTGGGGTGTAAAAACCCAAGAGCAGAATATAAAATCAGTGATACAGTACTAACCTCAGTATCTGAGGAAAGGGATTTAGGGGTCATTATATCAGACGACCTAAAGGTGGGCAGACAATGTCATAGAGCAGCAGGTAATGCCAGCAGAATGCTTGGGTGTATAGGGAGAGGCATTAACAGTAGAAAGAGGGAGGTGCTCGTGCCGCTCTACAGAGCACTAGGGAGACCTCATTGGGAGTATTGTGTGCAGGACTGGAGACCAGATCTGCAGAAGGATATTCAGAGAAGAGCTACTAAACTAGTACATGGATTGCAGGACAAAACTTACCAGGAAAGGTTAAAGGACCTTAACATGTATAGCTTGGAAGTAAGAAGAGACAGAGGGGATATGTTAGAAACTTTTAAATACATAAAGGGAATCATCACGGTAAAAGAGGAGAGAATATTTAAAAGAAGAAAAACTGCTACAAGAGGACATAGTTTTAAATTAGAGGGGCAGAGGTTTAAAAGTAATATCAGGAAGTATTACTTTACTGAGAGAGTAGTGGACGCATGGAATAGCCTTCCTGCAGAAGTGGTAGCTGCAAATACAGTGAAGGAGTTTAAGCATGCATGGGATAGGCATAAGGCCATCCTTCATATAAGATAGGGCCTGGGGCTATTCATAGTATTCAGCATATTGGGCAGACTAGATGGGCCAAATGGTTCTTATCTGCCGACACATTCTATGCTAATTTCCATACCATCCCCCCTTTCCTCACTGACTTTATTAACCCCCATCAGACCTCAGATCAGCCCTTTATTAACCCCTATCAGACCTCAGATCAGCCCTTTATTAACCCCTATCAGCCCTTATTAACCCCTATCAGCCGTTTATTAACCCCTATGAAACCTCAGATCAGCCCTTTATCAACCCCTATCAGACCTCAGATGAGCCCTTTATTAACCCTATGAGACCTCAGATCAGCCCTTTATTAACCCCTATCAGACCTCAGATCAGCCCTTAATTAACCCCTATCAGACCTCAGATCAGCCCTTTATTAACCCCTATCAGACCTCAGATCAGCCCTTTATTAACCCCTATCAGACCTCAGATCAGACCTTTATTAACCCCTATCAGACCTCAGATCAGCCCTTTATTAACCCCTATCAGACCTCAGATCAGCCCTTTATTAACCCCTATCAGACCTCAGATCAGCCCTTTATTAACCCTATCAGACCTCAGATCAGACCTTTATTAACCCCTATCAGACCTCAGATGAATAAAATAAAAAACTCCTCTCTTCTCCTGCACCGCGGCTCCTCTTCATCTCCGGGTCCGGCGTCTCACTCCTGTGTTCTCCGGCCCGCGCTGCGCCGTCACCTGACAGCATGCAGCGTCAGGTCATAGTGCGCGTACTACGTTCTGACGCTGTATGAGGTCAGGACAGTGCAGCACCAGCTCCATCAAAGAAGACTAGGGAGGGTGAGTATTGGAAGCGCTTGCTGCGCTTCTTCCCCGCTCCCGACACCCGATGAATACTAGTGCGCGCTTCCATAATGGAAGCGCTCACTAGTATTCACATTATTGGTTAGATGCCGATACCTTACAAAATCCTGAATATTAGCCGATTAAATCAGTATTTATTACCGTACATATTTAGTTTAACCCAATTTGGCATTGTTATGCAGGTAGTAATAATGCAGCAACACTAGAAATGGTGAAAGTAAAAATTGTGTTTTATTCACACATTATACAGAAATTAAATAAGCCTTAACTTAGGCACAAAGTAAATACATTAACAATACAAAGAAAAAAAAATACATGCATCGATGGTGACATCTAGGGGTCAGCGAGTTAACTTCAAATGAAACATCCTAAGTTGATTTGCTCATCCCTAGTGACATCAGGCGACACATCTGGGAGCTTTGTAAAGAACCCCGGATGGAGTGAATGGTCCCACTGCCAACCTACCATTCATTCCATAAAATGCAGGCCCCGAAATACTGATATTAGAAAAAAACAGGACTGGCAGACCCAACATACACTACAAATTCCTGCTTTCCATGTCTGGGTCATCAAGCTCACAGGTAGAGACAGACAAATCCAATAGCATGTGTAAGCTTCAATAAAGTCTACAGTTCGGAGAAAGGCAGCGCCGGATGCTTGTTTTGTACTTCGGATCCGAAGCTCATTTTGCTCATCCTTAACCACTTCCCGACCGCCTAACGCACAACTGCGTTCTCGCGGCGGTCGGGCTGTTCTGGGGCGCCGCAGAAGTGCGTCATCTCGCGAGACGCGAGATTTCCTGTGAACGCGCGCGCACGTTCTCAGTAGCGCGCGTCTCAGGAGTTTAACTACAGCCTGCCAGCGATGATCCATCGCTGGCAGGCTGTAGATGCGATATAAATCGCATCAAACAAGTATATCAGACGCTGTTTTGTGAACAGCGTCTGATATACCTGCTACCTGGTCCTCTGGTGGTCCCATTTGCTGGGATCGACCACCAGAGGACCAGGTAACACAGTAAAGTTGCACCAAACACTACACTAACCCAACCCCCCACCCACCCCTCACCTATTAACCCCTTGATCACCCCATCTAGACCCCTGATCACCCCCCTGTCATTGATCACACCCTTGTAAGGCTCCATTCAGACGTCCAAATGTGTTTTGCGGATCCGTGGATTCACGGATCCGCTGGATCGGATCCGCGGATCTGCGGATCCACAGATCCTCAAAACACGGACACCGGCAATGTGCTTTCCGCATTTTGCAGATCCGCACATTGCCAGAACTATATAGAAAATGCTTTTTGTTGTCCGCAATTGCGGACAAAAATAGGACATGTTCTATATTTTTGCGAACGGAAGTGCAGACTCGGAGCGCGGATCCGTAATTCGGATCCGAGCGGGACAAAGTCTGTCCCCATAGAAATGAATGGGTCCGCAATTCCGTTCCGCAAACAGAATTGCGGATGTGTGAATGGGGCATAAGGGTCCCTTATCACCGCCAGTTAGTTAGCTACTTGTTAGGTAGCTAGCGCCCAGCCCACCGCACCGCAGTCACTGATTTTGGCAGAGATTTTTTCATCCACATTGATTGATGCGAATGAAGAAATCTGTGCCGTTCATTTTTTTTTTTTTTTCAGCCCAGAGGCTGAACGGAAAAAAAAAATCTCATTCCCCGTATGCTCAATATAAGGAGAATCGCAGAAACTCCTAATGCTGGCCATACGTGTAATGATTGCGGAGACCCTCAAATGCCAGGGCAGTACAAAAACCCCACATGTGACCCCATTTTAGAAAGAAGACACCCCAAGGTATTCCGTGAGGGGTATGGTGAGTTCATGCAAAATTTTATTTTTTGTCACAAGTTAGTGGAATATGAGACTGTAAAAAAATAAAAATCAATTTCCGCTAACTTGTGCCAAAAAAATTTTTTTTCTGTGAACTCGCCATGCCCCTCACGGATTACCTTGGGGTGTCTTCTTTTCACAATGGGGTCACATGTGGGGTATTTATACTCACCTGGCATTTTAGGGGTCCTAAAGCGTGAGAATCCAAATGCGTAAAAATGCCCTGTGAAATACTAAAGGTACTCATTGGTTTTAGGGCCCCTTTGCGCACCCAGGCTGCAAAAAAGTTCCACACATGTGGTATCGCCCGTGCTCAGGAGAAGTAGGGCAATGTGTTTTGGGGTGTATTTTTATATATACCCATACTTTGTGTGAGAAATATCTCTGTAAATGACAACTTTTTAAATTTTTTTATTCAAAGTTGTCAATTTACAGAGATATTTCTCTCACCCAGCATGGGTATATGTAAAAATACACCCCAAAACACATTGCCCTACTTCTCCTGAGTACGGCGATACCACATAAGTGACACTTTTTGCAGCCAAGATGCGCAAAGGGGCCCAAATTCCAATGAGTAACTTTAGGAGGGCATTTTTACGCATTTTCTTCTCACGCTTTAGGGCCCCTAAAATGCCAGGGCAATAGAAATACCCCACATGTGACCCCATTTTAGAAAGAAGACACCCCAAGGTATTCGCTGAGGGCATAGTGAGTCCATGAAAAATTAAACTTTTTGTCAAAAGTTAGCGGAAAGGGAGACTTTGTGAGAAAAACTATAAAAAATCAATTTCCACTAACTTGTGCCACAAAAAAAATTTCTATCAACTCGCCATGCCCCTCATGGAATACCTTGGGTGTCTTCTTTCCAAAATGGGGTCACATATGGGGTATTTATACTGCCCTGGCATTTTAGAGGCCCTAAAGTGCGAGAAGAAAAATGCGTAAAATGCCCTCCTAAAGGTACTCATTGGAATTTGGGCCTTGCGCATCTTGGCTGCAAAAAGTGTCACTTATGTGGTATCGCCGTACTCAGGACAAGTAGGGCAATGTGTTTTGGGGTGTATTTTTACATATACCCATGCTGGGTGAGAGAATATCTCTGTAAATTGACAACTTTGAATAAAAAATTTAAAAGTTGTCATTTACAGAGATATTTCTCTCACCCAGCATGGGAATATATAAAAATACACCCCAAAACACATTGCCCTACTTCTCCTGAGTACGGCGATACCACATGAGTGACACTTTTTTGCAGCCAAGATGCGCAAAGGGGCCCTAATTCCAATGAGTACCTTTAGGATTTCACAGGGCATTTTTATGCATTTGGATTCTCACGCTTTAGGGGCCCCTAAAATGCCAGGACAGTATAAATACCCCACATGTGACCCCATTGTGGAAAGAAGACACACCCCAAGGTATTCTGTGAGGGGCATGGCGAGTTCACAGAATTTTTTTTTTTGGCACAAGTTAGCGGAAATTGATATATATATATTTTTTTTATTTTGTTTTTTACAAAGTCTCATATTCCACTAACTTGTGACAAAAAATAACATTTTACATGAACTCACCATACCCCTTACGGAATACCTTGGGGTCTCTTCTTTCTAAAATGGGGTCATATGTGGGGTATTTATACTGTCCTGGCATTTTAGAGGCCCTAAAGCGTGAGAAGAAGTCTGGAATCCAAATGCGTAAAAATGCCCTGTGAAATCCTAAAGGTACTCATTGGTTTTAGGGCCTTTGCGCACCCAGGCTGCAAAAGTGTCACTCATGTGGTATCGCCGTACTCAGGAGAAGTAGGGCAATGTGTTTTGGGGTGTATTTTTATATATACCCATACTGTGTGTGAGAAATATCTCTGTAAATGACAACTTTTTAATTTTTTTATACAAAGTTGTCAGTTTACAGAGATATTTCTCTCACCTAACATGGGTATATGTAAAATATACCCCAAAACACATTGCCCTACTTCTCCTGAGTACGGCGATACCACATGAGTGACACTTTTGCAGCCTGGGTGCAAAGGGCCCAAATTCCAACGAGTACCTTTAGGTTTTACATGGCTGCTCACAATTTAGCCCCGCCCAAAATGCCAGAACAGTAAACACACCCCACAAATGACCCCATTTCGGAAAGTAGACACCCCAAGGTATTCACAGAGGGGCATAGTGAGCCCGTCTGAGATTTTATTTTTTTGCCAGAAGTTAGCAGAAATGGAAACTTTATTATATTTTTTTTTCCTCAGAAAGTGTCATTTTCCGCTAACTTGTGAAAAAAAATGAAATTATACATGAACTCACCATGCCCCTCCGTGAATACTTTGGGGTGTCTTCTATCTAAAATGGTGTGATTTGGGGGGTATTTATACTTTCCTGGCATTCTAGCACCTGAAGAAACATGACAGGTGCTCAGAAAGTCAGAGCTGCTTCAAAATGCCGAAATTCACTTTTTTGCACCATGGTTTGTAAACGCTATAACTTTTACCCAAACCAATAAATATACACTTATTGGATTTTTTTTTATCAAAGACATGTAGAACAATAAATTTAGAGAAAAAATTACATACAAATGTAGTTTTTTTTTAAAAATTTTACAACAGAAAGTGAAAAATGTCATTTTTTTGCAAAAATGTCGTTAAATTTTTATTAATAGCAAAAAAAGTAAAAATCTCAACAGCAATGAAATACCACCAAATGAAAGCTCTATTAGTGAGAAGAAAAGGAGGTAAAATTCATTTGGGTGGTAAGTTGCATGACGGAGCAATAAACGGTGAAAGTAGTGTAGTGCAGAATTGTAAAAAGTGGCCTGGTCATTAAGGGTGTTTAAGCTAGGGGGGCTGAAGTGGTTAATTACAGCGATACCACATTTATGTCGTTTTTCTTGTGTTTTAATACTTAAGCGCTCCTGGGTAAAACTGCTCAGATGCCATGGTCACAATAGACCACGGCATCTGAGGGGTTAAATGTCCATTATTGGCATTATTGACAATTGCAGACATTGCCTCCAGGTTCCTATGGTGCCTGCTCTGGAACAGGCGCCATCTTTAAAAACTCTACTGCTGATGTATATAGCTGTGTGGGAATATTTTTTTAAAAAAATTCTATAATGCAATTGGTATTGCAATGTCCATAAATTACTGAAATGTTAAACCACTGTCATATTGTTTCTCCTGTGCTGTAAGCCTTTATAAAGAAAAAATTAAATAAAAAAATTTCAACTACAGAATTGACTTTTTTTTGTAAAAAACAAAAACATGAACAAAAAAGGATCAAAAAGCCATATATACCCCAACATGATAAAATCTACAGTTCTCCCTGCAAAATATGAGCTCCATCAACGAAAAGAAAGAGTTATGGGTTTCACAATATCGCGACACAATACAATGCAGCTCTATCAAGGGTGAAATAAAAACATTAGGGCTCTTGGAAGGCGGGGAGAAAAAAAACAAAACAAACAGATGAAAAACACCTGTGACGCCAAGCAGTTCAAGGTGGTTAAAATTATTTTAATTGCACTATTTAAAGGGAATGTGTCATCAGAAAATGACCTATTGTTTAAATCACGTTTTTATGTTAAACATATTTTTAAAGAATTTTTGAAGATTTTATTTTTAATTTGCCTTGTCAATGTTGAAATAAAAATAAAAAATATAAAAAAAATTTCAGCTGTTTTTAGCACAGGCCAATAAGAATAGGCACCACTTCTTGGTCTGTACAGATCACTTTACTGCAGTTACCTGCTTATCGGTGCAATGAGTGATGCGAACGCATTGCGCCCGCACTGAATCTGGACCCATTAATTTCAATGGGTCTGTGTACATGAGCGTTGTTTTTCTCACATCACTTGTGCGTTGCATGAAAATCGCAGCCTGTTCGATATTCTGTGTTTTTCACGCAACACTGGCCCAATAAAAGTGAATGGGGCTGTGGGAAAATCGCATCGCATCCGCAAGTAAGTGCGGATACGATGCGTTTTTCACTGATGGTTGCTAAGAGAGGTTGTTTGTAAACATTCCGTTTTTTATCACACGCGTGAAAAACGCATCAATGCGCATTGCACCCATGCGGAAAAAAACTGAACGCAATCGCAGACGAAACTGAATGAACTTGCTTGCGAAATCACGCCTTTTTGTGGCCTAATCCTGCCTGTAATGATATCACCTCTGTGTACAGATAAGACAGGATCCACCATTTACAGTAGGTGATTGTCAGAGCTTCTCTATTCTTTCCTTGTACAATGACCTCTGCACAGGTCACAGAGCATGCCCAGAAAACTCTCCCATAGGAGTCACTGAGGTCCCTCCTGTCCATTGTGTGTATGGTCCATGGGGCTGCCGTAAAGAAATTCCAATGCTTTGTAAATGCTGTTAGAACAGCTCAGGCAAGATGGCCGCCCCTATAATCACATTCTGGAAATAGAATAAAAAAAAAAAAATCTAATCAGAAAATAAAAAGATTATAATTTTTTTTTATATGTGCTTCTATCTGGGTTTAACTGGTAGATAAAATATTGTGAAACTGTAACGGACACGTTTATGGGTAGAATAAAAAAATATGCAATTCCACGTTTGTTTTTGAATTTTGTTATGTTTTGGGTTTTGTTATTAGGAAAAACAAGATCATTCTCTTCTGCAGGTCAGTCTGATTACACCGATACCAAGGTTATATGGTTTTGGTTTACTACTTTTAAAAAATAAATATTGCCATATTCTGACAGCCATAACTTTTTGTTTTTGCCCACATAGCCTTGTTTTCTGCAGACAGAGCTGTAGCCTCTATATAAGCTGGATCACGTGTAGGATCCACGTACAGGAAGCAGGCAGCTGAAGCGAGGGAGAGTGCTAGGAATCTGGCTATTTGTTTTGTGGGTGACCTATAATGATTTTGTGTGGGTGCAATACACGAGCTTTGCACCCCTGACACAGAAATATAATAGTTAATCCGTCTGTTAGTTTGATGCGTGATATATACCCATTTTTGGTGTAAGATACACGTGCACTTTATACGTGACAGGGAAATTAATATAGTTAATCTGTTAGTTCGGCCGGTGACATATATCTATTTTTGGTGTGAGACACAAGTGCACTGCATATATGACAGGGAACTTAACCCCTTAAGGACACAGGGTTTTTTCATTTTTGCGTTTTCGTTTTGCGCTCCCTGCCTTCCAAGAGCCATAACTTTTTTATTTTTCCGTTCACATGGCCATATGAGGGCTTGTTTTTTGCGGGACAAGTTGTACTTTCCAACGCCATCATTTAATAATGCATACGGTGTAGTGGGAAGCGGGAAAAAAATTCCAAATGGGGTGAAATTGCAAAAAAAAAGCAATTTCACCACAGTTTTACGGGTTTTTAAATTACAACGTTCGATTTGCGATAAAACTGACTGGTTAATTTTATTCTTCAGGTCAGTATGAATCCGGCAATACCTAATATGTATAGTTTTTCTTGCGTTTTGATAGTGAAAAAAAATTAAAAGTGGGAATTTTTTTAATTTAATTTTTTTGTCGCCATATTTTCACCCCTATAACTTTTTTGTAATTATGCGTACGGAGCAGTGTAGGGGCTCATTTTTTGCGGGGCAATCTGAACTTTTAATTGATACCATTATGGGGTGCATATGATGTTTTGATCACTTTTTATTCATTTTTTTTTTTAGGAAATGAAGCGTCCAAAAATGGCGAATTAGCCATTTGGACGCTTTCTTTCCGTTTTTATGTTTACCGTATGGTGAATTATTATTATTATAGTATGGGCGTTTTCGCACATTGCGACACCCATTATGTGTGATTTTTTTATTTTTTTATTTATTTTATTTTCATTTTGGGGAAAGGGGGGTGATTTGAATTTTTATATTTTTTTATTTTATTTTTATTTTTTAAACTTTTTATTTTATTTTTTTACCACTTTCTTATATTTCCCACAGGGAACTATAAGATGCAATCATCAGATTGCTATTCTCATATATTCCAATGCAATAGCATTGGAATATATGAGAAAATCGCATATTTCCTATGGAGCCTATTACAGTCATAGGCTCCATAGGAATACTATGTAGTAACCTCAGGTTTCATTCACAGAAACCTAGGCTACTACATGCCTGCTCGGCTCCCCTTGTGGCCATCAGGGAGCCGAGCACAAACCGGAAGTGAAACTTTCGGTTTTGCGCTGATCAGATGCCGTGGTCAGGATTGACCACGGCATCTGAGGGGTTAAATGTCCGCGATCGGCATCGCTGCCGGTCGCGGACATGAGCTGCGGTAGTCAGCTTGATGAATCAAGCATTTACCCGCAGCTCATGCGGGAGCGGGCGCCATCTTTAAAGTGCGGACACAGGGCGTACATGTACGCCCTGTGTCCTTAAGAGGTTAATATAGTTAATCCGTCTGTTAGTTCGGTGGGTGACATATACCCATTTTTGGTGTGAGTTACACGTGTACTTTATACATAATAGGGAATATATTTTTCGACCTATAAGACGCACCGGCCCATAAGACGCACCTAGGTTTTTGGGGAGGAAAATAAGAAAAAAAAATATTTTTGACCAAAAGGTGTGCTTTTGATGGGTTTTGAACTAATGGTGGTCTGTGGATGGCACTGATATGGGGGATCTGTGGATGACACTGTTATGGGGGGGGGGATCTGTGGATGACACTGTTATGGGGGATATGTGGATAGCACTGTTATGGGGGGGGGGGATCTGTGGATGACACTGTTATGGGGGATCTGTGGATAGCACTGTTATGGGGGGGGATCTGTGGATGACACTGTTATAGGGGATCTGTGGATGACACTGTTATGGGGGATCTGTAGTTGACACTGTTATATATGTGTCATCCACAGACCCCCACCCCATAACAGTGCCATCCTGAGACCCCACCCCATAACAGTGCCATCCACAGACCCCCACCCCATAACAGTGCCATTCACAGACCCCCACCCCATAACAGTGCCATCCACAGACCCCCACCCCATAACAGTGCCATCCACAGACCCCCCACCCCATAACAGTGCCATCCACATATCTCCCATCCCATAATAGTGCCATCCACAGATGTCTCCCATAAAAGTGTCATCCACAGATCCCCCCACCCAATTACAGTGCCCTCCAGATATACAGTCTGCAGTACAGGAATATAAAATCTCTAATTAAATTCAAGTTAATTAAAGATACGCCCTCAGTTGTTAAATCATCTTACTAACAGCTTCTGTAGAATGCAGGCAGGCCAGACCGGCGGCAGCGTAACTCACTGACGTCATGTGCCTGCGCCACCTGCTTCATTCATAAAGTAGGCGGTGCAGGCATGTGACATCAGTGAGTTATGCTGCCGCCTGGCCGGCCTGCCTGCATTCTACAGGAGCTATTAGTGAGTAGATATTGAAAGTGAGGGCACATCTTTAACTAACTTGAAGTGAATAAGAGATTTTTTATTCCTATACTGCAGACTGTGAGCGGTGGGGCCAGAGTACAGTGAATGCACATGGCCCCGCCGCAATTGCCAGCCTCCAGCCCCTCCTCCCAGTCCCTCCCCGCTGACACATCGCAGTCTGCGGTGTAAAATGTCAGCATTCGCCCCATAAGATGCAGGGGCATTTCCCCCCATTTTGAGGGGAAAAAAGTGCGTTTTATGGGGAGAAAAATATGGTAGTAAATTTGACTTTTGGTTCGGTAACATATATCCATTTTTGGTGTGAGACACACGTTTACTGCATATGTGACAGGGAAATTAATATAGTTAATCCGTCTGTTAGTTCGGTGGGTGCCATATACCTATTTTTGGTGTGAGATACACATGCACTGCATATGTGACAGGGAAATTAATACAGTTAATCTGACTATTCGTTCGACCGGTGACATATTCCCATTTTTGGTGTGAAGTACACCTGCACTGCATACATGACAGGGAAATTAATATAGTTAATCCGTCTGTTAGTTAAGTGGGTGACCTCAAAGAATTAGGAGAGCATCAAATAAGGGACTTGGCCCTGCTTGTGGTGCTACTGGTGTTGGTCGAGCTCCTGTTGAAGGAAGAGGACATGGTCGATCTGTGCCAGCTACACGCCCAAATGAAACACCTTCCTCGGGTACACATAGGCCCGAATACCGGTGTACGAATGGTGAGGCTAGAGCAAGTAGAGGCGGTAGTAGATTGGATGGCTGACAGTGCCTCTAGTTCCTTCACATTGTCTCCCACCCGGTCCCCTGCTGAAAGCTCAGAGTTGGCACCTGCAGGCCATGGGCATCTGTCTTTCACCTCACCCCCTTGCAAATCAGCCAAGCTGACTGAGCCCCAAGTCATGCAGCAGTCTCTTATGCTTTTTGATGACTCTGCTGGCAGGGTTTCCGTGGGCCATCCACCTAGCCCTGCCCCAGGAGTAGAAGAGATTGAGTGCACTGATGCCCAACTACTTATGTTTCAGGATGTGGACATGGGAGGACCACCACAGCACGTCTCTGATGATGACGAAACACAGGTGCCAACTGCTGCGGCTTTCTGCAGTGTGCAGACCGACAAGGAGGGCAGGGGTGAAGAGTGGGTGGAAGATGATGAGGTCCTAGACCCCACATGGAATCAAGGTCATGCGAGTGACGTGTGCAGTTCAGAGGAAGAGGTGTTGGTCATGTCACACAGCGCCAGCCACACAGCAAAAGAGTGAGCAGGGTGCAAAAGCAGAGTGGCCGTCCCCTAACCAGTACGCCTGCTACTGCCCACCGCACCCAGGGACCGAGCACACCAAAGCCAGCTCCAAGGAGTTCCCTGGCGTGGCAGTTCTTCAGACAATGTGCTGACGACAAGACACGAGTGGTTTGCACGCTGTGCCATCAGAGCCTGAAGCGAGGCATAAATGTTCTAAACCTGAGCACCACCTGCATGACCAGGCATCTAAATGCAAAGTAGAGCTGCAGGGGAGTACACACCTGAAAAACCACAAAAGATCCCAGGCTCCTCCTGCTCCCTCTTCTGCTGCAGTCTTGGCCTCTTCCTCCCCCTCTGGAGTGACAGTGGCACCTGCCACCCCGCAAACAGAGGATGTGGCAGCAACACCACCACCTCCACCACAGTTACCCAGTATGTCCACACTGTCCCATGGAAGCGTTCAACTGTCCATCCCCCAAACACTGGAGAGAAAGAGGAAATACCTCCCTACCCACCCATGATCCCTGGCCCTGAATGCCAGCATTTCAAAATTCCTGGCCTTTGAAATGATGTCATTCCGTCTGGTGGAGACGAAGACTTTTAAAAACCTTATGGCGGTGGCTGTCCCACAGTACGTGGTTTCCAGCCGCCACTACTTTTCCAGGCGAGTCGTCCCTGCCCTGCACAACCAAATGGCAGACAAAATCAGGTGTGCACTGCGCAACGCCATCTGTGGTAAGGTCCACATAACCACCGATACATGGACCAGTAAGCACGGGCAGGTACGCTATATCTCCCTAACTGCACACTGGGTAAAAGAAGTGGCGGCTGGGCCTGAGGCGGATAGCAGTTTGGCACATGTCCTACCGCCCCCGAGGATTGCAAGACATTTCTTGTTGCTTCCTGTTGCCGCCTCCTCATCCGGTCAGCGTAACATCTTCACCACCAACTTCAGCACAGCCAGGGGAAACGACAGCGTTTTGAAACTCTTCTGTTTGGGGGGGGGGGGGGCCCAACACACCGCGCAGGAGCTGTGGACGGGCATGGAACAACAGACCGATGAGTGGTTGCTGCGCTGAGCCTCAAGCCTGGCCGCTGGTGTGCGATAACCGGCGAAATCTCGTAGCAGCTCTGGGGCTAGCACATCCCTTGCCTGGCGCATGTGCTGAATTTGGTGGTGCAGAGTTTCCTGAAAAAGTACCCCGATAAGTCCAGGATGTGCCATGTTGCGCTGTTTTGAGTACTCCACCAACATGGTCAGG
Organism: Bufotes viridis; assembly: GCA_033119425.1. Lineage (NCBI taxonomy): Eukaryota > Metazoa > Chordata > Amphibia > Anura > Bufonidae > Bufotes > Bufotes viridis. Next base: position 493,482,694 of record CM065591.1, on the reverse strand, counting down.
CCAGTCATTCACAAGTGGCTTGAAGGATGGGTTCCTGCACCAACAGAGGCCAGGTACACAACTGTCCAGCCAGGGCACAGTTCTGCAGGATGATGATGAGGAGGGACCGTGTCCACAGCAGGGTGGCATCCAAAGCAGCTCATGGGCATCACTGGAGCGTGGCTGGGGGGATACCGAGGACAAAGACGATACACCTCACACAGAGGACAGCTTGTCGTTGCCTCTGGGCAGCCTGGCAAACATGAGCGACTACATGCTGCAGTGCTTGAAAAAACGACCACCAAGTTGCTCACATTCTAACTAATGCTGATTACTGGGTGGCCACCCTGCTGGATCCCCGCTACAAAGACAACGCGCTGTCCTTAATTTCGTCACTGGAGCGTGATCGGAAGATGAGCACGCTGGTAGACGCGCTGATGGCATTTACACCGGACAGTGGGGGCTCAGTGAAAGCACAAGGCGAAGGCAGAGGAGGAGGAGAAGGAAGAAGTCACCAACGCAACTGGGGCACTGACAGCACCTCAGAAGGCAGGGTTAGCATGGCCGAAATATGAAAAAGCTTTGTCAGCACGCCACAACAACCAGCACCACCAGCTGATGGAACGTCTTAGCAGAAGGCAGCATTTCAGCAACATGGTGGAACAGTACGTGTGCACATGCCTACACGTACTGACTGATGGGTCTGCCCCATTCAACTTCTCGGTCTCCAAATTGGACGCATGGCCTGAGCTTGCCCTTTACGCCTTGGAGGTGCTGGCCTGCCCTGCGGCCAGTGAATTTAGCAAGGTGGGGGTTGATCACAGACAAGCTCAGCCGCCTGTCCACAGCCAACGTGGACAAGCTCACGTACATTAAAATCAACCAGGCATGGATCCCACAGGACTTGTGCTGAGTAGACATACCGTATACCGGCCACACCCAGCCATTGTTAGACTCCAGCGCACTTTTTTCTTTGCACTCTCTTTTCTATTTCCAATGTTTTGGGGTCTTCCCAAATTTATTAAAAATAAAAACAATAAATAAATAAAGGGAAAAAATAAATAAAAAAAAAACAACAAAAACAGTGTTGGCTACCTCCTCCTCCTCCACCGCCACGTCCACCAGCTCCTCAACCTCCTACTCCACTTTCACCTCCTCCTAGTTCAAGATTATTATTTTTTTTTTCTATTCTATCTTATTTTAGGTCATTTCCCTATCCACATTTGTTTGCAGGGCAATTGTCCTGCTCTTACCCACATTTTGCACCCCTCTAGCCCTTTCTACAACTATTTTACAGCCATTTTAGTGCCCCAAAGTTTAGGTCCCGATAGACTTCAATGGGGTAACTGACAGCCGGATCCCTGCTGCATCCACCAGCATTGGTGATAACGCTGATGCCAGTGGATTAACCCCTCATATGCCGTGCTCAGCGCTGACTGCTGCATGTGGGAGGTTTGCGCTCCCTCTGCTGAGCCATCACGTCCCCGTGCTGCGGTGACGGGGACCCGATGGTTGCTACGGCAGCCCCAAGCCATTCAAAGGCCTTGGGGCCCGGCGTATATGGAAGCTTATGAGGCCCAGCCCCCATATTTTGAAATTCGTTCACCCTTCGTTTTGTGGTAAAAGGTGAATTGCGTTATGGGTTCCGTTACCACGGACCATAACACAATTCTATGACGGAATGCATAACGGAATTGCTTTAGAGGCATTCCGTTATTCATTCCGTCATAATAGAAGTCTATGGGCTGCAAAAAGGATCCATCCCGTTTCTGTTATGCAGGGAGTCCTTTCCTGCATAACGGAAATGGGACAGATCCGTTATGCAGCCCAAACATAGACTTCTATTATGACTGAATAAATAACGGAATGCCCCTAAAGGCATTCCGTCATAGAATTGCGTTATGGTCCGAGGTAACGGAATCCATAACGCAATTCTCCTTTTACCACTAAATGAAGTGTGAATGAATTTCATAAGCGGAAATTCGCTCATCTCTAGTCACCATACCTCACAAAAAGTGTAATACCAAACGATCAAAAAGTAGTATGTACCCCAAAATAGTACCAAACCGTCATGCCGTAAAAACTGGGCCCCCACATAAGATCATCGCCCAAAAAATAAAAATATGGCTTTCAGAAAAACATGATTTTTTTTCAAAAATGCTTTATGCAAAACTGAAACAAAATAAAAATAAAAGTAGACATATTTGATATTGTCGTCTCCATAACATGCTCTATAAAAATAGCAAATGATCTAACCTGTCAGGTGAACACCATAAAAAACAAAAATTTAAAACTGTGCCTGAACAGCCATTTTTTGGTTACACAAAAAGCATAATGTAGCGCTATTAAAAGTCATATTTACCACAAAATAGTACCAATAAAAGTGTCACCTTATCCTGTATTTTCCAAAATGGGGTCACTTTTTTGAAGTTTCTACTCTAGGGGTGCATCAGGGGTCTTAATTGTCATATGGCAACTTAAAATTATCCCAGTAAAATCTGCCCTCCAAAATTCATATGGCGTTCCTTTCCTTCTGCGCCCTGCCATGTGCCTGTATAGCAGTTTACGACAACATATGGGGTGTTTCTGTAAACTGCAGAATCAGGGTAATAAATATTGAGTTTTATTTGGCTGTTACCCTTACAGGAAAAAAATGAATTAAAATGGAGAATCTGCTAAAAAAAATGTGAGATTTTAAAATGTCTTCTTTCTCCTTTAATTCTTGTGGAACACTTAAAGAGGTATCGTTAGTATGGGAAGCGAAATCAAGCCAGTAAAGTCTGATACTCTGGGGTGTTTTGGAACACGAACCATGGGGTCCATACAGTGTTAAACACTCCTTGGGCGTTTCTCAAGGTAGCTGTCAGCTCCTCCATTCTCTGGATGTCCTGTACTTTGTGTATCCAAAAGTCCACAGACGGTGGGATAGGCGACATCCATCTTGCTGGTATGCAGGCCCTGGCCGGACTCACCAAATGGCAGACTATGGACTTGTTAAGCAACCGGTTAGGTATATCTGAGAGTAAGGCCCCTTTCACACTTGCGTTTTTGTTTTCCGGCATAGAGATCCGTCGTCGGGTCTCTATGCCGGAAAAATCCTGATCAGGATCATCCCCATGCACTCTGAATGGAGAGAAATCCGTTCAGGATGCATCAGGATGTCTTCAGTTCAAGACCGGAACGTTTTTTGGACGCAGCAAATACCGCAGCATGCTGCGCTTTTTGTTCCGTCCAAAAATCCGGAACACTTGCCGCAAGGCCGGATCCGGAATTAATGCCCATTGAAAGGCATTAATCCGGATCCGGCCTTAAGCTAAACGTCGTTTCGGCGCATTGCCGGATCCGACATTTAGCTTTTTCTGACTGGTTACCATGGCAGCCAGGACGCTAAAGTCCTGGTTACCATGGTAAAATGTAGCGGGGAGCGGCATACTTACATTCCGTGCGCCTCCCGGGACGCTCCAGGATGACGTCAGGGCGCCCCAGTGCATAGATCACGTGATCGCATGGATCATGTGATCCATGCGCATGGGGCGCTCTGACGTCATTCTGGAGCGCCCCGGGAGCCGCACGGAATGTAAGTATGCCGCTCCCCCGCTCCCCGCTCCCCGCTCCTACTATGGCAACCAGGACGCTAGTAGCGTCCTGGCTGCCATAGTAACCTGAAAGCAATTCGAAGACTGATCAGGATCCTGATCAGTCTTCTAATGCTTCAGGCGACTTGCGTTCTGACGGATCCGGCGGGACGGAAGTGCCTGACGGATCCTCAGAACGCAAGTGTGAAAGGACCCTTACAGCAAAAAAAGCCCAGGGTGGCATGGGAAATTAAAAGATTGAAGTCATGGTCTTATGTATCGACTCCCAGAACTGTCTAAATTTGCTATCATACCAGAAAACATGGATCAGCATAGCGAGGTGGTAGAGGGAAACATTTTATAAAGACGAGTCGGAACATAATACCATCTGGACAACAATTTATAGCCTGCTCCCTGAAATTTGCTAGCGATCGATGACTTGTGTGTGAAATGGTATAGTTTAGGCCATTGGTCGGAGGGGATTTCCACTCCCAGATCGGCGATTCATTTGTTGATAACTCGGACCTGGTACCACCAACTCCCTATAAAATTCAGAAAGGGAATGCCGGTATATACCTGAGCCAATACATATTTTTTCAAAAGGTGTGAGAGATCTATCAAAGTCCGGTGTGGATGGATTAGAGGAAAGAAAGTGTGAGAGTTGTCTGATCCTCCATGGACCCAGTGAGCACAGTTTCGATTGAGTTAGTAGTTCAGTATGCGTAAACCATCTTCCCGCAATTCTAAAGAACGGGGCTCGACATTTACCCCCCAAGTCCGAATGGCCAAGGATCGGGAATAATGGGGAGGGGGTTGGCGAGATCCCTTTCTTGTTAGCGTTTATATGGTATTGGTTTAGAGTCGGCCCTATGGTAGGGTGAGTCAATAGCGCCTGTGGAGTCTTAGTCATCGCCCGGGGGGAGAGGGGAGACCGGGAGTTTAACTGTTCAATGGCAACCCATTATTTAAAGTGAGTGTGACAGCATCAGTCCAGAACGCGCTGTAGCATGATGGCCGTATAGTATTTATGGAGGTCTGGTATCCCCAATCCTCGCCTGCTCTTTTGGGACATGGAGTAGAGAGCCGGATAGTCTCGGTTTTCGCCCTCCCCAAATAAACCTGAAGAGGTCCCGATGAGCGACAACAAAGAAGTTTGATAGTAAATGTATAGGGAGTGTCTGAAAGAGATATAGCAGGCGTGGAAGGACATTCATCTTATAGATGGCACAACATGGCTAAACCATGTGTAGAGACCTTTAAACCATCTACTCAGATCTTCTCTGATCCGGCTTAAAAGAGGGGTAGAATTCCTGCTATAGATCTCTCTCAGATCCCTTGGAGTCCAAGTTCTCAGGTTTTTGATTGCTTCTGCTGTCCATCTAAATGGGAAAGCAGAGGCCAAGGCTGATTCCTGTGAGCTCGTCAGCGATATAGTTAAGGCTTCAGATTTTTGAAAGTTTATTTTCAGGTTGGTGAATGTGTTATATGTGTTAAATTCTGCAATTAGGTTTGGGAATGAGGTCAGGGGCTTGGCTATGGTGAATATCAGATCATCTGCATATGCAGCTATCTTAATTTCCTGGGCCCCAACCAGGGGCGTACATAGAAATCACTGGGCCCCATAGCAAGAATCTGAAATGGGCCCCCTTAACCCCACCCACTACCCACCCCTGGCCCCTCCCACCTCCCCCTTAACCCCGCCCTCCCATCTCCTGTCCTGGCTCCTCCCATGCCACACCCCCATTAAATAAATTTATACATGACCTACTGAAACTACTGGGGGGGCTGTGGATGGCACTGTTATGGGATGGGGGGGCTGTGGATGGCACTGTTATGGGGGATCTGTGGATGGCACTGTTATGGGGGATCTGTGGATGGCACTGTTATGGGGGATCTGTGGATGACACTGTTATGGGGGATCTGTGGATGGCACTGTTATGGGGATCTGTGGATGGCACTGTTATGGGGGATCTGTGGATGGCACTGTTATGGGATGGGGGCTGTGGATGGCACTGTGTTATGGGATGGGGGCTGTGGATGGCACTGTTATGGGGGATCTGTGAATGGCATCCACAGACCCCCATCCCATAACAGTGCCATCCACAGCCCCTCCCCATCCCATAACAGTGCCATCCACAGCCCCCATCCCATAACAGTGCCATCCACAGCCCCGCATCCCATTACCAGCTCCTGTCAAGTTCTAAGAATTCAATTACGGTACTCTGTACCATAATCCATAATATAAATAATGCCCCCTCTGTTTTAATTTATCATAAACTCACATGAGGCGCACCGGCAGTGAATACTTCACGCAGGCCGGGCGGGCGGCGCAGCGTGACTGTCTCATGTCACGTGCCTGCCCTGCCTGCTTTATGAAGCAGGCCGGGCAGGCACGTGACATGAGACAGTCACGCTGCGCTCGCCCGCCCGGCCTGCGTGAAGTATTCACTGCCGGTGCGCCTCATGTGAGTTTATGATAAATTAAAACAGAGGGGGCATTATTTATATTATGGATTATGGTACAGAGTACCGTAATTGAATTTTAGAACTTGATAGGAGTGGTGGGGCCGGAGTGCCCAGCCGCAAATGCCCGCCCTCAGCTCCTCCTCCCTGATTATACATCGCAGCCTGCGATGCTGGAGCATCGCTGGCTGCTGTCCGTGCAAAGTGGGGGGGCGGAGCGTTCCATGGCTTCGGGCCCCCCTGTGCTGCGGGCCCCATAGCAGTGGCGTGGTCTGCCTCTATTGACGGTACGCCACTGGTCCCAACTTTGATGCCAGTGATAGCAAGGTTCATCCGAATTGTCCAAAGTAGTGGCTCTAGAGTAAGTACAAAAATGAAAGGGGCACCCCTGATGAGTGCCATTCCGTATGTCAAAATCAGAAGATAGAACCCTGTTAACCTTCGTCGCTGCAGTCGGGGAGGTATAGAGAGAACGATAAAGTAATAACTTTTATGATGTATCACTATCTGTTTTAAAAGCAGATAAATTAAAATTTTGAAAATTGCAAATTTTACCCAATTTTCTGTAAATTTTGGATTTTTTAATAAAGAGATAAATTATATTGTCTAAAATTTTTCACTATCATGAAGTACAATGTATCATGAGAACATCTAAGAATGGCTTGGATAAGTACAAGCATTCTGAAGTTATTGTGTAATAAACGTGATGTATTTTCGGACACTGTGATACCCATTATGTTTTTTTATGTAGTGGTAAAATATTTTATTTTTCATTTTTAGTACGTTTGTTTAAAAAATAAAAAATTCAAAACCCAAGGACTTGAACCTGCAATCATTTCTGCCAGAGGCAGGGTGTAATAGGAGCAGTAATATACACTTCCCAACACTAAAATTGCAACACCAAGAAGTAAAAGTTGTGTAATTATGGAAATCACAGGATCGGTAGACATATTAACCCTTTCTACCCCAGGCTAGTTTTCACCTTCCTGCCCAGGCCATTTTTTGCAAATCCGACGTGTCACTTTATGTGGTGATAACTTTAAAACACTTTTACTTATCCAGGCCATTTTGAGATTGTTTTCTCGTCACATATTGTACTTCATGACAGTGGTAAAATTGAGTCAAAAAATTTCATTTTTATTTATAAAAAATACCAAATTTACCAAAAATTAGGAAAAATTAGCAAAATTCTATTTCTCTACTTTTATAATAGATAGTAATAACTCCAAAAGTAGTTATTACTTTACATATCCATACGTCTACTTCATGTTTGAATCATTTTGTGAATGCCATTTTATTTTTTTGGGGATGTCAGAAGGCTTAGACATTTAGAAGCAAATCTTGACATTTTTCAGAAAAAACAATTCAGGTCTGAAGTCACTTTGCGAGGCTTACATAATAGAAAACACCCAAAATGACCCCGATTTAGAAACTATACCCCTCAAGGTATTCAAAACTGATTTTACAAACTTTGTTAACCCTTTAGGTGTTCCACAATAATTAATAGAAAATAGAGATGAAATTTCAGAATTTCACTTTTTTGGCAGATTTTCCATTTTAATCATTTTTTTCCGCTAACAAAGCAAGGGTTGACAGCCAAACAAAACACCCCATATGTGGTCGTAAACTGCTGTATGGGCACATGGCAGGGCGCAGAAGGAAAGGAACGCCATATGGTTTTTCGAAGGCAGATTTCACTGGGATAATTTTAAGCTGCCATGTCACATTTGAAGACCCCCTGATGCACCCCTAGAGTAGAAACTTCCAATAAAATGACCCCATTTTGGAAACTTCGGAATAAGGTGGCAGTTTTGTTGGTACTATTTTAGGGTACATATGATTTTTGATTGCTCTATATTAAACTTTTTGTGAGGCAAGGTAACAAAAAATAGCTGTTTTGGCACCGTTTTTATTTTCAGTTTTTTACAACATTCATCTGACAGGTTAGATCATGTGGTATTTTTATAGAGCAGGTTGTTACGGACGTGACAATACCAAAATATGACTACTTTTTTGGTTGCTTGTTTCAGTTTTACATAATAAAGCATTTTTGAAAAAGAAAAAAATAATTTTTTAATTTCTCCAAATTTTGGGCGACTGTCTTATGTAGGGGCCTATTTTTTTTTGGTATGAGATGACGGTTTGATTGATACTATATTAGGGTGCATATGACTTTTTGATCGCTTGGTATTAGGCCCTATTCACACGTCCGCAATGTCGTCCGCATGTATTCCGCAATTCTGTGGAATACATGCGGAATAATTGCCTGTGAATTGGGCACGGAACGATGCGGAGAGCACACACTGTGCTCTCCGCATCAGTTTTTGCGGAGCGCGCCGCCGATCTTACGGCCGCAGCTCCGCAAAAAAGTAGAGCATGTCCTATTCTTGCCCGCAATTGCGGACAAGAATAGACATTTCTATGGGGCTGCCGGCCGGGTGTGTTTATGGATCCGCAATTTGCGGATCCATAAACACAACGGACGTGTGAATAAGGCCTTACACTTTGTGATGTAAGGTGACAAAAAATGGCTTTCTTGACACACTTTATTTATTTTTTACGGTGTTCATCTGAGGGGTTAGGTCATGTGATATTTTTATAGAGCAGGTTGTTACGGACGCGGCAATACATGGTATGTCAACTTTTTTTTATTTATTTCACTTTAGCACAATAATAGCAGTTTTGAAGCAAAAAGAAAAAAACATATTTTAGTATCTCCATTGTCTGAGAGCCATAGCTTTTTTATTTTTTGACAGATTGTCTTAGGTATGGTCTCATTTTTTGCGGGATGAGATGACAGTTTGATTCGTATGATTTTGGGGTGCATATGACTTTTTGATCGTTTGGTATTACACTTTTTGTGATGTAAGGTGACAAAAAATGGCTTTTTTACACAGTTTTTTTTTTCTACAGTGTTCACCTGAGGGGTTAGTTCATGTGATATATTTATACAGCAGGTTCTTACGGACGCGGCAATAACTAATATATATACTTTTTTAAATTTAAGTTTTACACAATAACAGGATTTTTTTAATAAAATAAGAAAATCACGGTTTTAGTGACTCCATAGTTTGAGAGATATGGTTTTTCCCATGTCATCACCATGACGGCCACAAAGGAGTATGACCCATGACCTCTGTGGGGGCAGGAACAGAGAAGAGGTTAAATTGCCCCCTCCCACCACCACACCTCAGTGTTCCTGTCCCCACTGTGGCCAGGGTCAGAGAAGAGTCTCCCTGCGGGTCGGCAGGGAGATGAAGATGGGAGAATTCTACCTCCTACAACTTTTTTATTTTTCATCGTCACCGGGAGGTTCCGTGGACGGTCTCCCGGTTACCTGTAGCTCAGCGCAGTGAGCTCCACAGTCCGCCGGCGGCTTTGGGCTAATGTTGGGCTGGGGGTAGCGGGAGGGCTCACTCTGGCTGGTCCGGAGCCTGCTCCCGTGCCGAGATCCTCCTCCTCCTCAGCTGGAATGCGTGCACGCGCGCGCTGCTGTGTGTTACGTTTTCTTCCAGCGCCCGGTCAGGTGACCCAACCTGGAAGTGGAGGCACAGAGGGCAGAGAAGTTTGAATAAAAACGGGAAAGCCACGATGACGCTGATCTGAGGTCTGAACGATCTGTAAGTAAGATCCCTGCTGCTTTATAATGTCTGGTCCAGACTTGCAAACTTCTGTGGAGCTCGAGTCTCCCTCTCTGCCTGCTGTGAGTATCCCCCTGTGGGGTCTGCTTCATATATGTGTCCTTTATAGACCAAATCCTCATGGCTTTTTTCCATGTATGTTTCAGGCTAAAGAGGCCCAGAATTTTTTTTAAAAATCTCCACGTTGCATCTCCTGTGCTAAACGTTTGCCTGACTATTATGGAAAGAAGCTATGCAAGGACTGTATTTCTAAGGTGATCCGTCAGGAGCAGCCGTCTTTAATGGAAAGCATTAGAACTGTGGTTCAGGAGGAGCTCAGGGCTTCCAGAGTTGTGACGTCGGAGCCCCAGGGTCCGCCACCTCCTAAACGGCCTCGCACAAGAGTTATTTCCTCATCAGAATCTGAGGACACTGTGGATAGAGCCTCCTCTTCCATGCATTATAAGGATGTCTCCTCTCTCTCTGAAGGAGAGATTTCTGAGAGTAATAAGAAATTCTATTTTTCTGCTGAGGAAATGGATTACCTTTTGAGTGCCGTCAGGGCAACTATGGGGATTGAGGAAGCCCCTAAACACCATTCAAGACAGGATGAGATGTTCGGTGGCCTGAGAGTTAAAAACTCCAAAGTATTTCCTATAAATGAAAACATTAAAGTGATGATTATGGAAGAATGGTCTGAACCAGAAAAAAAGATTGGGAATTTCTAAAGAATTTAAGAATTGCCTGTTGTTTGATCCATCCCAGTCTAAATTGTTTGATGAAACCCCCAAGATTGATGTACAGGTGGCCAAGGTCAATAAAAAGACGGCTCTCCCATTCGAGGATGCGACTCAGCTTAGGGATGACATGGAGCGTAAGGCTGATGCCCTGCTGCGGAAATCTTGGGAGGCTTCCATGTACAATATTAAAACTAATATAGCGGCTACATCTATGTATCTGTGGCTTAATGAATTAGAGAACCACATCAAAGACAACCTCTAGAGAAGAGATTTTACGATCCTAGGATCCTATTCCTCTGTTAAAATCAGCTACTGGTTTCCTGGCAGACGCCTCAGCTGAGTCTATCAGATTTGGTGCAAAAGAAGCAGGTTTTTCCAATGCAGCGCGTAGGGCTTTATGGATGAAGTCATGGTCGGGTGATAAGACATCCAAGCAAAAATTAATTTCTATTCCCTTTACAGGGGAGTATGTTTTTGGTCCGGAGCTAGACAAAATTTTAGAAAAAGCAGCGGACAAGAAAAAGGGGTTCCCTGAAGAGAGGCCTTACAGGAGGAATCGGTCCTTTCATGCCTATAGTGGACAAAACAAGGCTACCAGAGAAAAAGGAAAATCTGGCCGTTGGTCCTATCCTAAAGGTGGCAAAGGGAGAAATTTTCTCCTCAAACCCCAGTCCAAATCAGAAGATAAACAATGACTCCATTTTCAGGGGGAGACTACGAGAGTTCCTGGGTCCATGGACCATAACATCCGGGAATCCTTGGGCCTTGGAAATTCTCCAAAACGGTTACAAAATAGAATTCACCTCTCTCCCCCTTCAAGGTTTGTAGTGACAAATTCTCCCTCCAAACTAGGCAATCTAAATATTTTCAAAGGTGTTCAGGATCTCTTGAAGAAGGGGCAATAATTCTGGTCCCCCCTTCTCAACAAGGTCTGGGATTTTACTCAACCTTATTCCTGGTGAGAAAGAAGGAGGGAGAATTTCGTACCATAATAAACCTGAAACAGCTAAATGAGTTCATCCTATACAGGCGATTCAAGATGGAGTCCCTAAAATCTATAGTTCCCCTAATAAAATTAGGGGCATTCATGTGTTCAGTCGATCTGAAAGATGCTTATCTGCATGTCCCTATTCATCCGCATCACCAAAAGTATCTCAGGTTTGCAATACTGAATCCATCCAATCAAATCCTCCACTTTCAATTTGTAGCCCTACCATTTGAAATCTCAGCAGCTCCAAGACTGTTCGCCAAACTGGTGATGGAGATTATATCTCCACTAAGACAGGAGGGGCTGAATATTGTGCCATATCTGGACGATTTTCTATTTATTGCAGATTCAAGGGAACTCCTAATGTCAGATTTGGAAATATTCTTATCCTGTCTGGAGATGTTGGGGTGGATAGTGAACAAGACAAAGTCTATGTTGATTCCTTCCACAAGGATACGGTTTTAGGAGTAATATTGGACTCTTGGAAACAGTCGACCTTTCTCCCACAGAGGAAGATTCAATCACTAAAGCACAAAGTGAGATCCTTCCTACATCAGAGAAAATGCTCGGTAAGGGAAGTAATGAGACTCCTAGGTCTTCTAACCTCTTGTATTCCCTCTGTAGACTGGGCTCAAGCTCATTGCCGTGTGATCCAGAATTGGCTGATATCCCAGTGGAACAAGAAGATGGGCTCCCTGGAGACCAAGCTTTGGATTCCAAGTTGGGTGAAGAAATCCCTTGCCTGGTGGACAAAGGAGGAAAATCTTGTCCAAGGAGTCGCTTGGATAAGGTCTCCTTCTGTAACGGTAATTACAGACGCCAGCAAAGTAGGTTGGGGAGCAAAGATAGAGGGAGAGTATTTCCAAGGGTCCTGGAGCCACAACATTGCCAGCCAATCCTCGAACTGCAGAGAGTTATATGCAGTAATGCAAGCCCTGTTCTCAGCCCAACATCTAGTAAAGAAACAACACGTAAAAATTCTGTCAGACAACACAACGGTAGTCGCCTACCTGAACCATCAGGGAGGAACAAGATCAAGGAAACTCCAGGAAGTTGCCCAGAAGATCTTTTCCTTTGCGGAGAAAGAGCTAAGGTCCGTCTCAGCGATGCACCTGAGAGGTTCTTTGAATGTGGAAGCAGATTATCTAAGCAGACAGACGTTAGACCAGACAGAGTGGGCTCTTAATCAGGAGGTGTTCAACATGTTGACGGAGAGATGGGGTCTACCTGTGATAGACCTCTTTGCAACAAGAAGAAATGCAAAACTCAAAACATTCTGCTCCCTGAATGCGGTGGATCGACCATGGAGAATAGATGCTTTTTCCCTGACATGGCATTGGAACCTGGCATATGCGTTTCCGCCTCTTCCTCTCATTCCAAGAGTGATCCAGAAGGTTTTAGAAGGGAGGACTACAATAATATTGATTACTCCCTTTTGGCCCAAGAGGAGTTGGTTTGCTCCGCTGCTCAGACTAGCAGTGGACGATCCATTCTCACTTCCACTCAGAGGAGATATCCTGCATCAGGGACCTATTCTCCATCCTCACCCGGAATTCCTGAAACTCACGGCCTGGATCCTGAGGTCTCCATCTTAAGGGTTCAGGGTCTTTCAGATAGAGTTATTGCTACTCTGAAGCATTCAAGGAAAAAGGTAACATCTGCAATATACCTTAAAATTTGGAAGAGGTTCTGTTCATGGTCAGGGGAGAAAGAACCTAACCTCAAGGAACCTAATATATAAGCAATTTTAGAGTTCCTACAGAATGGTCTTGAACTGGGACTAAGACCTTCTACACTAAGGGTCCAGATATCAGCATTAAGTGCCTTCTTTGATACCAGCCTAGCAGACCATCGATGGATCAGAAGATTTATAAGAGCTGCCAGTAGGATCAGGCCTACCTTAACCACTTCAGCCCCCCTAGCTTAAACACCCTTAATGACCAGGCCACTTTTTACAATTCTGCACTACACTACTTTCACCGTTTATTGCTCCGTCATACAACTTACCACCCAAATGAATTTTACCTCCTTTTCTTCTCACTAATAGAACTACATTTCTATATAAATTTTTCGCACAATTTATTGTTCTACATGTCTTTGATAAAAAAAAAATAAGTCCAATAAGTGTATATTTATTGGTTTGGGTAAAAGTTATAGCGTTTACAAACTATGGTGCAAAAAAGTGAATTTCGGCATTTTGAAGCAGCTCTGACTTTCTGAGCACCTGTCATGTTTCTTCAGGTGAGAAGAAATCAGGAAGAAATCAGGAGAGAAATATCTCTGTAAATTGACAACTTTGTATAAAAATTTTTAAAAAGTTGTCATTTACAGAGATATTTCTCTCACCCAGTATGGGTATATGTAAAGATACACCCCAAAACACATTGCCCTACTTCTCCTGAGTACGGCGATACCACATGAGTGACACTTTTTTTGTAGCCAAGATGCACAAAGGGGCCCTAAAACCAATGAGTACCTTTAGGATTTCACAGGGCATTTTTTACGCATTTGGATTCTCACGCTTTAGGACCCCTAAAATGCCAGGGCAGTATAAATACCCGACTTGTGACCCTATTTTGGAAAGAAGACACCCCAAGGTATTTCGTGAGGGGCATGGTGAGTTCACAGAAAAAAAAAATTTTGGCACAAGTTAGCGGAATTTTTTTTTTACAAAGTCTCATATTCCACTAACTTGTGACAAAAAATAAAATTTTACATGAACTCGCCATGCCCCTCACGGAATACCTTGGGGTGTCTTCTTTCTAAAATGGGGTCACATGTGAGGTTTTTGTACTGCCCTGGCATTTGAGGGTCTCCGCAATCATTACACGTATGGCCAGCATTAGGAGTTTCTGCGATTCTCCTTATATGCAACGTTGAGCAGACTTATATTGAGCATACGGTTAATGAGATTTTTTTTTTCCGTTCAACCTCTGGGCTGAAAAAAGGAAAAAAAATGAACGGCACAGATTTTTTCATTCGCATCGATCAATGTGGATGAAAAAATCTCTGCCAAAATCAGTGACTGCAGTGCGGTGGGCTGCTCAACGTTGTGTGTCCCGGTTGGGAGAGCAACAACAAAGTGTAATGACGGCAAGCGGTGTAGAGGGGAGAACCTTTACATGGAGGGATCGTCTGACTAGAAGAATGGCGCATAATGATCCATTCTGTACTGCAGGTGGATTTGTCACATCCCAAACCTATGGCGGCAAACAGCGTCTACACAAACCATCAGAAGATGTCTGCATAATATTGGGCTACGATTCAGACGTCCAGCTACAGGGGTCCACTGACCTCACCCCGCAGCTATCAAAGGCTTTCATGGTGCACAGCAAGATGGCAATGGAGGCTGTGATGAAGGTCTGTCCTCTTCAGAGATGAGTCCCGCTTTTGACCCTGAAGCAATGATAGCCAGAGATTGGTTGGTCTGGATACCACGTGGGCAACGCTATGAAGAGGCCTTCACAAGGGAACCTCACACCAGTCCTACTCCAGGGATTATGGTGTGGGGGTAAAATGTATGGTAGTCTTTATTTCAGGTACACTAACAGCTCGGCATTGCATTGGTTCGGTTGTTGAACCAGTGGTCCGGCCATTTCTCCAAATGTCCCAGGAGTCATTTTTCAACAGGACAACACCAGGCGTATGTTGCTTGTGCTACTGTGAGCAGCCAGCATGGCCTAAACATGCTACCAGGGACTGAATAGTCTCCAAACTTGTCTCCCATCGAGCACATCTGGGACTTTATTGGTTAACAGTTGCAAGAGGAGCAAGTGCATTCAGCATGACAGAACAATCCTGGGACAACCATTAATAGCCTCACTGATAGCTGCTAAGGCATGTAAGTGCGGGTATTACTGCACGTGGAGCCCATAATTCATACCCAATAAATCGAAATGTTTTGAATTTTCTGTTCTCTTTTTCCATTATTTGCATATCAACAACCCCTTCCCGCCCAGCTCCGTAATATTACGTCGCACCCGGACGTGACTTGCCGCCCAGTGCCATACTATTACGGAGCGCTGATCGGGCAGGTGCAGGAGCTATGCCCGCCCGATCAGTGGCGAGGTCTGGCAGTCACTGATAGCCGGACCCCTGCTGTATGCGCCGGCATCGGTGAAAACACTGATGCCGGCGCATTAACCCTTGATGCGCCGCGGTCAGCACTGATGTCCGGGGATGCTGCTGTGACGGGAACCCGAGGGCAGGGAAGGCAGCATGGCTGCCTTCCACGTAACCCTGTGAGATCCAGCCCCCTGGATCTCACAGGAGGCAGGCTGTAAGCCTATTACTCTGGTAATACTTACAGCCACTGCATTACAATACAGAAGTATTGTGGTCCATTGTAAAGGGGATCAGACCCCCAAAAGCTGAAGTCCCAGAGTGGGACAAAAAATAAAGTGAATAAAAAAAAGTTTTACAAAAAAATTAAGTTTCAAGTAAAAAAAAAAAGCATCCTCTTCCCAAAATAAAGTAAAAAAATTGGGAAAAAAAGAAAAGTAGACATATTAGGTATTGCCACATCCGTAATGACCTGCTCTATAAAAATATCACTTGACCTAACCCCTCAGGTGAACACCGTCAAAAAGATAAAATAAAAACTGTGCTAAAAGTGTACCAATCTAACCGTCACCTCATCCCACAAAAAGGAGCCACTACTTAAGACAATCGCCCAAAAAATAAAAAAAACAGAATTAGACTTACCGGTAATTCAGTTTCCATGAAATCACCATGACGGCCACAAAGGAGATTGACCCATGACCTCTGTGGGGGCAGGAACAGAGAAGAGGTTAAATTGCCCCCTCCCACCACCACACCTCAGTGTTTCCAAAGATCCCAACAAGTGCCAAAAAATAGACAAAAAGCTGAATTAGCATTCAGGATTCCTAGTATTACTTCATACCAGGAGAAGAAAGGTAATATCACAATTGAGGGGAGAGAAATAAGGGCCGTCATGGTGATTTCATGGAAACTGAATTACCGGTAAGTCTAATTCCGGTTTTCCCATGTCATCACCATGACGGTCACAAAGGAGAGTTATAAAATTACTCATAAGAGGGTGGGGCAACTGCCTGCAGAACCTTCCGACCGAAAGAAAGGCCCACAGAGCTAGATAAGTCTAATCTGTAATGCTTCAACAAAAGTATGAATGCTGGACCATGAAGCAGCTCTACATATATCCTCTAAAGAGGCACCTGCTCTTTCCGCATAAGTAGTGGACATGGCTCTGGTGGAATGAGCTCGAATATTAGATGGGGGATCTAAATTCTGATTCCTATAACATAAGATGATGGTATCCTTTAACCACCTAGCTATAGTGGATCTGGAGGCCCTGGATCCTTTATTTCTACCCGAAAACTGTGCTAGTAAATTGTCCGATTTCCTAAACTCCTTGGAAACCGTCCTAGGTGCGTAGCGATCTGCCGGAGCAATAAACCAAGGTCTCTCAGGTCAGGGATTTTGTCCCTCTCAGTGGTGTGACAAGTAGTGGCAACCGGTGTTGCTCAATCATCCTACATGAGTTGATTCGATTTCTGAGGTTTCATGTTGCTAAAAAATGTTGTTTTCATTTTGGTTTTTATGCCCCTCTCACAGATTGGAGCTAGGTGCTGAAAATATAATCTGCAGATTTTAGTGACGTCTGCTACGGTCTCCATTTGCATAACCTTAAGACTTGTCCTTCTTAGTGTTGCAATTTCAACTTTGAGGAGTGTAGTAGGCCCCTGATTGCTGTAATGTCCAACTGGCATCCTGCAATTATGTCATGGGGACCCATCGTGAGCCCCCCCATCTCTGTCTAATCTCTCAGACTTCGAGACCTTCTCTTGACCTCCACTGTTCCTGTTAACTACCACTTCTTAATTACATTTCGAACTGAAGGAAATGGCGATCTTTGCCATCTTCTTATAGCCTTCTCCTGCTTTGTAGGCCTCAACTATTTTCACAGTTTTAGGCATCTGCTTAGAAGAACCCATGGCTGCTGTGTTTTGGGACAAGGTTAGGGGAGTCTGGGTAGTATAAGGCTTTGAAATTTGCATCACTTGGCCTTTCCTAACAGTGATTATGAACAAGCCATAACCCTAACAGGCTATTTAAGGTCTGAGACCTCGGTCAAAGTTATCTGAGTGTTCAAATCTCCTTGGGTTCCCATACTTTTGCAAGGTTCTCCTTTAAATTTTTCACTCTAATATTGTACGAAACCAAAATAACCCACTGATATTACTTAAAATATTGAAGTGTTTCCTCTTTAACTGTATGCTTTTTGGAGATCATTTCATTGTCAACTTGCTTAACTGTTCATAGTAACAGTAATTTTGACCAGGGGTGCCTAAACTTTTGCATGCCACTGTAAGTTCATCAGCCCCATAGACTTTGATCTGATCAGCATGAGCAAACTCGACGGCTGCTCCATTTATATAGGGACATAAAGGGGGTCATATAGGGACATGGCACCCCCATTTTCATGATCGGTGGTGGTACCAATGATCTGACCCTTACCAGTCATTTTTAAATTAAATTAATCTATCCCACAGGTAGATCATTCTGGGACATGTCATTCATTGTAATTTGCCTCTTTGTGGGTGCCCCAGGTCCTACACGACCTCGCCTGGCCCTTATGTCGGGGCTG
Source organism: Bufotes viridis (assembly GCA_033119425.1). NCBI lineage: Eukaryota > Metazoa > Chordata > Amphibia > Anura > Bufonidae > Bufotes > Bufotes viridis. Next base: position 493,464,701 of record CM065591.1, on the reverse strand, counting down.
CTGGTTACACTATATGGAGAAAAGTACTGGACACGTTCACCTTCAACTGCCAGTAGCTAATATGCTCTTCTACAGACTTTCTACAAGATTTTGGAGGGTGCCTGTGCGGATTTTGGCAAATTCACCCAGAAGAACATTTTTGAGGTCAGACACTGATGTTGAAGGAGGGCCTGGCTCACAATGTCCATTCTAGTTCATCCCAATAGTGTTAAATGGTGTTGAGGTCAAGGCTCTGTGCAGCCTGTCAAGTTCTTCCACATCAGACCCTCCATACCAAGCAATTATGGATCTTGCTTTGTGCAGTGGGGCAGTCATCCTGGAACAGAAAAGGGTCTTCCCCAAACTGTACCCACAAAGCTAGAAGCATACAATTGTCCACAACGTCTTGTCTGCTGAAGCTTTAAGATTTCCCTTCACTAGAACTAAGGGGACGAGGCCGACCCCTGAAGAACCCCCCATAGCATTATCCGTCTTCCACCAGAATTAACAGTTGGCTCAGTGCAGTCAAGCAGGTAACGTTCTCCTGACATTCACCAGACTCATCCAGATAGAAAAATGATAATTACACTTACCGGTAATTTGTTTTTCAAGAGTCCATGACAGCACCATGAGAGAGGGTCCACCTCCCAGGACACCCACAGGTATAAAAAAGAAGGAGCCTCTCTCTTCCTCAATGGTTTTCAGAGACAAGAAGCCCTCCATAATCCAGTCCTCTGACTTTCGTTGCTTGCTTGGCTGAAGGCATATGTTCTCTCCACGTTTAATTATATTTTCTTTCTTTTTTTTGCACAACTCATGACCACACCCAAGACCATGACCAACACCGAAGTAAAAAAGGGTGGGAAATTTAGGGGTGCTGTCATGGACTCTTGAAAATCTAAATTACCGGTAAGTGTAATTATCATTTTTCCCTATTATCCATGACAGCACCATGAGAGATCCCAGAGAAAAACTAGGGTGAGAGAACCTTACGGCCAAAGGATAAGTCAGAAGAAGAAGAAAGATCCAAACTATAGTGCCTAAAGTAGGCCAATGGAGATGACCAAGTTGCGGCTTTGCCGATGTCTTGGATTGAAGCTTCTGCTCACTCTGTCCAAGAAGTTGCCACCACTCTTGTTGAGTGAGCCGACCATCCCCGGGGAACCGGCTTCTGTAGGGAAACATAAGCTAAACAGATAGCCTGCCTTATCCACCTAGCTAAGGAACTTTTGCTAGATGATTTTCCTCTATTAGGGCCTGCAAACTGTGGCCCCCTGGTAGCCTCTAAATAAGCCAGCACACATCTCCTAACATCCAAATGATAGAGCTGAGCTTCCTTCAAGTTCTTAGGGTGATCACAGAAGGAAGGGAGAAACACTTCCTGACCCTTGTGAAAATCCGAGACTACCTTGGGGAGAAATGCCGGATCGGGGCGAAGAGTAATCCTATCCTCCTGAATAGGAGGGTTGATGGAAAGAGCTTTCATCTCACCTAATCTCCTGGCCTATGTGATGCCCACTAAAAAGACACATTTTAATGTTAGGATCTTAATGGAGACTTCATAGAGGAGTTTAAAGGGTGCTTTAACCAAAGCCTGAAGGACTAGGCCAAGGTCCCAAGGAGGGACTCTTGTGATCCTGGCTGGGGTGTTCCTAGCATAGCCTTACAAAATCTAACAATCGAAGGAAGTGCAGCTAGACTTGAATCAAACAAGACACTTAGGGCCAAAATCTGAACCGTTAAGGTACTTAAAGGGCTTCTGTCACCCCCGATTTAGCAATTTTGAGTAGTGGACATTAGCTATTTGCTAATGTCCGCTGAGTTCATACATATTACTATTACCTCTGTCTGTGCTCTAAATTCTGTAAAAATCGCACTTTTATGTTATGCTAATTTCTTCACTACCAGCAAGTTGGGCGGTTACTTGCTGGTAGCCGCCGCATCCTCGGACTAGAAACACGCCCCCTCCTCCACTTGATAGACAAGGCCAGCGAGCGCTCTTCTCCTCCCGCTGGCCCTGTCTTCCCATGAAATCCCGCGCCTGCGCCGTAACGGTCTTCATTCGGCACAGGCGTTCTGAGTGAAGGAGCTGGCAAGTGCCCGTCCTTCACTCAGAACGCCTGCGCCGAATGAAGACCGTTACGGCGCAGGCGCGGGATTTCATGGGAAGACAGGGCCAGCGGGAGGAGAAGAGCGCTCGCTGGCCTTGTCTATCAAGTGGAGGAGGGGGCGTGTTTCTAGTCCGAGGATGCGGCGGCTACCAGCAAGTAACCGCCCAACTTGCTGGTAGTGAAGAAATTAGCATAACATAAAAGTGCGATTTTTACAGAATTTAGAGCACAGACAGAGGTAATAGTAATATGTATGAACTCAGCGGACATTAGCAAATAGCTAATGTCCACTACTCAAAGTTGCTAAATCGGGGGTGACAGAAGCCCTTTAAGGTCAACCCCTTATCTAATCCTCTCTGGAAAAACTGTAAAATCCTAGGGATCCTAAGCTGACAGGAAGGTGAAGGAGGTATCCCTAAAAACTTAAAGAAAACTGACCATATTCTAGCTTATATGCCTGTAGTCACTTCCTTCCTACTCTTTAATAAGGTAGAGACTACCAACCCCAATAGCCCCTTTTGGATCAATAGCGACCTTTCAAAAACCAAGCCGTCAAGTGAAGACCCTTGACACAAGAGATCCGGAATTTCTGAAAGGACCCATTGCTCCCCGACAGACAGTAGTGGAGCCAAATAAATACTTTTCTAGCAAAACCTGGAATATTCTTCAATAATTGTTCTCTGGGGATTCTATCTTTAATCTGAGACTCTAGCTGTTTGATCCATAAGATCAGGGCTCTGGCTGCGCAAAAAGCGGCAATATTGGGCTTAAAGGAGGCCCCCAGCGATTCCCATGTGCGTCTAAGAGAACTGTCTGCCTTCCTATCCATAGGGTCTTTTAACTGACCATAATCAAAGGGAAGGGAGGACCTACGGGATACCTTTGCTATGGGTACATCAATCCGCACTTCCGGATCCGCAATTCCGTTTTGGAAAAAAATAGAACATGTCCTATTCTTGTCCGCAACTGCAGAAATGCAGAACACACATTGCCACTGTCCATGTTTTGCGGACCGCAAAACACCTACGGACATGTGAATTGACCCTAAACCGGAGATTTATCTTGAGGTTTATAAGGAACCTTCCTGGATCTAAGCGCGTTCCCCACTTCCTCTCTAATTAACTTCTTCATGCACTTCATCATGGAAGGTGATTCTTCGGCAATTGTAGACTCAATACAAGGGCGACAAAGTAGCTTAGTACAGGCGGGATCTAACTTTGCTTTACACAATCCACATTCTTTATATTTTGTTTTAGAGGATCCTGAAAAACAACAAGACTGCCATAAGCCCGTATTTATAGAACAGCCCATACCACCGTACATACCCTCCATCCATACCACAGACGCAGGGGTAGACGGCTCCTTCTGGTCACCAGTACTCTCCATGTCCTTCAACAGCCCGGATCCGGACCTTCCCGACAAGGATCGCGGCTTGTAGCTGGGTATCTGAATTTAAAACCGGTCTGCTGGGCCAAATCTTGCGGGATTTCATGACGTCGCGCGCGACCCACCAGGCCGATCCTCCTATTATTATAATGTGACTCCGCACAATTCCCGGCATAGCGTGCCGCATGGAAGCCTGCCTCAATGTTCAATCCTGGATCTGACCGTAATGCCTTCCACTCACCGGAGATGCCTACAATATCAGTCGGTTCTACTACCGGGTTAGAAAGGGAAGAGTGAGGATAATTACGGCGGGGATGGAGTCTGAAAGCGCATGGCACGCACATCGCTCAGCCCAGAGACACCTTATTCCTAGTATAGTGCTCCTGTCCTCTGTTGCTTCCCACGTCTTCTGGGTATGTGGAGCGGGGAACTCACCCGGCGCACACCCCTTCCCCCACCCGAATAAAACTTTGTTAGCTGCTCAGTGAGAAACTACTCCCCTCCATGGCCATACCTGTAGGATCCACTTCCTCCTCCTCTTTTATACCTGTGGGTTTCCTGTCCTGGGAGGCGGACCCTCTATTATGTCATGGACGATAGGTAAAAGTGCAATTCATCACTCCACAAAACACATTTCCAGTGGCTTTACACCACTCCATCTGACGCTTTGCATTGTGCCTGGTGATGTAAGGCTTGTCTGCAGCTGCTCGGCCATGGAGACCCATGTCATGAAGCTCCCGGCACAGCACAGTCTTTGTGCTGATGTTACTGGTAGAGGAGGTCTGGACTCTGCAGTTATGGAGTCAGCAGAGCGTTGGTGACTTTCATGCTCCTTAGCACTCGGCGACACCGCTCTGTAACTTTAATTGGTCTTCACTTCGTGGCTGAGTTGCTTTGTTCTTTCCACTTTATAATACCACAGCACACAGGTGATGGTGGAATATCGGGGGGGACGGGGGGGGACGACACATTTCAGCAGGTGACTTGTGTCCGTGGTGGCATTCTATTACAGGACCACGCTGGAATTTAGGGAACTCTTTACAACAAGCCATTCTTTCACAAAGGTCTGTAAAGGTGACTGCATGGCTGGATGTTATACACCTGTGGTAATGGCAGACGGCATGGCGGGGGCTGGATATTATACTGTGGTAATGGCAGACTGCATGGCTAGGAGCTGGATGTTATACACCTGTGGTAATGGCAGACTGCATGGCTAGGAGCTGGATGTTATACACCTGTGGTAATGGAAGACTGCATGGTTAGGGGCTGGATGTTATACACCTGTGGTAATGGAAGACTGCATGGTTAGGGGCTGGATGTTATACACCTGTGGTAATGGTGAACTGCATGGGCCGGATGTTATACATCTGTGGTAATGGTGGACTGTATGGCGGGGGCTGGATGTTATACACCTGTGGTAATGACAGACTGCAAGGCTGGGGGCTGGATGTTATACACTGTGGTAATGGCAGACTGCATGGTGGGGGCTGGATATTATACACTGTGGTAATGGCAGACTGCATGGCTAGGGGCTGGATGTTATACACTGTGGTAATGGCAGACTGCATGGCGGGAGCTAGATGTTATACACTGTGGTAATGGTAGACTGCATGGCTGGATGTTATACATCTGTGGTAATGGTGGACTGTATGGCGGGGGCTGGATGTTATACACCTGTGGTAATGACAGACTGCATGGCTGGGGGCTGGATGTTATACACTGTGGTAATGGTAGACTGCATGGCTGGATGTTATACTCCTGTGGTAATGGCAGACTGTATGGCTAGGGGCTGGATGTTATACTCCTGTGGTAATGGTGGACTGTATGGCGGGGACTGGACGTTATACACCTGTGGTAATGGTTTACTGTATGTTGGGGGGGTAGATGTTATACATCTGTTTTAATGGGACTGAATGAAACATCTGAATTCAATGAAGAAGATGCGGGGCCTGACACGTTCCTCTATATAGTGGATGCATATAGTGTGGAGACACTGACTGATTCACTTCCTCATTGCTCAATACTACCTGATGACACTTCCAGAATGTGATGTGAACCCGGCCATGTCTGGACTCCCTCCATTGCACCACAGCACTACTTTCTCATTTCCTTGATTAGTAATTATGACATATGGCGGTGCTATTTATGTTGTTATTATGTTATCTCATCAGCAAGCAATCATAATTATTACCATACTGTCCCTGGTGAGGTCACGCCCTGTATACTGGCATCTGTAGGAGCCTCTGTACAGCATTTAATGGGCAGCTCTGGCCACACTGGATATGAACACCAATGCTGCTGTAACCAGTTCCAAGCTCTAAGGTATTGACATTTGGATTTTTCACTGAAAGATTCGTTCACAGAGGGCACCTCCTGGGCTTCAAAGTCCTGGATCAGCCTGGATATATATGCAGAAATTCCAAATGTTAGTGATATTTTCCCATAAACCTCTGCCTCAGTCTGCTCAGCTCCTCCTGCACCATAAGAAGCTGCCCGCAGCTCAGACACCAAGTTTAATCTCAATGAGCTCTATGCCAGGAACAAAGATGGCGGTGCTGCTGCCCGTACTGGACCCATCGATGATGAGAGTACCAGGTCCCCCACCAGGCATGGCGGAGCAAGACCCATACTGACGATGGGTCTCACAGCCCCAACAGCATCCTAGATCCCTCTGGATGAGGCCCAGTGGTTAAAGCCCTTTCTTCTCGCCCTACCACCTGCACTAGTGACCCTATTTCTTCTCTTCTCCTCAGGGTTCAGTCCTGGGTCCTCTCCACACAGTCCCAGTCGGCCAGGGTCCTCTCCACACAGTCCCAGTCGGCCAGGGTCCTCTCCACACAGTCCCGATCGGCCAGGGTCCTCCTCTCCACACAGTCCCGATCAGCCAGGGTCCTCTCCACACAGTCCCAGTCGGCCAGGGTCCTCTCCACACAGTCCCCGTCGTCCAGGGTCCTCTCCACACAGTCCCAGTCGGCCAGGGTCCTCTCCACACAGTCCCAGTCGGCCAGGGTCCTCTCCACACAGTCCCAGTCGGCCAGGGTCCTCTCCACACAGTCCCAGTCGGCCAGGGTCCTCTCCACCCAGTCCTGATCGGCCAGGGTCCTCCTCTCCACACAGTCCCGGTCGGCCAGGGTCCTCTCCACACAGTCCCAGTCGGCCAGGGTCCTCTCCACACAATCCCAGTCGGCCAGGGTCCTCTCCACCCAGTCCCGTTCGGCCAGGGTCCTCCTCTCCACACAGTCCCGGTCGGCCAGGGTCCTCTCCACACAATCCCAGTCGACCAGGGTCCTCTCCACACAGTCCCAGATCGGCCAGGGTCCTCTCCACACAGTCCCGGTCGGCCAGGGTCCTCTCCACACAGTCCCAATCGGCCAGGGTCTTCTCCACACAGTCCCGGTCGCCAGGGTCCTCTCCACACAGTCCCGGTCCGCCAGGGTCCTCTCCACACAGTCCCAGTCGGCCAGGGTCTTCTCCACACAGTCCAAGTCGGCCAGGGTCCTCTCCACACAGTCCAAGTCGGCCAGGGTCCTCTCCACACAGTCCCAGTCAGCCAGGGTCCTCTCCACACAGTCCCAGTCAGCCAGGGTCCTCTCCACACAGTCCCAGTCGGCCAGGGTCCTCTCCACACAGTCCCAGTCGGCCAGGGTCCTCTCCACACAGTCCCAGTCGGCCAGGGTCCTCTCCACACAGTCCCGGTCGGCCAGGGTCCTATCCACACAGTCCCGGTCGGCCAGGGTCCTCTCCACACAGTCCAGGTCGGCCAGGGTCCTCTCCACACAGTCCCGGTCAGCCAGGGTCCTATCCACACAGTCCCGGTCGGCCAGGGTCCTCTCCACACAGTCCCGGTCCGTCAGGGTCTTCTCCACACAGTCCCGGTCCGCCAGGGTCCTCTCTACACAGTCCCGGTCCGCCAGGGTCCTCTCCACACAGCCCCGGTCTGAAAGGGTCCTCTCCACACAGTCCCGGTCCGAAAGGGTCCTCTCCACACAGTCCCGGTCCGCCAGGGTCCTCTCCGCACAATCCCGGTCCGTCAGGGTCTTCTCCACACAGTCCCGGTCCGCCAGGGTCCTCTCTACACAGTCCCGGTCCGCCAGGGTCCTCTCCACACAGCCCCGGTCCGAAAGGGTCCTCTCCACACAGTCCCGGTCCGAAAGGGTCCTCTCCACACAGTCCCGGTCCGCCAGGGTCCTCTCCGCACAGTCCCGGTCCGTCAGGGTCTTCTCCGCACAGTCCCGGTCCGTCAGGGTCTTCTCCGCACAGTCCCGGTCCGCCAGGGTCTTCTCCGCACAGTCCCGGTCCGCCAGGCTCCTCTCCACACAGTCCCAGTCCGCCAGGGTCCTCTCCACACAGTCCCAGTCCGCCAGGGTCCTCTTCACACAGTCCCAGATCAGACAGACCATCAGCAGATTTGATTTTCAGCACCATCTTTATGCCGATGACATTCAATTACACCACCACTGCTGTACTGCAGAACATCAGTCACAGCACCGACGCCTCCACCATGCACCAGTCACTGCACCGACGCCTCCACCATGCACCAGTCACTGCACCGACGCCTCCACCCTGCGCCAGTCACTGCACCGACGCCTCCACCCTGCGCCAGTCACTGCACCGACGCCTCCACCCTGTGCCAGTCACAGCACCGACGCCTCCACCCTGTGCCAGTCACAGCACCGACGCCTCCACCCTGTGCCAGTCATCTATATAGTGGGTGTGTAATACCATATGTGACCAGCAGAGGTCACCCATAGGAGATGATAATCAGTAAGAGCTGAGGGCCTGTTCACACTACACAGATCTAAGGTTTCTGCCGCCTGCAGATGGGGCTGATCTGTGTGCGGAAATCTGCTGTGTGTGAACCACGTCAAGAAGTGACACGCCCGGATAAACTGCAGGGCAGACTCCCATTACCAATGGAGTCAGCGTGGACTTCGGTGAATGAGCCCTTAAAGGGTTCCAATGACAGGACGACCCCTGCCGGAGGAAAAAAAAAACAGCGCCACACCTGCCCGCAGACTCTGTGCGGAACTGCAGCCCAATTGACTTATCCCAGCAGTCAGTTGGTTTTCATGAACGAAATGAAGCAGAATGTGAGTCTCTATATTAGGTCAGGATCACCCCTTTAAGTCACTGGCTTCTGACAACCAATTAGAGCGCCATTACAACCTAACAGGGGTTGTCACCCAGCTTTCCCAGGGTTGTAAACTACAAACTTCCTCCAGGGCACTGGCTCAGTCTGCCGACCTCCATTGACCCTGCCGTGTCTACACAGGAGCCGTCAGGTGACGGGTCACACAGCAAGCCGGTCCTGTCACGTGCCGGGGACTACGCGCCTCAAACCTCCCGCTCTTACTCGTCATTCCAAGCCCCGCCCAGCCCCGCCCACGTCGGTGTCACCTGAGTACACAGACCTCGCCTCCTTCGCCTCGAGCCTTGCACCCCTCTGAGTCACAGACGCTGTGGTATAACCCCGCCCATTAGTGTTGTCATTGCTGCCATTGATCGGAGAGGGGGCGGGGCCAGGAATGCCTCCTACCTCTCCTCTTCCCGGCCGGCTGTGACTGGCAGCAGAGCCATGGCTCCGGCGCTGGACAGGCCCGGCTACTGGGGGCCCCCGACCTCCACCCTGGAGTGGTGCGAGGAGAACTACGCCGTGTCCTACTACATCGCCGAGTTCTGTGAGTAACGGCTCCGTGCAGGACACGTATAGTGCAGGCTGCCACTGTCCGTATACTGCTCTCCATGTGCTGTATACTGCTGCCCCATATACTGCTCTCCTATATACTGCACATACACTGTACTACTCTCCTATATACTGCACATACACTGTACTGCTTTCCATGTGCAGTATACTGCTGTCCCATGTACTGTTCTCCTATATACTGCACATACACTGTACTGCTCTACTATATACTGCACATACACTGTACTGCTCTACTATATACTGCACATACACTGTACTGCTCTACTATATACTGCACATACACTGTACTGCTCTACTATATACTGCACATACACTGTACTGCTCTACTATATACTGCACATACACTGTACTGCTCTCCATGTGCTGTATACTGCTGTCCCATATACTGCTCTCCTATATACTGTACATACACTGTACTGCTCTACTATATACTGTACATACACTGTACTGCTCTCCATGTGCTGTATACTGCTGTCCCATATACTGCTCTCCTATATACTGCACATACACTGTACTGCTCTCCATGTGCTGTATACTGCTGTCCCATATACTGCTCCCCTATATACTGTACATACACTGTACTGCTGTCCCATATACTGCTCTCCTATATACTGCACATACACTGTACTGCTCTCCTATATACTGCACATACACTGTACTGCTCTCCATGTGCTGTATACTGCTGTCCCATATACTGCTCTCCTATACACTGTACTGCTCTCCTATATACTGCACATACACTGTACTGCTCTCAATGTGCTGTATACTGCACATACACTGTACTGCTCTACTATATACTGTACATACACTGTACTGCTCTCTTATATACTGCACATACACTGTACTGCTCTCCTATATACTGCACACACTGTACTGCTCTCATATATACTGTACATACTGTACTGCTGTCCATGTGCTGTATACTGCTTTCCCATATACTGCTCTCCTATATACTGCACATACACTGTACTGCTCTCCTATATACTGTACTGCTCTCCATGTGCTGTATACTGCTTTCCCATATACTGCTCTCCTATATACTGCACATACACTGTACTGCTCTCCTATATACTGCACATACACTGTACTGCTCTCCATGTGCTGTATACTGCTGCACCATATACTGCTCTCCTATATACTGCACATACACTGTACTGCTCTCCATGTGCTGTATACTGCTGCAACATATACTGCTCTCCTATATACTGCACATACACTGTACTGCTCTCCATGTGCTGTATACTGCTGCCCCATATACTGCTCTCCTATATACTGTATTGCTCTCCTATATACTGCACATACACTGTACTGCTCTCCTATATACTGTACATACACTTTACTGCTCTCCATGTGCTGTATACTGCTGCCCCATATACTGCTCTCCTATATACTGCACATACACTGTACTGCTCTCCTATATACTGCACATACACTGTACTGCTCTCCTATATACTGTACATACACTGTACTGCTGTACTACATACTGTACTGCTCTCCATGTGCTGTATACTGCTGCCCCATATACTGCTCTCCTATATACTGCACATACACTGTACTGCTCTCCTATATACTGTACATACACTTTACTGCTGCCCCATATACTGCTCTCCTATATACTGCACATGCACTGTACTGCTCTCCTATATACTGTACATGCACTGTACTGCTCTCCATGCCATGTGCTGTATACTGCTGCCCCATATACTGCTCTACTATATACTGCACATACACTGTACTGCTCTACTACTAATTGCACATATACTGTACTGCTCTCCTATATACTGCACATACACTGTATACTACTCTCCTATATACTGCACATATACTGTACTGCTCTCCTATATACTGCACATACACTGCACTGCTCTCCTATATACTGCACATACACTGCACTGCTCTCCTATATACTGCACATACACTGTACTGCTCTACTATATACTGTACATACACTGTACTGCTCTACTACATACTGTACATACACTGTACTGCTCTCCATGTGCTGTATACTGCTGCTCCATATACTGCTCTCCTATATACTGTACATACACTTTACTGCTCTCCATGTGCTGTATACTGCTGCACCATATACTGCTCTCCTATATACTGCACATACACTGTACTGCTCTACTATATACTGCACATATACTATATACTGCACATACACTGTACTGCTCTCTATATACTCCACATACGCTGTATACACTGCAGCTATCACTGTATACTATACTGCTATCAGTGTACTCAATACTGTACAGTTTGCTGTCCTTATAGCCAGTCTGGCCACCATAGAGGGGGAGGGGGGGTATATTGTGCTGCACTGTTGTATCTGGTTCTGCTGGGGCAGTATATTGTGCTGCACAGTGGTATCTGGTTCTGCTGCGGCAGTATATTGTGCTGCACTGTGGTATCTGGTTCTGCTCGGGCAGTATATTGTGCTGCACTGTGATATTTGGTTTTGCTGGGGCAGTATATTGTTCTGCTGGGGCGGTATATTGTGCTGCACTGTGTTATCTGGTTCTGCTGAGGCAGTGTATTGTGCTGCACTGTGGTATCTGGTTCTGCTGGGGCAGTATATTGTGCTGCATTGTGGTATTTGGTTCTGCTGGGGCAGTATGTTGTGCTGCACTGTGGTGTCTGGTTCTGCTGAGGCAGTGTATTGTGCTGCACTGTGGTATCTGGTTCTGCTGGGGCAGTATATTGTGCTGCACTGTGGTATCTGGTTCTGCTGGGGCAGTATATTGTGCTGCACTGTGGTATTTGGTTCTGCTGGGGCAGTATATTGTGCTGCACTGTGGTATCTGGCCCTTGCTGGGGCGGTATATTGTGCTGCACTGTGGTATCTGGTTCTGTTGGGGCAGTATATTGTGCTGCACTGTGGTATCTGGTTCTGCTGGGGCAGTATATTGTGCTGCACTGTGGTATCTGGTTCTGCTGGGGCAGTATATTGTGCTGCACTGTGGTATCTGGTTCTGTTGGGGCAGTATATTGTGCTGCACTGTGGTATCTGGTTCTGCTGGGGCGGTATATTGTGCTGCACTGTGGTATATGGTTCTGCTGCCCCCATATCTCTCCCATGTGGCGTCGGGGGTGGGGGCGCGATTCCTGAGAACTGCAGAATTCAGGCGTTGCCATTAGCAACCAGTGCTGCTACAGTGTATCCAAGGGATACTGTACAATCCTTTAGGGTAGCCGTAGTCATGGCAACAGCAATGTTTACAGCCCTGTGTCCTCCAAAAAGGGGTACACCCTTTATTGCTGTGCTTTTCAGGTTGCTGCAAAACCCACCGGTCAGGGCATGCTGGGAGTTGTAGTGTTGCAACCGCTGGTGGGAGAGCAATGCCGCTTTTAAGATCTGCGCTGTATGGAAGTGTCCACCATGCTTTACACATGCGGCTGGCAACGTCTGTAAATGATTACAGTAGCCAGAAGCGCCGGTGATGCTGCCACTGGCGTCCCCTTCCCTCGTTACCCCACAGATAAAAGGGCCACTCCCTGCATTGTCACTGCTCCTCCGGGTACAAGGTCCACCCCTCCCCCCACCCTGTGAGTATTGACTTCTACACACTTGGTCTGAGGCGCAAACAAGGGGTTAATAAATATTAGGCTGATCACCGCTTCCCCTTCATTTTAGCGCTAGGCGGGGGGTCTCTGCACCCCCGACCCCCATCGGTCAACACATCGAGCTCTGCAGCTCTCTAACAGACTGCGTTCCGATTCTGCGCCATTTTCAAGATCTCTTCTTGCTGTCAGTTATAAAGTCCAGAGCCTTCACAGGTCCAGGGTTTCATTAGGGTACATTCACACGTCCGTATGAATTTCGCGTACGGACCCATTCATTTCAATGGGGCGAAAGATGCGGACGGCGCACTGTGTGCTGTCCGCATCCGTAGTTCCGTTCCGCAAAAAATATAGAGCATGTCGGACAAGAATAGGCATTTTCTATATCGTGCCGGCCCCGGGCATTCCCGCACGCGGCCGGCGTCCCAATCACAAAACACGGCACGGTCATGTCAATGTAGCCTTAGGCCTCACGACCGTATGTGTTTTGCGGTCCGCAATTTGCAGATCCGCAAAAGAAGGATGAAGTTCCGTATGGCATCCGTTTTTTTTTTTGCCGATCCGTTACAATAATGCCTATCCCTGTCTGCAAACTAGAAAAAAATAGGTCATGCTCTCTTTTTTTTAAGGAACGGAAAAAGGACATACGTAAACGGAAAGCACGCGGAGTACCTTCCGTTTTTTTTGCGGAATGAACACGGAAAGAAAATAAGTTCGTGTGCATGAGGCCTTACAGTGTAATATTTACACGTTATTTCCGAAAAAAACTCCTTTAATCGCTTCCCTTTCCGCACACTGCCGGCGCCGGCCGCCATGTAGTAGCCTCACATCTCTATGAATGTGTGGCGCGGTCTCGGGAGTGGTGCCCACGCCATCGGAAGCTGGAACGTAAACCTGTCTGCGAAAGGTCAGGATCAGAAAGGACTCTGATCCCCCGGTTGTTTTAACCCCTCAGATGCCACGTTCAGCACTCGTTGCAGCGCCAAGGCGCCTTTACAGCACCCTCTGTAAGCCGTGGGGTCCTGGGGTGCTGCGATGGGGTACACGACAGACCAGATCGGCCTCCTGAATGCAGGGGCGTTACCACAAAGGATCACACTCAAATTAAAAATAAAAGTAAATCCCCGCATATTGGATTTTCTCCGTATTGACCCGAACCAGAGAGGAAGTTCTGCTCCTTCTCCCTCCGCATACCTAGAATACTTAGCACGCTCTTATCATATCGTGTTCTCCGCGGCCTTGTGTTCGCCCCGTTTAGGACTTCAGCAGCCAGGATCGGCCGGAAGCTGCACTTTGCCATAGTTAATTGCTTAAAGGGGAATGCTGCCTTAAAGGGGATTTCCACCCATGACTTAAAATCGTCAGTAGTAATAGTAGTACATTCCAGGTACCTACACTCGTTTGGTACTTTTTTAATTTTTGGTACAAGTAATAACAGAAGTGCCGCCATATTGTTTGCCCCTGTTCACAATCCCGGTTTTCCGGGGTCGGATTAGTGGAATTTGTGATGTGAAGACCAGAGTAAGGCCCTATTCACACGTCCGCAATCTTCATCCGCACCTGTTACGCAAATTTGCTAAATGGGGATGTGATGGATGCGGAGAGCACACACTGTGCTCTCCGCATCCGCATTTGCGGAGCGTGCCGCCGATCTTCCGGCGGGCGGCTCCGCAATAATATAGAGCATGTCTTATTCTTGCCCACAATTGCATCTCTATGGGGCTGGTGGTGAGGTATGTTGCGGATCCGCAAATCACTACGGACGTGTGAATAAGGCCTAAGGGCGCAGGTCGGCTAATAAGTGGAGTTGCACTTGGACTCTTCCCCAGAGCTTTTCTGTACCTGGCAGCGGAGTTCCTCCCTTATCTGCTTTGATTCAGTCTTTCCTCCCATGTGCTGATTTAATGGCTCCTTCTCTCTGATCTTCTCTGTGGAGGTTTCTGCTCCAGCTGTTTTCTGCATCCCGGCCTGGTATTAATATTATTACTGCGTTCAGTCTACAGAGATGTCAAGGTGGTCAGTGCTCTAACCCTAAGTTCACACCTGAGCGTTTTACAGCGCGTTCAAACGCGCTGTAAAACGCTCAACACATGAAAACCAATGCTTTCCTGTGGCCCTGGTTCTCACTTGAGCGTTTTACAGCGCGTTTGAACGCGCTGTATAACGCCCGACGCATAAACAAGTACTTGAGCTTTTTTTTGGGGCGTTTGTCGCGCGTTTTGTGATTGACACCACAGTAGTCAATCACAAGAACGTCGCTGTCACGAGCTGCGTTCCGATTGCAAAACGCTCCAGAACGCTCAGGTCTGAACCCAGGGTAAAGGAGTGCTTACCGTGTACTGATACTTATACTCCAGAGCTGTGCTCACTATTCTGCTGGTAGTCATTGTATACATACATACATTACATTACTTATCCTGTACTGATCCTGAGTTACATCCTGTATTATACTCCAGAGCTGCACTCACTATTCTGCTGGTGCAGTCACTGTGTACATACATTACTCATCCTGTACTGATCCTGAGTTACATCCTGTATTATACTCCAGAGCTGCACTCACTATTCTGCTGGTGCAGTCACTGTGTACATACATTACTTATCCTGTACTGATCCTGAGTTACATCCTGTATTATACTCCAGAGCTGCACTCACTATTCTGCTGGTGGAGTCACTGTGTACATACATTACTTATCCTGTACTGATCCTGAGTTACATCCTGTATTATACTCCAGAGCTGCACTCACTATTCTGCTGGTGGAGTCACTGTATACATACATTACATTACTTATCCTGTACTGATCCTGACTTACATCCTGTATTATACTCCAGAGCTGCACTCACTATTCTGCTGGTGCAGTCACTGTGTACATACATTACTTATCCTGTACTGATCCTGAGTTACATCCTGTATTATACTCCAGAGCTGCACTCACTATTCTGCTGCTGAAGTCACTGTGTACATACATTACATTACTTATCCTGTACTGATCCCGAGTTACATCCTGTATTATACTCCAGAGCTGCACTCACTATTCTGCTGCTGAAGTCACTGTGTACATAAGGCAGTGGAGGATTACATACTGTGGGATTCAGCTTGATTGTGGCAGGGGCCAGTTTTTCTGTTAGGGGCCCACAGTGAGAATACAGGGCAGACCTGCTGCTCAGGTTCGCTGGCGCTTTGAGGAATGCGCACACTCAATGTGGGAGAACTGGTCGTGTGATACAAGGTATGGAAGGCAGCGCGTTGAGGAGCAGAACTCCGGCATCTACCAGTAGGTGATTATGGATGGAGCCGCCACAGCCGCTTCCTTCTCCTCATTTGTATAACAGACTGATCAGTTACATGTGAACAGAGATAGCACCTATCAGTCCTCTGCTGCATGCCCCCACCTTTCTAGCTCACGGCTACACCTACCTGCACATGCCCCCCACCACCTGCCTGTGGAAGATGGCGGCAGACACTGCACTAGCCCATAGACATGCACTAAGTGAGGGATCAATAGTGATGTCCGTTTCTTCACAGCTCCAAATCCCCTCATAGAGATAGTTGTACGATAACCTGCAGCCTCCACTAGGGGGAGCTTAATGCATACTGTGCTCAGTGTGTAGACGGTATGCAGGCAGTGCCCTCTAGTGGCAACTGCAGGCAGACAAAATGTTATCATTTACCTACGTCTGTCCACATAGGGGATTTGGAGCTCCGTATCAGCAAAATGGAGCTCTGACCTCTACAAAGATCATTTCTGAAGTTAATTTATTCACAGCTCTGCACTTGTCCCCTATTGTCTGGCTCCCCAGTTTCACGCCCGATTTTTTTTTGAAGGGTCTTGTTCCTGAGACCCTCCGTCTGACGTGTGGGTGATGCACCCTATTCCTTTGACATGATGGTTGCATAAGACAATCTGAATGTCAGGGAGTTGTAAAACACAACTCTTCCTGGTTCCGTCACTGCTTGCTGTCAGTGAATTGAAACATTCCAGTTCACAGTGGGAGTCTGACAGCTCTTCAGCTGCACGGCTGGGAAGAAGAAAAGCCAAACGTGATAGGTCTGCGACTCGTGATTAGACTCTTAGGCCCCTTTCACACGACCGAGTTTTCCGCGCGGGCGCAATGCGTGACGTGAACGCATCGCACCCGCACTGAATCCGGACCCATTCATTTCAATGGGTCTGTGTACATGAGCGTTTTTTTTTTTCACGCATCAGTTCTGCGTTGCGTGAAAATCGCAGCATGTTTTATATTCTGCGTTTTTCATGGACGTGAATGGGGCTTCGGTGAAAAACGCATCGCATCCGGAAGCAAGTGTGGGTGCGTTGCGTTTTTCACTGATGGTTGCTAGGAGATGTTGCTTGTAAACCTTCAGTTTTTTATCACGCTCGTGAATAACGCATCGCACCCGCGTGGAAAAAACTGAACAAGTGAACGCAGTCGCAGGCAAAACTGAACGGCTTTGCCTGCGAAATCGCACAGTTTTCACACGCTTGTGTGAAAGAGGCCTTACAGTCCCTGTCAGTGTGGATATTCAGTCTCTGGATGTAAGCAATGATTCTACTCGCTGACTGCAAGCAGAGATGTTGAAACCTAAAACGTGCAGTATAAAGCGCATACAGGTGTCACTTAGGTGGAGAATGGGGGTCTGCAACTTGTAGGATTACTGGCCCTTTAAGAAAAGCTTCTGCCCCAGGTGCAATGATCTGCCACCTCCCGACCCTTGCCCTGCAGATTATCGCTGCCTCTTTATCTGGGTTTATAGCAGTCAGGATCCTGCGGCAGGTCCCACCGGAGTGGTGGCGCTGGTTGCGCCAATAAACTGTGTGACAGGTGAGTGTGCTCAGTCGGGTGGAGTAAGGAGGTGACGGCACAGAGTCCTCCCGTAATCGCGTACTCCTGGGAAGAGCTGACGCTTCATTTATGGAGATAAATCGGGGCGGATCATTGGCACCCGGTCCTCGTAAATGTTAAAGGGTGAAATTATTATAAGGACTATCCAGGACTTTGATATTGACGAGCTGCTAAGTTGTGTCTCCGGGACCGAAACTCCCTGGCGGCATCCATTGTGTAGTGGACGCAGCTGCCATTGAAGTCAATGGTAACCGGGTCCACCCGCTATGCAATAGGTGAAGCTGTGCAGTTCCACAGTCAACTCCCAGCGTCGGGGCTTCCCCGAGCAGCTGATCTGACACGCCGACACCCTGCCGATCAGATGGAGAAATCCAAATTAAAATCCTGAAATACCCCTTTAAGAGTAATGTTCCCATGCGGTGGTTACACTGTGGAATTTTGGCCATGGAATCGCCAGCAAAAAAAAAAAATCCACATTATATCGGGAACGGATCCCCGATCCGGCCACCACCAGGCGCTCTCCCAGTAGAAGTGAATGGGAGCGCGCACCGCGCATGACCGGCCACCGCTCCCATTCACTACTATAGTTCTGTTGGAAATGGCCGAGCCAGCCCTCCGCTATTTTCAGCGGCCCCATGGAAAATGAATGGAGGGCGGCTGAGCATGCGCAGTGCGTGCCTTGATTATCGCTGGGGTTCCCTTGAAGCAAAGGAGGGCGCACCGCGCATGCGCTGCATCCTCTCTATTCACCTCTATGGGATTGCTAGAAATAGTTGCGAACTCCCATGGCGGTGAATGTAGGCTGGCCGCACGTTGTCACCGATGATGCATCCTGGCGATATGCCACCCGTGCCCCAGACACAACACCTTTGTTCTTTTGTTCATCCAAAGCTCTGTTCTTAATATGCAAATTAGGCCTTCGGTGCAATAAGGGCGTCACCGTGGCTCTTGTTGCACCCAAGCTCCGCTCCTTTCTGTGGAAGCTCCTCCCTCAGTGTTTTGCTCCTGTCAATCAAAGCAGCGGGGGGGGCTGGCCACAGAGATGGATCCGCAAAAAAAAAACGGAAGACACACGGAAACACAACCTACAAAATTTGCGGACTCATGGAACGGATGTGGATGTGAAGAAAAAAGGAAGACGGATCCGCGATTTGCGGACTGCATGTAGTCTAAGTCCTCATGCGCACGACCATATGTGTTTTGCGTCCGCCCAAAAAAAAGGATGACAGACCGTTTTTTTGGCAGATCCATTGTAATAATGCCTATCCTTGTCTGCTCTATTTTTTTGACGAAATGTAAACACGGGCTGCGGATGCGGAACAAAAACGGTTGACCATCCGCATTTTTTGACAGACCCATTGAAATGAATGGGGAAGCATCCTATTCGTGACAAAAAAAACGGAACAGGCGCGAAACAAACAATGGTCGTGTGCATGAGGCCTAAGGGGGTTAGGGGGGTCTTATTCATGATGTGATTTCTGAAGTAAATCGCTTGGACCAGACCTTATTAAGGGTTTCATGGTAAAAGGGGGTGAATACATATGCACTGACAACGTTTCAGTTTTTACTTAGGCCTCTTTCACACTTGCGTTCTGAGGATCCGGCAGGCACTTCCGTCCCACCGGATCTGTTAGAACGCAAGTCGCCGAAAGCATTAGAAGACTGATCAGGATCCTGATCAATCTTCGAAATGCTTTCAGGTTACTATGGCAGCTAGGACGCTATTAAAGTCCTGGTTGCCATGGTAAAGTGTAGTGGGGAGCGGTATACTTACAGTCCGTGCGGCTCCCGGGCGCTCCAGAATGACGTCAGGGCGCCCCATGCGCATGACTCACGTGATCCATGCGTGTAGGGCGCCCTGACGTCACTCTGGAGCGCCCGGAAGCCGAACGGATGGTAAGTATACTGCTCCCCGCTCCTCACTACACTTTACCATGGCAACCAGGACTTTAGCGTCCTGGCTGCCATGGTAACTCATTGAGAAAAAGCTAAAAGTCGGATCCGGCGATGCGCCGAAACAACGTTTAGCTTAAGGTCGGATCCGGATTAATGCCTTTCAATGGGCATTAATTCCGATCCGGCCTTGCGGCAAGTGTTCGATTTTTGGACGGAACAAAAGCGCAGCATGCTGCGGTATTTGCTGCGCCCAAAAACGTTCGGTCCTGAACTGAAGACATCCTGATGCATCCTGAACGGATTTCTCTCCATTCAGAATGCATGGGGATGATCCTGATCAGGATTTTTCCGGCATAGAGCGCCGAGGACGGAACTCTATGCCGGAAAACAAAAACGCTAGTGTGAAAGAGCCCTTATGTATTTTTATTTTTCTTAAACGATGTAACAATTTTGAATATTTCCCGTACGGCTGCCCCTGCACCCCTGTAGCTGCCGCAGGGAGAAGCATGGCGCCCATTTCCATTCGTGCTCCCTGATAGCGCAGGTCAGGCTGAGGTCTCCCGAGGCCGGACTTCCCACAGCGCCCCCCATTGTGCTGCAGTTTATTATGTTTCCTGCCAAAAGAAAGACGTTTTGTTTGTTTTATTACTTGATAAGAATTTCCGGGATTGGCTGAATACAGGGGTTATTCTGAAATATGTGACGCGTAGTCATCGACAGCGGTTACATCCACGGGTCGTCTTCACGGGCTGCTCCGTAGGTGTGAAATTGCTGACTCACAGCAACAGCGCCACACCTTCAGCTGTGGCCGTGCCTGTTATTGCAACTGCATCCTTACTGTGACATTAGAAAATCTTTAGAAAGTGAATGTGTAGAAGTTTACAACCCCAGTGCCCACCCCCTAACTCTGGGGTGGGCGCTGTAATATATGTACACAGTGTCTCCACCAGCAGAATAGTGAGTGCAGCTCTGGAGTATATTACAGGATGTAACTCAGGATCAGTACAGGATAAGTAATGTAATGTATGCACACAGTGACTCCACCAGCAGAATAGTGAGTGCAGCTCTGGAGTAGAATACAGGATGTAACTCAGGATCAGTACAGGATAAGTAATGTAATGTATGTACACAGTGACTGCACCAGCAGAATAGTGAGTGCAGCTCTGGAGTATAATACAGGATGTAACTCAGGATCAGTACAGGATAAGTAATGTAATGTATGTACACAGTGACTGCACCAGCAGAATAGTGAGTGCAGCTCTGGAGTATAATACAGGATGTAACTTAGGATCAGTACAGGATAAGTAATGTATGTACACAGTGACTGCACCAGCAGAATAGTGAGTGCAGCTCTGGAGTATAATACAGGATGTAACTCAGGATCAGTACAGGATAAGTAATGTATGTACACAGTGACTCCACCAGCAGAATAGTGAGTGCAGCTCTGGAGTGTAATACAGGATGTAACTCAGGATCAGTACAGGATAAGTAATGTATGTACACAGTGACTGCACCAGCAGAATAGTGAGTGCAGCTCTGGAGTAGAATACAGGATGTAACTCAGGATCAGTACAGGATAAGTAATGTAATGTATGTACACAGCGACTCCACCAGCAGAACAGTGAGTGCAGCTCTGGAGTATAATACAGGATGTAACTTAGGGTCAGTACAGGATAAGTAATGTATGTACACAGTGACTGCACCAGCAGAATAGTGAGTGCAGCTCTGGAGTATAATACAGGATGTAACTCAGGATCAGTACAGGGTAAGTAATGTATGTACACAGTGACTCCACCAGCAGAATAGTGAGTGCAGCTCTGGAGTATAATACAGGATGTAACTCAGGATCAGTACAGGATAAGTAATGTAATGTATGTACACAGTGACTGCACCAGCAGAATAGTGAGTGCAGCTCTGGAGTATAATACAGGATGTAACTTAGGGTCAGTACAGGATAAGTAATGTATGTACACAGTGACTGCACCAGCAGAATAGTGAGTGCAGCTCTGGAGTATAATACAGGATGTAACTCAGGATCAGTACAGGGTAAGTAATGTATGTACACAGTGACTCCACCAGCAGAATAGTGAGTGCAGCTCTGGAGTGTAATACAGGATGTAACTCAGGATCAGTACAGGATAAGTAATGTATGTACACAGTGACTGCACCAGCAGAATAGTGAGTGCAGCTCTGGAGTAGAATACAGGATGTAACTCAGGATCAGTACAGGATAAGTAATGTAATGTATGTACACAGTGACTGCACCAGCAGAATAGTGAGTGCAGCTCTGGAGTGTAATACAGGATGTAACTCAGGATCAGTACAGGATAAGTAATGTATGTACACAGTGACTGCACCAGCAGAATAGTGAGTGCAGCTCTGGAGTGTAATACAGGATGTAACTCAGGATCAGTACAGGATAAGTAATGTATGTACACAGTGACTGCACCAGCAGAATAGTGAGTGCAGCTCTGGAGTGTAATACAGGATGTAACTCAGGATCAGTACAGGATAAGTAATGTATGTACACAGTGACTGCACCAGTAGATTAGTGAGTGCAGCTCTGGAGTATAATACAGGATAAGTAATGTATGTATAGGTCAGTGATGGCGAACCTATGGCACGGGTGCCAGAGGCGGCATTCAGAGCCCTCTCTGTGGGCACCCGCAGCCTGGAAAAAGACTAGGGTGTACCAATATGCCTTAGACTTTTCCTGCCGTTCATCAGCGCACTGAATGCAGACAGACTATTGTAGCTAAATAGTAAAGTACATGGAAGATATGCTATACTTTACTGTAGTATCAGGTTGCATTGCCGTGTTGGCCCTTTGCGATAAATAAGTGGGTTTTGGGTTGCAGTTTGGGCACTCGGTCTGGTTCGCCATCACTGGTATAGGTCATTGATCCCAGTAGATTTCTAGGATACACTTGGAACATCGGACTGTGGGGAGGTAGGTCCTGATATTGATCAGGAGAGCAGGGTGGGCAGAAGGCCAGTTGTGGTGAAATATATATCCGGATGGCCTGTCCCAGAGCCGGCTCCTCGCTGATAAGGAGCATGGAGTGCCGCCACACAAGTGTCTGATTATTCCGCTCCCGTCCACACCCAGCCTGTTCCCAACGTACAGCCGAACAATGGCACCGCCAGGATCGGTCGCGCAAAAATCTAAAAGCTGCACCTTGTCCCCTCTTCTGTCATCCTCTGGTCACACTACGTCCTTTCAGCGCTCACCGCTCCCGGAGCCTGTGCCGCCCAGCTCTGCCTATTTTGCAGTCACTGCCCAGAAGATCCGATTCAGAGGGGCCTCATGGTCCTAAAATACGAGATCCAGGCTCTCTAATGTTTCTCCTGATTTCTAACTTGCTGTGTAGTGTAGGCAGATCTGTTACTGCTAGGAAACCGTCAGCAAGCTGCTGTTGACGGACATGTCTTTTTGGTTAGGTCTTTGCTTGGCACTTTCCACACACGGTTTCCGCAGGTCGGCTGCACCGTGTATGGCACCCTTGGGGACTATCTTTGAGCATCTGGTATGCATATGTGATGTCAACATTAGAGCACATTCAGAAATAAAAATATCATTCAGTATCAACTGGCCTGCTTGTTGATGGTTTCCATATAACAGCCTTCAATCTACAATGCCAAAAGAGTCCAGGGAAGACTCCTCAGCCAATCAGCATGGGCATGTCCGTAGTAAAACGCCCGATCGGATGCCTTGTAGCGCCGCCCCTTCAGTACATTGTGGTACTGCATGACCCGTACTGCTGTGTTAGAGATAAGCGGCCACCATGGGTTTCTGGCAGCAGCTTGCAGAACACAGGCATTCTCGGCTGAGGATGCAGGTGCATAGGGATAGGAGGAGGGTGAGCGAGCAGTCACCTGACAGATGTCTAACATGTGTGGCGTGCTATGTTCTGGGTTGACATCGCTTGATATATGAAGGGGCCACAGGGCCCATTTGCCTGCTGCGGCACCAGTAGTTGGACCCTCCGCCCCCCACCGATCTGATATTGGTGACCTATCCTGAATTAAATCCAACCTGTCCGAGCGTGCACCCTGTGCCCACGTCTGCGTAAAGGCCGGGGGCGCTGCCCCTACTTGCGCTGAGGTGTCATGCTGTCAGATGCCTCCATTGTGCTCTGTGTGTACAGGAGCAGCGCTCTTCTGTGCAGCGCGGTCGTTCCGGCCTCTTTACCTCTCGTGTTGGGTAAACATCTTCCCGAATGTTTGATCCCGATCCAAAGCAATGTGCTACCTTCTATTTCTGCGGAGTGCTTCTAATCCTCGGGGCGTGTGCCCGTGCGGATTGAATTCAGCCTCGGACTGTAAGCCAATCCTTAAAGAGACGCGACCTTATTTAATAGTGCGGAAAAAATGCAGGCCCTTCGCTAATTTGCAAAAAAAAAAAAAAACTGCCGTTTTGTGTATGCAGCTCCAGCGCGGAGCAATGACACAGAGGGAAAAATTACAGTTTGGGGAAGAGAACAACCTACCTTTACTTGCCCTTGAAGTGTCTGCAGGCTGTATGTTCTGTATGTATGCAGCTCGTGATGCTAGGTAATGGGGGACACGTGAGGAACATGTAGCGGGACGCTCGCTCATGTGTGTAATGACCCCTGCCAGGGCCTTGTGCCGAAGAATTTTTTCAGCTGACCTGTTTTTCTCAGGTCACACCCGCTGTGAAATATCATCCCCATACCTGTCACTTCAAGGGGGGTCTCCAGCGCCCATGTCTGTTTCAGAAAATTCAAACACGAAATAACAATTCTGGAGCATCTATTCTCATAATTCTGCTTTGTGCCGTTCCTCTGTTATTCCTCCTGGTAATTTATGTGTGAATAGACACCCCTTGCACAGTCGGTTACTGTCTGATTGGATGATGTCAGAGTCTCTAGGGACACCCCCCCTTCCCCCCAACTCATAACGTCCAGTTCTTACTGTGGTCATAAATTTCCAGGAGGAATAATGGCAGGGAAACAAACAGGGGTCCTTTCCCTTGGATAAAGTTACACATGTCAAGCACAAATTCCTCTCCCATGCAGCCGATAGGGCCACAGACTATAGGTACACATTGAGAAAAGGGGGCCCTGTCGCAGATAGGACCCCCCCAACTTATGCAGCCAGTCAGGACAGGGGAGGTGGGTACTTTTTGCCCTCCCCATCCTTCTTTCCATTGTGGTGACCCCTCCCCCCCCCCCTTACTTTTTCTAAACAACCAATTGTGAAGAGTATAGAGCCAACCAATTTTTAACAAGCAAAGCTTCAGTGTAAAGCAAGGGGGACAGAGCAGCAGTCACTGATGAGACAGGTGGCCTATTTCAGACTACCCCAGACTCCTATAGAGAATGCAGCTAAACAGTGGTCACTGCTCATAGCTGTGCTGTAATAGAGAGAAGCTGCAGTGTAAAGCACTGGACATTGTAGCGGATCTGGAATTAATAATTCACACACATAGGTTGTGATTGTTCCTCGGGTTGACAGACAGGAATTAAAAATAGATCCCAGAGTTATTAATCGGCAGCCCCTCCCCCCCTCAGAGTTCTGATTTTCAGACACGCGCCTAATTACCATTATTAGACACCGTCAGGATTTAACAAAATGTAATTACTGACTGCTGTGAACCTGATGAAGGAGCGGCTGGATTCTGAGCAGTTCTATGGCGCGCTGCTCTGTTTTGCTGCAGGCTGTAAAATGAGAGGTTCTGTTCTAACAGCCGGCAGAGCGCTGACCTCTAGTGGCCAGTGTGAAAACGACACGATTCCTTCATCCCTGTACATACTGTTACACAATGTCAGGTCCGGACGCCTACTCCGACCTTGTGTCCTGCCGCCCAGCGAAGGTCGTCAGTGGCAGCCTGTGACTCCACAAATTAATTTCATGAGTCGGCTCTTTACAATTTCGCTTGGAGTAAACGCAGAGCCCCCCCCCCCCCCCTCCCGTCCGATGAGAGGACACAGATGTCTCCTTATCTCTGGGGCGTTTCCTCTGGTGCCGCACAGCAGAGGTGCATTGTGGGATTGTACGGAGGCATCCATGCAAAAAATGTCCTGCAACCTGTGACAGATATGGAAATATGTACCGGCCGCCTGGTGACGGACGCCTTCCCCGGTATCCGGGCCGCGCACATTTACATATCAAACCCCTAGGCAAATGTGTGATCCTGACGAGGTCTTAAAGGGCACTCGCCCCTCATTTTAAGTCCCCCAATATGGCCGCCATTACTAGACTTGGTCATCCAGCTTTCCTAGCGGACAGTCGGGCTTCTGATGATAATTACGGGTGCTGGGAAAGCTGGGTGACAACCACTCATGCTGCCATTACAACTCGTACAGGGTTGTCGCCCATCTTTCCCAGACTGCTGACTGGCAAGGCTGCCCAGTTCTAAATCCCTTTTGCCCAGTGTGTGCACGGTGGGGGTAGTAGTGCTTATATCTGATGCCTCCCAGTTCTCTAATGTAAATAAAGAGTACATGGCCTTGTAGTAACACTACCCCCCATTTTCTTTCTCCAGGGAACACAGTCAGCAACCTGATCATGATCCTACCTCCCATCTATGGCGCCACTCAAGTGGTTAAAAACAGGCTGGAAACCAGATACCTGGTCGCCTACCTGGGTTTAGCAGGTGAGTAGAATGAACTAAGCTGTAGGACTACAACTCCCAGCATGCATATCTGCAGTAGGGCAGAGAGTGCTGGGAAAGCCTTGTCCAAAAAACCGTCCCTATAGACTATGTGGAGCCCATCGTCCATGTATAGAAGCCTATATAGAAAGCCATATCGCTGTACATATAATGGTTACCGCAATCTTGTGTTTTTCAGCTGTCGGGATGGGATCCTGGTGCTTCCACATGACGCTGCAGTACGAAATGCAGGTAACAGAGACAACCAGATTACAGTATCAAAGTGTTTATATTCCTGTACATAGGAGCAGTATTATAGTAGTTATATTCTTGTACATAGGAGCAGTATTATAGTAGTTATATTCTTGTACATAGGAGCAGTATTATAGTAGTTATATTCTTGTACATAGGAGCAGTATTATAGTAGTTATATTCTTGTACATAGGAGCAGTATTATAGTAGTTATATTCTTGTACATAGGAGGCAGTATTATAGTAGTTATATTCTTGTACATAGGAGGCAGTATTATAGTAGTTATATTCTTGTACATAGGAGGCAGTATTATAGTAGTTATATTCTTGTACATAGGAGGCAGTATTATAGTAGTTATATTCTTGTACATAGGAGCAGTATTATAGTAGTTATATTCTTGTACATAGGAGGCAGTATTATAGTAGTTATATTCTTGTACATAGGAGGCAGTATTATAGTAGTTATATTCTTGTACATATGAGCAGTATTATAGTAGTTATATTCTTGTACATAGGAGCAGTATTATAGTAGTTATATTCTTGTACATAGGAGCAGTATTATAGTAGTTATATTCTTGTACATAGGAGCAGTATTATAGTAGTTATATTCTTGTACATAGGAGCAGTATTATAGTAGTTATATTCTTGTACATAGGAGGCAGTATTATAGCAGTTATATTCTTGTACATAGGAGCAGTATTATAGTAGTTATATTCTTGTACATAGGAGGCAGTATTATAGTAGTTATATTCTTGTACA
The DNA here is from genome assembly GCA_033119425.1 of Bufotes viridis. Taxonomy (NCBI): domain Eukaryota; kingdom Metazoa; phylum Chordata; class Amphibia; order Anura; family Bufonidae; genus Bufotes; species Bufotes viridis. Next base: position 493,437,599 of record CM065591.1, on the reverse strand, counting down.
TAGGGGGCAGTATTATAGTAGTTATATTCTTGTACATAGGAGGCAGTATTATAGTAGGTATATTATTGTACATAGGAGGCAGTATTATAGTAGTTATATTCTTGTACATAGGAGGCAGTATTATAGTAGTTATATTCTTGCACATAGGTGGCAGTATTATAGCAGTTCTTGCTGTTGCAGTAAAAATGGCTTCATGGATTTCAAGCAGTGCCCGTTTGCCTTCCCCCCATTCACTTGGCAGCTCCCATATAAGTACATTATTCAGTAGAGGTGACAATTCACACTGGAAGAACCTGATCTTAGATGTAGAAGAATATTAGGCGTTCTCTCCTGGAGCGTGATCAGAAGGACATTCCTGGAATATACGGTATATATACAGTATATTATGTGCTTGCAGGTGTTTACACACATTTGCACTGACCTCCAGCAGTCGCAGGAATAGCACATTGAGTCTCTTTGGTCAGACGTGAATTGTCCTGGTTTTTGTCCCAGCCTTGTATGATATGCTAATATCGGAACATGTTAGTACACGGCCGCTGCTATCAATCTGATCACGCCCTATCGCAGGCGATGTGCTGCTTATCCGTGTTATGCGGGTCTTATCAGGTGGAGTCTTGCACTTGGAGCCCTGAACTGTGATCTGCACTGACGAGCCGTGACCTTCTATTCGTGGTATTCCTTGGCCAGACCTTGCTGTCCTAGGAGATGGCTGCTTTCTTCCTGACCTTGGAGACTGTAGACGGTTGCATATTTTGGAGCCATGAAATCAGCAAATGTAAAGTTATAACTCATTGTGAACAGAGCCTTCCCTGCACTGACACACTGTAACAGACTATCAGGAGAGAGATTTCTGACGCTGCTATAGTTCACTCACAGGGGATTGCGTAAACTGGATACAACTGTAACAAATCCTCAGCTGTGAGAAGTATTACGTCTACAGGTTTCTAGCCTCAGACAAAAAAAATTCCATTTACTGACAGCAAGCAGAGATTGTGTGTTTTTTTTTTTTTTTTAAGTGTTATACAGTCGTATTCAAAAATGATCAGTAACGCAACAATCACAGCGATTAATCTGTTTCTGGACGCTGCAGTTGGTTTTTAGGATGAACAGAAAACCGTAATCCTGACTTCATTTATATGGTATTTTTTTTATAGCGGTCACTAAATATTGTGATCATTTTATAGTACGCGTGAAGAGGTTATCCGAGATTTTTATACGGATAGCCTATTCTCAGAAAAGTTCATCAATATCAGATCTATTTAGTAAAAAGTTATTAAAAGGGGTTTTCTGGGATTTTGATACCGATGGCCTGTAATTAAGACTGCCGGATCCCCGGGGATCAGCTATGTGAAGAGACCACAGCACTTCAGTGAGCGCTGCTCCCTCTTCCTAGGCCTGTGAGATCACATTCATCAGTCACATGGCCTATGGTCTCCTCAAACAGCTGATCGGCGGGGGTGCAGAGAGTCGGACCCCCGCCGATCACCTGTTTAAGGAGACTACTGCGCTCTTGCCATGCGCAGCGCCGTCCATTGTGTAGTGGCTATGCTTAGTATTGCAGCTCAGCTCCTTTCACTGGAGTGGGACTGAGCTGCGCCTAGGTCATGTGACCGATGAACGTGACGTCATTGGCCGAGGGAGAGGCCACAGCGCTCACTGGTGTTTTACCCCCGTTGACCTGATGACTGATCCTGAGAACAGGCCATCAGTATCAAAATCCCAGAAAACCCTTTTTAGAAACTATTATTTCTTTTATTCCGTAAACAAATTTTTTTAAATGAGTTTTTAATTGCGTTTTTATGCCCCACTAGGGGACTTGTTTAATTGCCGACCTAATACACTGCATTCCTTATGTATTGCAGTGTATTATGGCTGTCAGTGTAAAGCTGACAAACATGTCAGACCTCCGGGGCCTTCATTAGAAAGGAAGCGCATCATCACCTCCACGACTGTTATACGTTTTTTGTTTTTGTTTTTAAACCTGTCCTCATGTTTTTTGTTTTTTTTTCTGTTTTCTCTGCAGCTTCTGGATGAACTGCCCATGATCTACAGCTGCAGCGTGTTCGTCTACTGCTTGTAAGTGACACCATGTGTATTATATTGTGTACTCCACAAATATCACCAACATGGCCGCCACCGCCGCTCCCATGAGAGTTGTGGCTTCCTATTCCCAGAGGCCTGGAGTTTATTGACATATTTCTATGATTTTGGACGCTTAGGTGGTTGGCGTACAGTATATAGCGCGTACAGAAGACTCTTTACATTGGTGCGCGCCTCTGCTGCCATCTAGTGGTGGAGATGTGTAAATGTTCTGGTTTTTGTAGGACGGTCCCCGGAGTTGTAGTGATGCTTTATGACAATTACCAGATCCACACATGGACTAAGTGCACCACCACTTTCCACCGTCGGAGTCATTACCCCCCCCCCCCCCACCTCCACACGCTTCTGCAGCCAAGGAGAGGGCAGTGGAGGATGGGAGTGGTAGCTTTGGCCCTGAGGGTGGTAGTAGTATTCACAGTGGTAATTCCCCAGTGGTAAGCGCTATTAAATCTATATTATGACCCTGTACTGTACAGCAATGCTATGCGCTCGCACGCTGCGCCGCCCCCCGACAGGTTTCACCAGAAGATCAGGCGACTTCAGGGGTTTATGGGTAATTAACGCCGACGGCATCACATCCAGGGCTTAAATAGCCTTTCCTTCCATTTAAGCCCTGGATGTGATACCATTGGTGTTCACTGCCCATAAACCCCTGAAGATAGATAGATAGCAGCAATGATGGGGGTTGTAGTACTCAGAACCGAAGCAGAGTTCGGTTTCAAGCTTTAGAGCGGTTTTCCACTAAAAATCAACTACCACGTGCGACTTTGCGAATGACTAACTAACTTCGGCTCATCGGAGCCCATACATTCTAAGGGCTCATTCAGACGGCCGTATGCTGTCCGCAAAAATGCGGATCCGTTTGTTTTTTTTTGCGGAAAGTTCAGCATGTCCGCAAAAAAAACGATTGCGTTCAGTTTTTTTTGCTGATATATAGACTTCAATGGGACCCTGTCCTGATTTTCACTGACCATTATAGGACATGTTTAATTTTTTTTGCAGAGCCGTGCAATAGAAAAGAATGGGACAGCATCTAATCTGCAGAAAAACGGACCCGCGTTTTTGCGGACAGCATACGGCCGTCTCAATGAGCCCTAATACTGTACGGAGACGGATCTCCGTACAGTATTAATCCGAAGTTTTGAACGAAGCGACTTCAGATGTAGCACCCCAAGCTCGCTTCGCTCAACACTAAGCGCTCGCCACTAACTGAAAGGGGGGCAGACCCAAGTCCATCTCCTGGCAACCTAAGGGATATTATGTATGCAATAAATGAAAACATTTGTCTTCGTAGCATATCCTTACAATTTACCCTTTGCCATGTCTCTGTCCTGGAGTACTACACCGCCAGTCAGTCGTACACACTGTGACGCTCTGCTCTTTTTTTTTCTTTTTTCTTTTTTTTCCAGATACGAATGTTTCAAGTACAGAAACTCCTATAATTATTTGCTGCTCGTCCTGTTAATACTTTTCAGTGTGGTAGTAACTACAGTAAGTAATATTTATTCCCGGGGGTGGGGGCTATTCATGCTATATGCCGTCAGGGTGCAGGACTTGACATCTTTGTGCAGAAACTGAGCAGGCAAGATGTAGCAGAGCTGGGAGAAGTCATGGTCGCACTAGGCTCTGTGTAGTAGCCGTTTCGTTCATAATGCAGTATGTCCATTAGCGAATAAAAAAATTGTAAATGCTGCTCTGGATGCGATTAGAGAAGACGCCATCATGGATTTGAAGCCAAGGAACTTATTGGCATTATATGCAGGTGATCTGAGCCCCGGGACTGCAGACTGTGGAGCTGTAGATGTAGCAGTGCCGGCAGGTGGCTCCCTCTAGTGGCACTTTGTATGAACTAAAACCTCATAGGAAGATTCAGACCGTATTTTTCATAGGTTCCTTACTGGGTGCTCATTCGTTAAAAGGGTTTTTTGAGATTTTAATACTCTTGACCTATACTTAAGATCGGTCATCAGTATCTGATCGGCGGGGTCCGACACCCAGGACCCCCGCTGATCAGCTGTTTGAGAAGGCACCGATGCTGCTGTGAGAGGCTCCGGGGCTGTGCTTGGTATTGCAGCTCAGCCCTATTCACTTCTATGGGGTAGAGCTGCACCTAGGCCACACGACCAGTGAACAGAGCGAAGGCCGCGGCGCTCACAGCAGCGCCGGTGCCTTCTCCAACAGCTGATCGGCGGGGGTCCCGGGTGTCGGAGCCCCACTGATCAGATACTGATGACCTCATCTGGATAGGTCATCAGTAAAAAAAAAAAAAATCTCGGGGATTCGCGTCCCCACCTATCCCTTGGTTGAACTTGATGGACTTTTATGTCTTTTTTCAACTGTATTAACTATGGGAAACCCCTTTAAGGTTAATGACCAGGTATGTGTAGCTGACTGAGCTCTGCTACATCAGCATGTGGGGTAGTACTGTGATGAAATTAAACCCTGGAGTTAATAATAACCGTTGTGTTTTTTCCTCAGGTTTATTTGCTATGGAAGGAGCCGGTATTTCATCAGGTAACTTTACTATATTTTATACACATGAAGTTTAGCGCAATTCCCTAAGGTTTTGTTACAATGTATCAGCCTATTTAAAAAAAAATGAAAACTTGTTTGTTGTTGTTTATGAAAGATTCCTGAGCCCGGCACAGTCTGACACCAGCAACACTGATTGGATAGTCTGACTGTGCAAGGACACATCCCCAACTGGTAACACCCCTCTGGACCTTTATTGCAGACTTCTGGTAGGAATAATAGAGAAGTGACACAATATAGAATCGCAAGGGAAGATGCCCCAGGATTGTTATGACATGGGGATTCAGGTAGTTACTAAGGGTACTTTCACACTAGCGTTATTCTTTTACAGCATAGAGATCCGTCCTCGGGGCTCTATACCGGAAAAGAACTGATCAGGATTATCCCAATGCATTCTGAATGGAGAGAAATCCGTTCAGGATGCATCAGGATGTCTTCAGTTCAGTCTTTTTGACATTTGAGGACGGAGATAATACCGCAGCATGCTGCGGTATTATCTCCGTCCTAAATTCCGGAACCCTTTTTCCCATTGGAATAGTGCCAGATCTAGCATTCAAAATACAGCAATGCCGTATGTGAGAAAAATATATGACTGATCCGTCTCTCTGCATGATAAGTGGAGAGACGGATCCGCTTCTTGCAATGCATTTGTAAGACGGATCCGTAGCCGGATCTGTCTTCAAATGCTTTCCATTTGCATGCAGATGGCGACTGAACTGCTTGCCGGATCACTCTGCCCTAGTGTGAAAATACCCTAAAACGGACATGTCCGGAGAGGAGATGGGTTCATCTACTTCTCTACCACAACTATGTGGTAGGGTCTTTAAATATGGCACCTGATGCCGAGTGGAGTGGCCGCCATACCCACCAGGTGCCTGCTGTTTCATACAGCGGACACTTGAGGCTAATGTCTGCGATCGGCAATAACGCCAGTCGTAGACATTTAACCCCTCATTTTCAGTGGTTAAGTTGTGACATGACAGGGGCCAGACCACTTTCCCCTGGCTGAGATCAGGCCCTTGTAATCGCTCCCCTTTCCCAAAATAAAAATAAACCTCATAGGCATGGCCACGTCGGAAAATGCCTGTACTATTAAAATATGTTTTTGTTGCTTCACCTCCCCCCCCCAAAAAAAAATTGAATAAAAAGAGATCAAAAAGTCCCTCGTACAGGTATATGAACGGAAGAATAAAAAAGTTATGGCTCTAGGAAGGCAGGGAGTGAAAAATGAAAAGGCAAAACCAGAAAACCACCCAGTAATGAAGTGGTTACTGTAGAAGTTTCATATATTTCGCGCCAGTCGCTGCAGGATCCGTGTATCACGTGCTTAAAGTAATTTCGCTTTTTGCCTCCAGGTGATGTACGGACTCCTGGTGACCTTCCTCGTCCTCCGATCTGTGTATATAGTGACATGGTAAGGCCTCCGTATTAACCCTATCTGCCCCTCCGCTCACTGAACCCAATTAACCTAGAACCAAGGACATATGACGTTGGACTGCACTTTGCAATGTTAACCCGTTAATGACCACCTAATATGTGTTTTTATGGTGCTGTAGATTAAGAGGGAGCAACTTCCGGCACCCTTATCTGTTGTGAAACTACAACTCCCAGCATGCTCAATTCTTTTCTATAGGGGTTCTCAGAACAGTTGAGCCGGTGCGCATGCTAGGAGTTTTAGTTTGTGTGCCACCCTGGGGATGAGCGAGAGGTGAGCGTCTGTTCTAACGCCTGGGATTGGAGCAGCCTCTGATCCCAGCTGGTTAACCCTTCGATGGCTGCTGGTCACCGGATTATTACGGTACCGGTAAAGTACCGTCTGCGGATTTCCAGCACAGGTTTCGCCCTTTGCAGTGCATAGGGTGAATTTCATGGCAAATCGGGAACAAATCTGTATGTAACAGATGCAGATGTTGATATACGGACGGGGTCACGTGCACCGCTGCAGCCCATGACTGACCTCAGGGGTTACGCGATCCCAATCGGCATGTCCTTCCCTGGGTCACATGCTGCTTGCGGACATGTCACAGCTGAGGTCAGTCATTGGCTGCAGCAGTGCACCTGACCCCATCTGTCCAGAAAGTTTACAGGACGGGGACTAGAAGACCACAGAAATGAGACGGGGCTCCAGGACAGGGTAGCAGTATGAGCTTTTCAACTGGTACCACACGCTCTGGAGACTGGTAAATACACCCATAATCCTGGAAAATCCCAATACAGGCCTGGTCATTAAAGGGCTAAAGCTTTTTGCTGCCACTGACCTATTAATTACGTGATGGCAGTGAAAGGGTCAAATTAAAATGTAATTTTCTATATTTTTCTACGCTATGGGATGATCCCTCTCCCTGGTGCTGATGTGACCTTCTGGGAAGACGGGGGAAAAGTGATCCCTTAGAACTTGACTTGTTGGGGGTCTGACCATTGGCTCCTTTCAGTGTGTGACATCGTGAAGCTGTTTCTGATTGCCGCCTGTCTTCTTGCAGGGTGTACCCGTGGCTGAGGGGCCTGGCCTACACCTCGTTAGGAGTGTTTTTAATTGGATTTCTGCTCTGGAACGTGGACAACATTTTCTGCAGTACCTGGAGGTAAGGACTGTGTAGGTAGGTGGCTGAGACAGGGAGGCAGTACTATCTGTACATACATCATTTATAAAGAGAGACAGGGAGGCAGTACTATCTGTACCTACATCATTTATAGAGAGAGACAGGGAGGCAGTACTATCTGTACCTACATCATTTATAGACAGAGACAGGGAGGCAGTACTATCTGTACCTACATCATTTATAGAGAGAGACAGGGAGGCAGTACTATCTGTACCTACATCATTTATAGAGAGAGACAGGGAGGCAGTACTATCTGTACCTACATCATTTATAGACAGAGACAGGGAGGCAGTACTATCTGTACCTACATCATTTATAGACAGAGACAGGGAGGCAGTACTATCTGTACCTACATCATTTACAGGGAGAGACAGCGAGGCAGTACTATCTGTACCTACATAATTTATAGAGAGAGACAGGGAGGCATTACTATTTGCACCTAGATCATTTATAGAGCGACTGGGGGAGGTATTACTATCTGTACCTACATCTTTCATAGAGATAGACAGGGAGGCAGTACTATATGTACCTACAGCATTTATAGAGAGACAGGGAGGCAGTACTATCTGTACCTACATCATTTATAGAGAGAGACAGGGAGGCAGTAATATCTGTACCTACATCATTTATAGAGAGAGACAGGGAGGCAGTAATATCTGTACCTACATCATTTATAGAGAGAGAGACAGGGAGGCAGTAATATCTGTACCTACATCATTTATAGAGAGAGACAGGGAGGCAGTAATATCTGTACCTACATCATTTATAGAGAGAGACAGGGAGGCAGTAATATCTGTACCTACATCATTTATAGAGAGAGACAGGGAGGCAGTACTATCTGTACCCTACATCATTTATATAGAGAGACAGGGAGGCAGTACTATCTGTACTTACAGCATTTATAGAGAGACAGGGAGGCAGTACTATCTGTACTTACAGCATTTATAGAGAGACAGGGAGGCAGTACTATCTGTACTTACAGCATTTATAGAGAGACAGGGAGGCAGTACTATCTGTACTTACAGCATTTATAGAGAGACAGGGAGGCAGTACTATCTGTACTTACAGCATTTATAGAGAGACAGGGAGGCAGTACTATCTGTACCTACATCATCTATAGAGAGAGACAGGGAGGCAGTACTATCTGTACCTACATCATTTATAAAGAGAGAGACAGAAAGGCAGTACTATCTGTACCTACATCATTTATAGAGAGAGACAGGAAGGCAGTACTATCTGTACCTAAACCATTTAAAGACAGAGACGGGGAGTCAGCGCTATCTTTACCTACATCTTTTATAGAGATAGACAGGGAGGCAGTACTATCTGTGCCTACATAATTTATACGAGAGAGAGCACAGGGAGGCAGTACTATCTGTACCTACATCATTTATACAGAGAGAGATAGAGACAGGGAGGCAGCACTATCTGTACTTACATAATTTACAGAGAGAATGAGGCAGAACTATATGTATCTACATCATTAACAGAAAGAGACAGCTCCGCAGTACTATCTGTACCTACATCATTTATAGAGAGACAGGAAGGCAGTACTATCTGTACCTACATCATTTATAGAGAGTGACAAGGAGGCAGTACTATCTGTACCTACATCATTTATACAGAGTGACAGGGAGGCAGTAATATCTGTACCTACATCATTTATACAGAGTGACAGGGAGGCAGTACTATCTGTACCTACATCATTTATACAGAGTGACAGGGAGGCAGTACTATCTGTACCTACATCATTTATACAGAGTGACAGAGAGGCAGTAATATCTGTACTTACCTAATTTATAGAGAGAGACAGGGAGGCAGTACTATCTGTACCTACATCATTTATAGAGAGTGACAGGGAGGCAGTACTATCTGTACCTACATCATTAACAGAAAGAGACAGCGCGGCAGTACTATCTGTACCTACATCATTTATAGAGAGTGACAGGGAGGCAGTACTATCTGTACTTACATCATTTATAGAGAGTGACAGGGAGGCAGCACTATCTGTACCTACATCATTTATAGAGAGAGACAGGGAGGCAGTACTATCTGTACCTACATCATTTATAGAGAGAGACAGGAAGGCAGTAATATCTGTACCCTACATCATTTATAGAGAGAGACAGAGAGGCAGTACTATCTGTACCTACATCATTTATAGAGAGAGACAGGGAGGCAGTACTATCTGTACCTACATCATTTATACAGAGTGACAGGGAGGCAGTAATATCTGTACCTACATAATTTATACAGAGTGACAGGGAGGCAGTAATATCTGTACCTACATCATTTATACAGAGTGACAGGGAGGCAGTACTATCTGTACCTACATCATTTATACAGAGTGACAGGGAGGCAGTACTATCTGTACCTACATCATTTATTCAGAGTGACAGAGAGGCAGTAATATCTGTACCTACCTAATTTATAGAGAGAGACAGGGAGGCAGTACTATCTGTACCTACATCATTTATAGAGAGTGACAGGGAGCCAGTACTATCTGTACCTACATCATTTATAGAGAGTGACAGGGAGGCAGTACTATCTGTACCTACATCATTTACAGGGAGAGACAGCGAGGCAGTACTATCTGTACCTACATCATTTATAGAGAGTGACAGGGAGGCTGTACTATCTGTACTTACATCATTTATAGAGAGAGACAGGGAGGCAGTACTATCTGTACCTACATCATTTATAGAGAGAGACAGGAAGGCAGTAATATCTGTACCTACATCATTTATAGAGAGAGACAGGGAGGCAGTACTATCTGTACCTACATCATTTATCGAGAGAGAGACAGCGCGGCAGTACTATCTGTACCTACATCATTAACAGAAAGAGACAGCGCGGCAGTACTATCTGTACCCTACATCATTTATATAGAGAGTGACAGGGAGGCAGTACTATCTGTACCCTACATCATTTATATAGAGAGAGACAGGGAGGCAGTACTATCTGTACCCAATTCATTAGCAGGAAAACAGTGGCAGTTGTACTTACCTCATTTACAGATGGAGCAGTGCTGCCTGTTGTGATGTTGGCACAGTTAGTACTGCCTCCCCGTCTCTCTGTAAATGATGTAAAAGGTTTCTCTTACAGACATACTTGACATTGACAGTTCCACATTTCTCATTTTGCAGGGATGCCCGACAGAAGATGCCTCCCGTCCTCGGGGCTGTGACACAGTTTCATGCCTGGTGGCACATACTGACTGGACTGGGCTCCTACCTGCATATCTTGTTTAGGTGATTATTAACCTTGAAAGAGGTTTTTTGTTGACTTATCCTCAGTATCTGATCGGTGGGGGCCTGACTCCTGGCACCCACACCTTTCAGCTGTTTAAAGTGGCTGTGACGCTGGGATGAGCCCTGCAGCCATTTTGTATTATTTGAAGCACAGCGCCGTACATTGTATAGTGGCTGTGCTTGGTATTGCAGTTCATTCACTTTTGACCAGTGTACTTGACATCACAGTGCTCGCCCAAGTGCCGGTGACCCTTCTAACAGCTGGTTGGCAGGGGTGATGGGATTTGGACCCCTGTGATATTGAAGACCTATGCCTCAAAAGTTGCCTATGACACACGTGGTTTTGGTTCAGGTTTATTGCATTGTGAGGGCTTTAACAAGCTGCTCGCCACATCTCAACTTTTTGGACTTGTGGATATTGGGGGTCTCCTGAATTTTCCAGTAATGGGGTTTTAAGAATGTATACTAATCCGGGTGTGCTCCACGGGTCCTCTCTTCTGACTGGATTTTGTGTTGTCTGTTTCAGCTTATATACACGGACTCTTTACCTTCGGTATCGGCCCAAGGTGAAGGTAAGTACCTGTTTAATACACCTCTGACTCGTCACTGCTGGGAGTAGTAGTTCTGCTTTACAAGATACATGAGAAGCTTACGATGTTTCTAGGATAAGTCATGTGCTTCCCTCCTTAAACGGGTCATCAGCAGCAAAAACCTCTGCCCCAGTGCAGACATTGGGCCCTCGACTATTTCAATATTTTGTGCTGGGTTAGGGTCCTTTCACACTTGCGTTCTGAGGATCCGGCAGGCACTTCCGTCCCGCCGGATCCGTCAGAACGCAAGTCGCCTGAAGCATTAGAAGACTGATCAGGATCCTGATCAGTCTTCGAATTGCTTTCAGGTTACTATGTCATCCAGGACGCTACTGAAGTCCTGGTTGCCATAGTAGTAGTGGGGAGCGGGGGAGCGGTATACTTACAGTCTGTGCGGCTCCCGGGGCGCTCCAGAATGACGTCAGAGCGCTCCATGCGTGTAGGGCGCCCGACGTCACTCTGGAGCGCCCGGGAGCTGCACGGACTGTAAGCATACCGCTCCCTGCTCCCACTACAGTTTACCATGGCAACCAGGACTTTAGCGTCCTGACTGCCATGGTAACAGTTGAGAAAAGCTAAACGTCGGATCCGGCGATGCGCCGAACGACGTTTAGCTAAGGCCGGATCCGGATTAATGCCTTTCAATGGGCATTAATTCGGATCCGACCTGCGGCTAAGTGTTCCGGATTTTTGGACGGAACAAAGCGCAGCATGCTGCGGTATTTGCTGCGCTCAAAAACGCTTCGGTCCTGAACTGAAGACATCCTGATGCATCCTGAACGGATTTCTCTCCATTCAGAATGCATGGGGATGATCCTGATCAGGATTCTTCCGGCATAGAGACCCGACGACGGATATCTATGCAGGAAAAGAAAAACGCCAGTGTGAAAGGGCCCTAAGTGATTGCATTACCTTAGGGCCCTTTCACACTGGTGTTTTCAGGATCCGGCATAGAGTTCCGCCATCAGGATTATCCCAATGCATTCTGAATGGAGAGAAATCCGTTCAGGACGCATCAGGATGTCTTCAGTTCAGTCACAGAACGTTTTTTGGACGTAGAAAATACCGCAACATGCTGCGGTATTCTTTCCGTCCTGGGTTGCGGAGCAAAACTGTACCGTCATGACCCCCAATGCAAGTCAATGGGGACGGATCCGTTTTCTCTGGCTCAATCTGCCACAATAGAAAATGTATCCGCCTCCATTGACTTTCAATGGAGTTCATGACGGATCCGTCTTGGCAATGTTAAAAATAGTTAACGTTAATACAAGCGGATCCGTTCAAACGGATGCATGCGGTTGTAATATCTGTAACTGAAGCGTTTCTTTCCGGCACGGAGCCCGACAGCGGAACTCTATGCCGGAAAACAGAATTGCAAGTGTGAAAGGGCCCTTAATCAAAGGGGGTTGTCCAGCATTAGAAAAACATGGCTGCTTCCTTCCAGAAACAGCACCACACCAGTCCACTGGTTGCATCTAGTATTGCAGTTGCTCCATTCAAGTGTGAATAAGGCTGGGCTGTAATACCACAC